>VZTF01001311.1:570485-705140 GCA_013397755.1 Cnemophilus loriae
CCCCCCACTTGTCACCACCCCTTCTCCCAGCTCGGAGACATCTGCCCGTGTCCTCTGGAAATGCCGAAGGGAGGGAGAGCTCCTTGGGAGAAATGTCACAGTCCTCGCTGCCTTGAAACAATAACTTCTGGAAACATCTGAAACGCACATAATTCTCCTTTGCAAGGGCCCTATCGGAGCAGCTCCCAAATGCTTGGCTCGGGCTTCAAAGTTGGCGTTTAGCTATAAATAAATAGCATTTCATTAAAAAAAAAATAAAGGAGAGAAATTAGCCAAAAAAACTTCGACAAGCAGAAGCTTAACCAATGCCAGATAATGGGGCAATATGGACTTTTATTTTTATCCACATGGGTCCATGTGCTCTTTATCTCCCACTGTAATTTATCCTTATAAATGAGGCTCATGATATTAAAATAACATTACAGCCTTTACCTACCACAGTGAAAGGCAGCCGAGCCTCATCAAGGGCTGTGAGATCCTCAGATGAAAGGGACAAGGACCTTGACCTATTGCTGATCGTTAAATGCGTGCCAGGGCTTTGCTGAGCAGGGAGAACAGATTTAAAGATGAACCTTAATTGGTCCTTAATTGGCAGATTTGTCCCTAATTGGCAGATTTGTACCCATTAGGCTGGTGCTGGGGAAGGAGAGCCCACAGTTCCCGCTAATGTCTGTCCTGAAGCCGAGTTTATCATGCCAGGAAAAGATTTTGGTCTCTTTTTCTCCTCAATATGTGGCCCCTTTGCTTCTCCCCACCCCAAGGGCTCCCCAGGATTCTTCCACCTTCTCCTGTATCCTTTAATGATGCCCATCCAGGATCCTAAACCACCACAGGGTGATGGAAAAATCTATCTATTAGGAACCTGCCATTCCTAAATGATTAACCAAATTCTGTGGCTGGGAACTGCCCTCCCCACCCATCCAAGGCACATCCCCAGGGGCCAGGACAGCCCTCCTGGGTCTTCCAGCAGGAACTTCAGGGTTTTTAGCAGAAATCTCTTGGAGCTGGGTCTCTGTTCACAGAAGCCAATGCTGCTGGGTCAAAAAAATAGCACAAGAGGTACAAATCCACCTCCCAGAGCTATAACCTGAGTTTGCTACCAGAATTTTCCTCCCTGTGTCTTTCTGGATATTGGGGGCTGCGTTTTCCTCGTATTCAAGGGGTTTCTTGACTCATTATCCGCCTCTCTGTGTGTGGCACCAGCAGCATTTGGGTTTTCTGCTCCATACATCTGCTGAATGTGCTGCTGCTCTCTCCAAATTTCCTCCAACTTGAACATCCCCCAAGATCTCGGAAGCACAGGAGCACCCATTTCCAAGTATTTCCAACACAGACATGTTGATTCACAATTTTGCCCCCTCAATCATCTTTCTGATGCCTTTGTCCAAAGTGCACCTCTGATACTTTAACTTTTATTCATCAGCAGTGAGAAGTCAGACTCAAATCCAGAATGGATTTTTCATTGATGGATTTAAACTGCTGGACCTGGTTGATCACAGCAGAGGAGATGCACCTTTTGCTGGAAGTGCACCTTCTCAAGGAGCTGTGTTTTTCCATGGCATGTCCAACCCCAGGAGACCCCACAATTTTCCCTTTCCATGTGGTTATTCCTGCACAGTGCTCTGTGAGCCTCCTGTTTCCAGCTCAGCTTCTGATCTCTTTCAAACTTTTGGGAGCTGCAGGGATTTTAACCCTGTCCAGATGCCCACGTGAAACGCATCCACCACTTTCTCCCAAGCTGGCTCCTGAGGAAAGATATCAGCAACTCCTAACTGCAGACACAGCTTGGGATACTCATATCCAAACCAGGAAGGTGTGAATGATGTTTTCTGGAAGATGGGCTCCCTGCAAACGTGCCCTGCCTAAAATAGGTGCCCTTTTTACCTTTCTTCCTCTTATCCCCCAAACTTTCGAGCATTTTGGTGCAGGAAAAGCTAAGCAGGGACTCTGTGCTGTGACTCTCAAAGTGGCATCAAATGGTGCTTGAGAGAAGAGCCCCGGAGGAAGAGCAAGACTGTTGCCAGACAGGGGATTTCCAGTGACTCATCTGTGTCAGAAACGCTGAAGATGTTGAGGAAAGGGGAGCCTGAGTGTGCAGGGCTGGGTTTTACCTGCAGCCACCCGTTTATCACACAGGCCTGGCAGCCAGGGTAGAGTTTTTTGGTTTTTCTCTGAAAAAAAGTGGCTTTTCATCAAGCTCGCCACGGACGTGGCTGTGAAAGCCCCAGGTGCTGTGCAACACACCCGACCAAAAGTGACTCCTGATGTCTCAGAACTCTGAGCTTTGCCCTCTGTAAACCTCTGCATCCTGCACACCCCAAAGGAGAAAAATCTGGGTCAAGATGGGCCAGGAAATGATCTGCATTTCCTGCTGGGCACAGCCAGCACTTTTCACCTCCTCTTTGCCCCTCGAGCCTCCCGTTCCACACAAACTAATTGGGTTTTCTTTACCAGGAAAATTCAGTTCTCTCATTTAATTGAATTAGAGCTGCCTTTGACCGTGGCCTTCAGACACGGAAGATGAGGGCCACATGCCAGGGGTGCTCCCAAGCCCAGCGGCTCCCCTGGCTCCTCGGGGCTTGGGATAGACACAAGATTAGCGGCTGAGAAAGCATCATCCTCCCGGAGTGCACCGAGATAAGAGATAAAAACGAGCCCGTCTTGGGTCTGCGCTCTGCTGCCGGAGCTGATAACCCGGCCGTGTGCACGGCAGTCTGCCAGCGCCACCTCTCGGCCCGGGAGTGTGGGATGTGCTCATCCCACAGCCTTGGGCATCTCCATCCCACAGCCTTGGGCATCTCCATCCCGCCGCCTTGGGCATCTCCATCCCACCACCTTGGGCATCTCCATCCCGCTGCCTTGGGCATCTCCATCCCACAGCCACAGGCATGTCCATCTCACAATCTTGGAAATCTCCGTCCCAACACCGTGGGAATCTTCATCCAACTTTCATGGGCATCATCATCCCACTTCCATAAGTGTCTCCGTCTCACCACCATGGGCATTTCCATCCCATTGCTTTGGGCATCTCCATCCCAAAGCCTTAGACTTCTCCATCACACAGCCATGGGCATGTCCACCCCAACACCATGGATATCTCCATCCCACTGCCTTGGGCATTTCTGTCCCACTGCATTGAGCATCTCCATTCCAACTCCACAGCATCTCCATCCCACTGCAATGGTGTCTCCATCCCATCACCATGGACATCTCCATCCCAACACCATGAGCATTCCAGTCTCACCACCATAGGCATTTCCATCCCACCACCCTGGCATCTGCATTCCACCACAATGGTCATCTCTATCCCACTTTGGGAATCTCCCTCCCACTGCCTTGGGCAGACCAATCCTGCCACCCTGGGTGTCTCCATCCCTCCACCATGAGCACCCCAATCCCACCACCCTGGGTGTCTCCATCCCTCCACCATGAGCATCCCAATCCCACCGCCCAGGTGTCTCCATCCCTCGACCATGAGCACCCCAATCCCACCACCCTGGGCGTCTCCATCCCTCCACCATGAGCATCCCGATCCCACCGCCCAGGCGTCTCCATCCCTCCACCATGAGCACCCCAATCCCACCACCACGGACATCCCAACCCCACTGCTGGGAGCATCTCACCACGGCACGGATGCTTCCCACCTCCCTCCTCCGTGCGGTTTTCCCGGCGGGTTCAAGCTCGGGGTAGGATAACAATACCTGAGGTCTGCAAAGCATTAACGGAGGATCCTGTCAGCTCCATGAGCTCATCGCGGGAGCAGCCAGACACATTTGTTACCGGGAGAAATTCCCGCTGCCCTGACCCGCTCCGAACCTGCTCCGTCTTTATTGGTATCTCTCAGCACCTTCGGATTCATTTGGAGTCGCTGCCTAATTCCTCTCCTTGACCGCTTTCTCCCCGCATCCTCAGCAGCTGCTCTAGGACCTGGCATGTCAGGGAGAAGGGGAATTTTTTCCCTAAACACTCTGTTCTCTCTCGATTCCACAACATTATGAAATAATAGTAGCTTCCAAGAATATTTGTTCTCCTTGTCATCTCCGTCACACCACCACGTGGAGATTTTGGCAAAAAATGAAGATTTATGGGGTTTTGCTTGTTTCTTTGAAGGAAAATACCCAATGAAAGCTGAGGCCAGGTTGCCGTAGGAAACCAGGAAGGTCTTAGCACAGCGAGGCTCTGCCTGGCAGCGCTGGGATATGGGCAGAGCTGTTTTCCTGGGAAAACTGAGCAAAATCCCCCAGGTGCAGAGACCCCAAAAGACACCCAAGCTGGATCTCTTGCTGCCATTGAATCCGTGGGCTTGTGAACTTCTCCTGCCCACCGTGGGGATGTTCCCTCTGGATGCTCTGGGGACTCCCTACAGGCTTTGGAAGAGGAAAACTCTTGGCTCCCTACAGACACTAGGAAAGGAATAAAAGTTGTGATCCCTCCAAATTTCAGAAAATAAAGGAGGTGCTCGAAGATCTTGGACTGCGGCGATAGCCAGATATGGAAGGAGGATGCAAAACTCACTGAGTGATGTGAAACTATGGAGAGAAATAACAGGAAAGCAAAACCATGGAATAAACCTGTCAAGCTGTGCTGAAACAGGGAATCGTCTCCCTTTACCCCCTGGTGTTATCCCTATGAAACCTGCCCAGGTCTGTGGGCCACAACTGATGGGGAAAAGTGCCTTTTCCATCCGTGGAATCCAGGAAACACCGTTCTAGAACCACAGACACCAGCAAGCGCTCAGAGATCCATGAAATCCTGAAGATGGTTTTGGGAATGGATTCATTCCTCAGATTTCAAGTCACTCCTGGTTTTTTTGATATTTCTTTTCTTCCTTACCCTTTTACCTTCCTTCATTGCTGTCTTCTGCATTTTTCTTTTCCAATTTTAATGAGGGCTGGGCAAAAGGAGGGAAGGGGCAGGGGCTGGTGGGGGTGCAGAGGTGAATTTTCTAATGGATTTGTCTGATGGAAAGGACACCTTGGAGGATCCCTCAATGGCAATTCCAGAAGTCAATTAAAGCATTTTCCAGCTCTTTCACCCATGACTCTTTGAGAAGCTTTTCTGAACTCAGGATGGTCCAGTTTGGCTTGCTCGGCAGGAAAATAACTAAATCCAGGGAGAGCCTCTGGAAATCCAGGCTGTGCTCACTGATGTCCGTTTTGGGATCAGTTCTTCCAGCCACTCAGCCCCATCTGGGGCCTTGGCAAAAAAAAACAGATAAATCAAATTCACAGAAAATAACAACAAAAAACAAAGGAGAAACTCTCTTTGCCACGTTCCCTTCCCTCGTGGGACCTAAAGGATGGGATTCATTTCAGCAGAACTGGAGGTGTTGGCATTTCCTTGAGGATGCCCAAGGAGGGGAAGGAGAAGGCAGCTGGCTCATGGCTCTCCAGCTTCTCCAGTCTGCCACTAAATCAACTTCCAACCAGACTCTGGGATCTATCAGAGCTTGTGGAGGGATGTGGGGAAAAGGCTTCGGGATCAGCTGAGCCTTCGGCAGTTTCACCTTCCCAAGGGAAGTTGTGACTCCCTCAGTCTGTGCAGAGCTCCAGCTGCTCCATGGCCTGGTTGGAAAAGTTATGGAACTCTCACAACTGGGACCAGGATGAGTCAATTCCCCAAAATACCTGCTGGGTTTGGGGTTTTAAGGGCTTAGGTTTTCCTCTCTGGGCTGGGAAATGAGCTGTAAACACCCCCACGTGTGTGCACACCGTGAATTCATTAATGTACACACATATATGTGTGTATATATATCTATATCGCATCTGTGTGTGTAATTCCTGGTTCCTGAAACTGCACCTGAAGAGAGATCCTACTCATCACCATCCTCAAAAATAGTTCACCTCTTCCCAGACAAGGAAAAGGAGACACAGGGATGGATGCAGGAGCCATCTGGCTGCAGCCTGGGATGGTGCGGCAGGAAAGCAAGGGTAGATCCCAATGCACTTGGAGATCAAAGCTGCCTCCTGAGACCCTAAACAGGTCCACTGGTGTGGAAAATCCACTCGTGCAGGGCAATTCCTGCCTTGCTCCGCTGAGCAGCCTCGTGGAGCACCCCGAGCATGGCTCTCCCTGTCCTGGTGTCCCCCAGGAGCCTCTGGATTACAAAGGGAGGTTATGACTTTACATGCATCACTCTAATCCACATCTGACCTCCAGATAGGAATCAGCAGGCTCTGGAATACAAAGAATTACAGCTCTCCCGGGATTTTCGCTCTTTTTCCATGAAAAACCCTTGCCAAAATGATTCTCTGGCAGAGAGTGAACTCCTGTGCAAGACACATGTTTGGTGTGAAAGGATTTTTGGCAACTCGGGGTGGATTTGGAAGCCTGTGCTCTCCTTCATTCTTTCCTCGTGGAAAGAGGAACAGGTCCAAGCCTGAGCTCTTGAGCAGCTGCCTTCGGAGTTACAACAGGGAATGTTTTTGACAGGGAGAAGCCATCTGGGTTAGGGAATCCAAAGGGCTGCAGACAGAAATGAAGGGAAAAGGGTTTGGAGCAGGGACCTGGGCTGGGGTAAAGTAACACCTGAGGTCAGCGTGAGATCCTGCAGCTCCCAGAGGACCTCACAGTTATCCATGAGGAACAGAAGATATTCAACATGTTGGAAAAAGCTGGGAAGTGGAGAGAGCATCCCACCAGGAATAAAGCCCAGGTTAAAAGCAAAAAGCAGGGGTTCATTTGAGGATGCTCCTAAAGCAACATGTTATACTTTGGATTCCCAAACCTGCACAATTTTGCAAGATGGGATTGGGTAACACCACATTTTTGGAGGATTTTGCGTTATCTTGTCCTGGAGCTCAAGGCCTGAGCCCAAGAACACTCTCTGGCCGGCAGCTCACGGTTTGCTGAGATCAGGGGTGCTGGGATCCTCAGGATCTCAGATGTGCAGCTCCCAAGAACCCTCCTGAATACAGCACATTCCAAAAAAAAAAAAAAAATTGGAAGATAAATGACTGAGCTGCCTGGAACCAGCTGCAGACACAGTCCTGGCTTCCAGAGTCAGCACTTTCCCCCAGCCTTTACTTTAGGCTATTTTTATTTTGTGATGGCACAAATGAACCCTTTTGTTTTTTCCTGGTCACATAAACAACGTGAATGGATGGGGTGAGATCCAAAAAGTGAGAGAAATAAATTGTGGAAGGAAAAACCCTCTTGAAGAGCAGAGGAGCTGCAGGAGCTGAGCTCAGCACTGACCTGGAGCACGTAGCTCACCCTTCCTTTGCCTAATTTAGACCCAGCGTAGGTGGATTTGGGGGAATATTTGGATCCCTAATTAAGAGTAATGATGTGAAAGGAAGTGCAGGCATAGTGAAAATGGATCAGAAAATAATTAATTCATTAATAGGGGTGTTCACAATACAGGCTTGATGCTATTTTAGTTCCTCCTTGGGCTGGAGCGAAGCCAGGATAACTTGATGGGATGTGCTGGGCAGGGAGCAGACGGTCCCAGTGCACCTCCAGTGCTGATGTCACTGCACTGGTCGCATTCCCAGGTCAGTTTTCCATGCGGATTCAGTTCAACCTCGTGTCCTCAGACCCTCCAGTGAGCACTGGTAGCACAAAAATCACCTTCCTACAGAAAATCCTGGCTCCAAAAGGGGAAAAAGCCTGATCTTGGGACAATTCATCAGCCACAAGTTGGGATGCACTGGCAGGGTGCCGGGTGATCCATGCAGGAATAAATTCCAGAGAATCACTGCTCCTGAAGCAATTCTTGGTTCGCTGGCTGCTCCTCACTGAGCTGACCTCAGAGCACAGATAATCCTGCAGGACTCCGGAGGTTTCCAGCCTGTGCATTCCCATGTAATTGGCTTTGGCATCTCCGATGGGTTTTTCCCCTTTTGGCTTCTCCTTTGGGCTCGGACAGAACAGGGTCAGACCAGTCTTGGAGCAGAGGGATGCAGACACCCCTCACTTCAGTGCACAGAATTATATCAGCAGTGGCCAGAGGTCACATCCTGCTGTCTTCTGGAGGATAACTCCGTTTCCCTGGATGTGCACAAACCTGGTTCGCCGCGTTCCCCGCAGCCGCGAGGCTGCACGGAGCAACATCTTGGATTAGTTACGAGCTCTTCAGATGAGCTCCAACTCATATTTCATCTGCTTCCCCCCAGCCCAGAGATCCGAGCCTGTCACACTCACTGGAGGCTGCAGCCCCCACATGTTTTATTCATTATCTGTGCTTTGCTCCTCACCAAGCACCTGCAACACATTTCGGCTGGGCCCAGATCAACGGGGCTTCATTAGGCCGGACACTTTCTCCCTGCCTCGGATGATGGAGCTACACTTGATCCCTGCACTTCCAGCCTGGAACACGGCCTGCAGATCAGCACCTTGGAAGAAAGCAGGCTCCCAGAAGCTCAGGAGTGAGGTGGGGAGAGAGGGACTGAGGAGACTGCACAGTCCAGACCCCTGCGAGCTGGGGGACATGGAGTTATTTCAGCCTTGGAGGATCCAGAGGAAAGCAGAGTCCTGCTTTATCCACAGGGGGATGGAGCTTTTCCACAGCCTCGAACAGGGATTGTCCAAGCCGTAGGGAGCAGACAGCCTCTCTGTTGTCTGGATTTGACCAGGAGTTGATATTGGAGCAGAGGTTCAAAGCTCTCTGCGCGCTGCAGCCCCAGCCTTTCTCTCTTCCCAACTCTCCTCTCCTGTCCAATGAACATTCATTGGATGCAGAACAGAAAAGCCTCACCAGGAGAGGCAGGGAAGTTGTTTTCCCTGCAAAGCTCAGCAGCTCAGCTTGGAAATAAGGGAGGAATAAGGCCCTCCTCGCTCTGAATCAGGCACAGCTGAGGTTGAAGTGTTACTTGCCAAGCTTAAATAACTGAGAAAATTATTTGGGAATGATGTCCAGTGCCAGGATGTCTTGGGAAGACCAGGATCCTTGGACCGCCAGTGCCTAAAGTGGTCCATGAGCATCACACTGGTTTTAGGCCATTTTTGCCCCCCCCAGCAGCCCACTTAGACCCCACATCTGTCCCACCAGCCTTCCCTGGGGCCTGGACTGCTGCCAGCAATTCCCAAATCCTCCCAGGTCCTGGGGTTTTATTCCTCTCCATGATCACATTTAACACTGTGCTACTCCTTCCTTGCTGCCCCGCACCCCAGGAGCCTTCCTGACGTTGTTTTCCTTTCCATTATCCACACACATCTTTTTCCCCAAGTCTTTCATCACTTGTCTTCCATTTCTTCCCAAGATTCCTGACACGTGCCATAAAAGTGCCGGTTAAATATTCATGAGGAAAGGGTGATCTGGGATCACGGAGATGCCGCTGATGAGATGTCTTGCAATGTAATTAAAAGATAGCACCAAGAATGTTGTGAGGAGCTCTTTAAAAGGGGCCTGGGAGAAGCAAAATCTGATTTCCAAAGCTCTTCCTATTTAAGGTGACAGCAGTTCCTTGTTAAACAGCAGGAAAAGGTGGCCCCGGGAGAGAAGAGTCGGTGGCAAAGCAGAGCCGGGGATTTCTGCAGTGCTAACACAGAAGTGAGCTTGGAAATATTAAAATGCCACTTTCTTTTGGAGGTAAAAGCTGAATTAACCCCAAGAATTACAATATTCCACAGGCTAAGGCTTTATCTTGGCAATAGGACTGAGAGATGCAAGAGGCTGTGTCCCCAGCTCAGAAACTTCCATGGATTTTTCATGAAGGACCATTTCCTTCTCCATTTTCAGCCCTCTGTGGTGACTTTTACAGGTGGTTCCTGCTGCTTGCTGGGGGAAGTTATGGATGGAGGGGGAGAAGACCCTGGAATAATCTCTTTGGATATCAGTCCCACCAATATTCAGTATCTGAACACAACCAGCTCTGGAGAGAAGCTGCTGCTGACACAAAATCCCATTTCCTGTGCCCTTTCCAGGTAGGAAAGGGGCATTCCAGGGAAGAAAGCTGCACTTTGGCATTGTCCAACAGCGCCTTAATGCCTTTCCTAAGGCTGCCAGGAAAAATCGATGGTGATCTGTTGGCTGAGGAAAGCAGGGCACGGATTTATCTATGACAGAGATTTATCCATGGCACGGATTTATCCATGGCAGGGATTTATCCATGGCAGGGGTTTATCCATGGCACGGATTTATCCAGGGCAGGGATTTGTCCATGGTAGGGATTTATCCATGGCAAGAGTTTATCCATTGCACAGATTTATCCATGGCACGGATTTATCCATGGCACGGGTTTGTCCATGGCACGGATTTATCCATGGCAGGGATTTATCCATGGCAGAGGTTCATCCAGGGCAGGGATTTATCCATGGCACGGATTGATCCATGGCATGGATTTATCCATGGCAGGGATTTATCCATGGCAGGGATTTATCCAGGGCACGGATTTATCCAGGGCAGGGATTTATCCATGGCATGGATTTATCCAGGGCAGGGATTTATCCGTGCTCTGCCACAGAGGGACGATGGAAGGCCAAAAGATTTTCCTCTGCACTTTGGTCAGCCACCATCCCAAATTCCAAATTAACGGGAGGAGAAGGGCAGGGGAGGAGCTGATCCCATCCCTTTTCCAGTTGGGATGGCACAGCGCAGGTTTTGGTGGGAATAGGTGGATTTCCAAGGCAGAGAGGAGTGGGAAGAGCCTTCCTTTCATCCCTTCCCTGCCTCCCTGCTCAGGAACGTGCCCGTGCACACGCGGCACTCCCGCTGTGCGCCAGCGGTGTTTTCCAGGCTCAGTGGGATCCTGATTAGGCGGTCCCTGAGGGAACGGCTCCTTTGGCTTCGAACCCCTCGCTGCTCCCGGCCCTTCCCTCCCCATCCCTGGCGCTGCTTCCCTGCCCTTTCCTGCCATTGTCCCGCTGTCCCCGAGCAGATGAAATCCGGGCCCCAAAAAAGGCCTTTTCCGCTCTGCGTGCCCTCATTGTTCTCCAAAGCCGTGGGCAGGACGGGATCCCGCTGCCGACTCCCTCCCGCCAGGAACAGCCCGGGATCTTGGGCTGGATCAAGAATTCCTGCCGATCCCTGCAGCACCGAACGCGGGACTGGAGACACCGCGGGATTTGCTTTTCCAATTCAGTGCCAGGGTTGTGAGGGACCTTTTTGCTTTAGGGCTTTTCTCTTTCTCTTTGTCTTTCTATTTATTTTATTCTATTTTTTTTCTTTTTTCTCCCCATTTTTCCCTGATATTCTTTCTGTTTTTTAAATTTTTCCTGTCTATTTTTTCTAATTTTTCTGATTTTTCTTTCTATTTTTCTTTCTATTTTTTCTTTTCTTCCCTATTTTCCTACTTTTTTCTATTTTTATGTATTTTTCTCTTGTTATCATTTTTTCTTTCCATTTTCTTTCTAGTTTTCTATTTATTTTTTTCTATTTTTTCTATTCTTTCATTTTTCATTTTTTTTTGTCCATGTTTATTCCTATTTTCTTCCTATTTTTACTTTCTACTTTTCCCTTTCCCTTTTCTCTTTGTTTTTTCCCCTTTCCTTTTTCTTTAATTTTTTTTTATTTTCTATTTCTATTTCTATTTTTTCTTTCTATTCTTCCTTTCCAATATTTTAATTTCCGTCTATTTTTTCTATTTGTTTTCTTTTTCCTTTCTTTTTTTTCTTAAATCCCCCTGGTTTTTTTTCCTTTCCTACTTTCCCCCTCCCCATTTTTCCCCTATAAAAAGTGATCCCACCCTTCACAGGCCCCCTGGGAACCCTTTGCCCTGCAGAGCCCTTTGATGGGGACGGTGCCGTGGGTTTATGGGGACTTGGAGAGGGGATTTTACATCCATTAGGATTTTCCTCTGGAAAACACCCCCCATAAGGGCTGAGAACTCACTGTGGGTTGGTATCAGTGGGATGAGGAAACAGAGTTTTGTTTTCCAGGGCTTTTGGGATCACACAGGCAGAGGAATGAAGAGTTTATTTATAGGGTTGTATCACACTGGCGTTGGATAGGATGGTGGAATGACATTTCCAGAGATACATAAATTACAAAAAATCACTTTTCACCCTAAAAACAGGAGGCAGATGAATGTTTGGGTCTGGCGAGTGTTGTTTTCTCTGTTCCTCCTGAGATGGATCTCCTGTGCCACACCACAATCCAAGGAGGTGGAATTTCCCTCAAGAGATGATGGAAAACAAACCCCAAATTCAAAACTGTCCCATCGCAGGACCCCCAGAACCCATTTTACAACCGTTTCTTCCACCCTCTGTGCAGGCAGGGAGTGGCGCTGGGAAGTTTTCATTCCCAAAGCCTGGAGCTGGGATGTGGAACAGAAAAATGTCCCAATGCCAAGGGTCTGGGATGCGCAGGGTCTGGGATGCCAAGGGTCTGAGATGCTGAGGGTATGGAATGCCAGGGGTCTGGGATGCCGAGGGTCTGGGATGCCAAGGGTGTGGAATGCTGAGAGTCTGGGATGCCGAGGGTATGGGATGCCAGGAGTCTGGGATGCCCAGGGTCTGGGATGCCAAGGGTCTGGGATGCCAAGGGTATGGAATGCCAGGGGTCTAGGATGCCAAGGGTCTGGGATGCCAAGGGTATGGAATGCCAGGGGTCTGGGATGCCCAGGGTCTGGAACGCCAAGGGTCTGTCCCTGGTGCCACCTGGCCCCGTGACCATCAGCAGGGATGAGCTCTTGGGTGTCCTCGAGCAAAGGGATCAGGGCTGGCCCTGCCATTCCTCCCCAAATCACTCTCCAAAATCCCTGGATCTCCCCACTGATGGCAATGGGAGGAATTTTAGCTTGGATAAGTTAAATTAGGACGGGTAAATGGATCTCGGTCATGTTCTGATTGAGCTGATGAGCCAAAACCTCCTTCTCTTCCCTATTTTGTGCCTCACCATCCTCTCTTCCTTCTGAGGGACACCAAAGCCTCTCCAGGCTCATCCTGCCCCTCCATCTGGGCAGCATCCCAAATTCCTCAGCTGAGGTCTGAGAGCCCTCCATGGGTCCTGCTGATCTCCACAGGGGACTTGGAGCATCCCCACCTCAGGGAATAATTTATCCCCCAAAAAAGCCTTGCAGAAAAACCTGGATGCATCGCTCTTCCAAGGAGCTCTGTGATATAAAGCCGATTGGGAATTACGATTCCAGCCCCATGGGAAAGCCCAGCATTCGTTGCAGCCTTGCACTGGGGAAGGGGAAAGAGATCAAAACCAAAGCTGCTTTTTGTGGAGCACAGGGTCTTTTTTCCCTTTGAAATCACCAAACTGCTTCCGATGGAGTCGATCTTCAGGGCTGCTCTTGCTGTGTGCACTGTGTGGTGAGCAGGGCATGGAGAGCATCTTCCTCAAGAAACTCCAAATTCTCCCTGCCCTTCTTCCCAAAAATGGAAAAGTTTTTCCTTCTCCAGTACCTGTCCAAATCCCTGGGAATTCTACAACCAGGGAGATTTCCTTTCTCACAAGACAAAGCGTCCAAGCTCCCCCTCTGGCTGCCACATTAACTCCAATTCCCAGTGAACCCATCTCTCCCCCAGCCCGTGGGTAAATCCCAACATCCAATACTCCCTGGAGCACTTCCAGGGCTGCACAGCCCTCCCCAGGTTAATTTTTCCAAGGGGTAAGCTGATATTCCTGCATAAAACGCACATCTGCAGGGAAAATGCCAGGAGTGTGGGTGAGTTATGGTCCCGCAGCACCGATCACTTGAGCCCTAATGCTACAAGCACCTTCAGGTTTTCCTGACTGAAGTTCCTGCTAATTGCTTCCATATGATTCCTTTCCCTTTATTTCTTTATTTCTCCCTATCCCTCCGTTGTTCGTCCTGCCACGTTCGATGCTTCAAAAAAAAAACAAGCAAGGAAATGAGTTTATTTCCTAATAACTGCTGATGCTATTTAATAATTATTTTATCTGAGCCAGGGTTGATGCCCATTCACAGGTGGGTTTTTGCGTGGAGCTGTTCTCACATGGAAAGGGCTTGCTCTCAACCTTAAGCCAAGGGAAATATAGAAAATTCCATAGAATCCTTGCATGGTTTGGGTTGGAAGGAACCTCATAAACCATCTTGTTCCAACCTAACTTCAGGGATACCTCGCACCAGCCCAGGCTGCTCCAAGCTCTGTTCAACCTGGCCTTGGACACATCCAGGGATCCAGGGGCAGCCACAGCTTCTCTGGGCACCCTGTGCCAGGGCCTGCCCACCCTCCCAGGGAACAATTCCTTCCCAATATCCCATCCATCCCTGCCCTCTGGCAGTGGGAAGCCATTCCCTGTGTCCTGTCCCTCCACCCCTTGTCCCCAGTCCCTCTCCAGCTCTCCTGCAGCTCCTTTAGGCCCTGCAAGGGGCTTTGAGCTCTCCCTGGAGCCTTCTGTTCTCCAGGTGAACATTCCCAGCTCTCCCAGCCTGGCTCCATGGCAGAGGAGCTCCAGCCCTTGGAGCATCTCCACGGCCTCCTCCGGACTGGCTCCAGCAGCTCCACGTCCTTCCCCAGCGCTGGAGGCAACTCTGCAGGTGGGGGCTCACCTGAGCAGAGTTGAGTGGGATAAATTCAGGAGTTTTCCACCACAAGTCCATGGACTGAAGTCCCACCCTCCTGCCCAGCCCCATTCCTTTGGCAGAACCTCTCTTTAGCCTCTTTGGGTGCCTTCCAGCTCAGTTTTCCCTCAAATTTGTCTCTTTTCCCCCAAGGTAATTCCATGCTGTTTATCTGCCTCTGCAGCTCCAGCTGGTCTGTTCCTGCCTCCAAGGGCCCTGCATGTACCCAGGCTATTGGAAACAGGGTAAAAAACACCCCAGTGAGAGGGGGAAAAAGGACTTTAGGGCAGGAAAGCTTGCGGATCATGTGAAGAAAGAGGAATACAGATCCCCGGAGGATTTGTAGAAGTCTCTAACCCACAAAGGTGTCTCCAAATCCACAATGATTCCCATACGTATGGGCAGGAACAGGGTGCCAGGCACTGGTATTTCCCCTCTCAACATCCAAATCTGATTCATTGTGGAGTCAGAGCTGAGTAAAATCCCTGGGAAATCAAACTTGGGCATCTCAGCCTGAACCTTGGCACCCTCAAACCATCTGAACACAAGCCCCACCAAAGAGACAATTTTGCATCCAGGCTTTCCCACATCCAGCTGTGTGTGTCCCAGCACAGCCTTGATTCCACCTTTCTGTCTTTCAAACTGCAGGACATGAACGAAACTTCCCAAAAAAAACCCCTTTTTGAAGGGCTTTTTCTTTCCCGGGAATGCAGGAGAGTGAAGCTGTGCTGGTCCTCGCAGCTTTCCCCCGCAGAGCTGGAGGTAACGCTGAGCTGGGGTCGCTCTTGGGAAATCCGTGCACTACCCAGCTGTAAAATGGGGATATCACGTTGCAAATAAGGAAAAGAAAAAAAAAAGGTTTTTTAAGGCAAACAGGGCCTCGTTAAGGTTCCTGGAGAGGTCTGAGTTCAACCCCCCAGCACAGCCCGGGGGGGAGGCAGGAGGGCAGAGCAGAACCTTGAAATAAAGCAGAAGGTGCTGGGTGAGGGATCTTGGATTTCCAGCTGGGGTTTTTTACAGCCAGGGCTCAGGGCTTTCCAGTAGAGCCCCAAAGCAGCCAAATTAATCAGGCTAATGAAGAACCCCGGGCTGCTGCAGGCTTTGGCTGTGCATCACCCCTTAATTAGGGCTAAATCCCTGATTCTGGTCATGCAGAGGGGCAGCTCCTCCGTCTGGAACATGATTAACCTCAGTGCCAGTGTGGGAGAGAACAAAACACAGCCCAGAGGATGGGGTGAGGGAGTTTTGGCTCTGCCTGGAGTTCAGCTCAGGTCAGGCTGCACTGAGGACTGGGCTGGCTCTGATATTGACCCCCTCCAAGCACAGCCAGGACAGGTAAAAGCATTTGGCTGCTGGGAGGAGATGCCCAGGGATGTTGGAATCACCAATTTCTGCATTTGAGGACTGGAAATAAACCGGGTGTTAACAGCAAGACGGGATTGATTGGTCCTAAACCACACAAAATCCGGATGAATGAATTAATTCCGGGCCTTTGTTGTGTCAAAGTGCCCTCCCCTGGGTGAGAGGGTGACTGTGTCCCATGGGAATGCTGATTTTTGGAGGGCAAAGTTGGGGTGGGAACTGCAAAAGGCATTTGGGAACCGAGGCAGGGAATTTGTCATGGTTTAGTATCCACCAAAGCCATTCCATCATGAAATGTATTTGGCCACCAGGGCCGGTTTTAACTCCACCTGTGCCTGTGTCACTCTGAGCTGCAGTTCTGTCCCTGAGGGTGGCTCAGTGGGGACGTCTCTCTAGGGAAATGTGCCTGAGATGATGTTTGTGTGTATTTGTGTCCGGTCACTGTGCAAAACACTCCCATTCTACTGGAGGAAAACACTCATAAGAGTGAATTCTTTTCTCTAGAGGGAACTTGATTTGACCCAAGGGAAGGAGTTACCTGAACCCAGAACTGCTCTTCCTGATGTTCCCTGTCTGATCCAAGTGTGGATTGGGACCAGCTGCATCACTGAGCTCTTCCTCTCCCTCAATGGAGGCTGAGGACAGCTGCCCTTGGTTTAGACCAGGCTTATCTGCCGGCCTAACCATCGAAGGCTGCATTGCAGGAATTAGTTGGACTTCATAATTAGCCAGGAGGAAGTTTACCCCAACCAGTCAACCTTAGCAGAGAGGGAATTCATTAAACATTTCTGGTTTGCCAAGCACAAGGATGATTTTGCAAGTCGAAGAAGGTTTTTGTTTTTAATTGCATTTTCTTTAGTGGTTTTGCCAGGAAAAAAATCCATGCATGTCCTTTCCAGCAGAGACGGGCACTCAGCCTTCCCAGATTTTGCTTCTTGGCTCTAAATCCAAGAGATTTATTGATTCCCATGTGACACGATGACATCCAGAGCAAGGAGTGGGGAAGCTGGGGCTGATTCTGAGCATTGCTGCCCACGGGGGTTTGCAGGGAGAGGCAGAACCCTCTGCCTGCAAAGCGGACAACAGAAAGTGGGATTTCTTTGGCTTTCTCCTGGTCCTTCACAGGCGTTCCAGATCCCTTTCCAAGGAAGGCTTGGCAACAGTGACTGGGACCAGGGGGCTGCAAGGCCCGAGCTTCCAATTCCCAGCACAAGTCAGCAGTGACCTGTTCTGGGCGCTGCTTGCTCACCTGCCTCATCCCAAACCTTCACCCAGAGCTGCCTCATCCCAAACCTTCACCCAGGAACTGCCTCATCCCAAACCTTCACCCAGGNTCCCAAACCTTGTCCCAGAGCTGGTTTATCCCAAACCTTCTCCTAGGAGCTGGTTTATTGTATCATGGAACGGTTTGGGTTGGGAGGGACATTGATGCCCATCCCACTCCACCCACTGCCATAGGCAGGGANCACCCAGGAACTGCCTCATCCCAAACCTTCTCCCAGAGCTGCCTCATCCCAAACCTTCTCCCAGCAACTGCCTCATCCTAAACCATCTCCCAGAGCGGCCTCATCCCAAAGCTTCTCCCAGAGCTGCCTCATCCCAAACCTTCTCCCAAGAGCTGCCTCGTCCCAAACCTTCACCCAGAGCTGCCTCATCCCAAACCTTGTCCCAGAGCTGGTTTATCCCAAACCTTCTCCTAGGAGCTGGTTTATCGTATCATGGAACGGTTTGGGTTGGGAGGGACATTGATGCCCATCCCACTCCACCCACTGCCATAGGCAGGGACACCTTCCACTGCACCAGGTTGCTCCAAATCCCATCCAACCTGGCCTTCAACACTTCCATGGAGCTTCATTCCATGTCCCAGGTGCTGCAGCTGGGTCTGTTCCCTCTTCTCCTGCTTCTGCATCCTGGTTATTCCCAGCCAGCTCTGCCTAAATTTCCATGGCAGCTGAATAAAGCAAACCCTGCCATCATCATCCTCCTCACAGAGCTGAGTGGCTGCCAAAGTTCACTGACCCTGAAGTTCCACCAGGAAATTCCTTTGCCTCCGGGGATGACCTGTGTGCCAGGAGCTGCAGGGCTGCAGCCTCAGGGCTGCCTCCTCCTTTGCAGGAATTTTCTCCATCCAGGAGCCCCTGGAAATCCAGTTCCTTGGACAAGCAGATGGCAACCAGCTGGTCCGAAAGCAACAACAGCTCCTTGACTGATGGCTTGGACCTACCTGATGCTGTGGGTTCACCAGGTGGGTCTGTAGGGCTTTCAGAGCCAGCAGGATTCCCCCTTTTCCTCCTGGATGCTCCACTCGCTGCCACTTTGTGCTTCCAGTTCCAGTTCCAGGAATAAACCCAACCAGAGACTGGGAAAAATTAATTTCATGTTTCTTCACTCCATTCTGCTGCATTTCTTCTCCAGATCAATTTTCTTGGCTGGGTCTAAAGCTGGCAGTGGCTTCCTCAGGGGTGGTTTTTCAACAAGGAACAAAGTTACCTTGAAAATTCCAAACATCCCAGGCTCCCATGGACAGGCTGGGGGAAAGGAGGCAGAAATGGAGGGGATCTGAAGGCCTGGCCTCAGGACTGCCATTAAATCTTGTCCTTGGGGGGCTGACCTCGGTGCAGGGGCCGTTTTCCAGCCCCTCCACCCCTTTCGGGAAGCACCATGGGGGGATAAATAATGCACTGGCTGGACAGGAGGTCGGGTCAGGTCACCCTGCAGGACCTTTAGGGATGTGTTTCCCTGGGCAGCTCTGGCTGGAGTTGAGCCAGAGTCAACAAGAGGAGCCCATCCCACCCTCAGTGTGGGATTTCCCCAGGCACGGGAGAATTTGGAGCACACCCAGGGATTCTGGGAGCTTGAGGGGACTTCGATATCCAGGGGCCAAAACAAGCCAAGGGGACAAAGGTGTCGCCTTCGGGTGATGAGCCTCATCTTTGGCGTCATCACTCCTTCAGCCAGATGTTCAGAGTCCTCTTGTAAACACCTCGACATCCCATTTTTTCTCTATTCCTGGAGAAAAACCCAGCTGGATATTCCCATTTTGTCGTATTTTCACACAGGGAAGGAGAAGTGTGAGAGCTGCAGACAGGCCCTGGCTGGGAGCACCAGGACTGGGTTTCTCACAGCACAAAACATCCCCAAACCTCTCAGCTGAGGCCAGTGGGGAAAAACCCAACTTCTTTTATTTCCATAACCCTCTTCCCTTTTGCTTTTTTTCCTTGGAAAAATAAAAGAGATGCATCAGTGCCCAGGGCGAGCCTGGAGCCCTCCAGCCCAGGAGCAGTGGGAGCTCAGCACTGTCCCAAGCAGCCCCAAATGGGATTTCTTTTCTAATGGATTCTAATGCCAGCTGTTATCCATGCAGGCTGAGGAGCCAGCGTGCCTCCGCATGCCTTCATCCCGTCACCTGCAATTCCCAAGCCTGATTTTCCAGATGGAGAAACCGAGGCACCGAGCTTGAGCTGTTTCCAGGTCGATACAGAGGTCTGGCCTCTGATGGCGCTTGTTGGGTTTTCCTGATGAGGATGTGCATTAATTTAGGAATTTAGTATTTGGGTTGGATGGCAAGTGGTCCCATTCCCTCATCCCAGCTGTCCTGGGAGAGCCAGCACAGGTCTCAGCGTCAGCATCCCACAGGCTGCACGATCCTGGGGCTTTGGGAATGCTCTCCCAAGAGAAAACAGCTCCCACATGCTCACAGGAATGCTGGGAAGTCTTCATTTTCAATGCAGAAAGCAAATAAAAACACAAAATTATGTCCTGGAAAATAGCCATGCTGACCCATCTTGCTCTGAGAGAAGGGTGCGATGGAACACCTGCCTTGGAACACCTACCTTGGAACACCTGCATTGGAACACCTGCCTTGGAACACCCGCCTTGGAATACCTGCCTTGGAATATCTGCCTTGGAATATCTGCCTTGATTTGACGGGATTGAAATGAGTCTGTTTAGACAGGGGTGCACATACCTGATGTGGGAATGAGGGAAAGTCTTGGATGGTTTGATTCCCTGCACTCCATGATTTGTCCAAGGGGGATGTACCTTTAAAACCTGGGAAGCCAGAAAATTCCCCTGTGCCCCAGGGCAATGAAAAAGAGCTGGGATCCATTAAAGATCTCTAAATAAACAAGCAAAAACTTGGCCAAATCAGTACCCAGGATAAAAAAAAAATAGGATATGAAATTATCTGCTCAGCTGTGTTGTACAAGATCCCAAAGGTGGGGTTTGGCATTAAGGGCTTTCCCACGGGAATTTGGATGGATATTTTATTCCTTTTGCAGTGAAACACTCGGTTAGGATGGCTTCATCTGACTTATTGTGGGTGTTGATGGCCTGGGTTTTAGGATCTTGGAGCAGCTCATCCCCCTGGATTCAGCTCATCCCCAAACCCCACACATTAAAACCCCACAACCCAATTTCCATTTTCAGAGTCGCAGGGGATGTGGAAAAGAGGAGGGAAACAAGGGTTTGGCTCTTGAGGCTCGCTGCTGGCATCTCCAAGGAGAGGGATTTGGGATGGAGTAGAGGGATTTGGGATGAGGTTCTCCATCCGAAGGGCTGCACTGCCATCTCCAGGTTTGTCTGCACAGCCCCGGCGGCAGCTCCAACCCCATCCCCATCACTTTATGGAATAATCCAGCTGTGCTGGCTGGATTTTAATGCTAGGAAAAGCAGTCAAATATTTCTGTTGAACAATATTTTAACAATAATTTAATTTAAAATCACACTCACCTTCTTTTCCCTCTAAGGATTTATCACTGGGAAAATCTCCCGCCCGGGCATTTTGCACCAGCACACGTGTGCATGGGATGAAGGGATGCTCCATCGGGCTGCTCCCAGCCCTTTCTGCATCCCTTAAATCTTAGGGAAAAGCATCATTTTCTAGGAAAACTGCAATTTTTTTCTGATTCTCTTTTTTTTCTGCGTGCAGAAACTCCCGGGTGGGGGCTGTGTGTTGTTCTCCTCTGGCACCATGACCTTCAAATCCAGGTGTCCTCCAGTGTCACCCACCCTGCTCCACTCCATTCAGACGGCCACCTCTGCTCCAAAAGGGTCTGGATGTGGGCCCAAAAGCTTTGAATCGTCCAGGCACGGCCAGGGCTGCAGCATCCCGGGATACCCATGAGATGGCACTGGAGCCGCAGCCTTGGTGCTGGGAAAAATCCGCTTTAGGGGTTAGGTCCCAAAAATTTTCTGTGCTCGAATATCTCACACAGGGCTGGGGTTTCTCTTCTTCCTGGGAACCCAAGTGAGGCGTGGAACGGCTCCTGAAGGCAGAGGACGTTGGAAATGCCAGGAACCGAGCCGTGGGGAATGCAGCAGGTCAGAGCTGCTGGGGAGCTCTTCGCGTACTTGGTTTACTCCCAACCTGTGCCACGGAGCTGATGCAGGAACTGCCAGGCTGAGCCAGAAAACCCCAAACTGCCCTAGAAAGAGGCTGAGTGCACAGGGCAGGGGCTGGTGGTGGGGTTGGGCTGGACTTCGTTGCAAGTTAATGCCCATATTAGTGCCTCTCATCCCATTCCAGGGCCTCTCTCTTCCCAGCAGGTGTCCAAGCATTTATTCCTGCCTGGTTCCACTCCCCAGCCTCCTGCAGGGCTTTCCCTGCTGTGGACACAGCTGACATCCCAAGGATGTCCCAGAATGATGCTCAGCCCTCCTGGCACCTTGGAATCTCCCGAGCTTTTCCACTTGGTCACTGGGGCAGGATCTGAGATGCGCCGTGGCCCTGCATGTTGTGGTGTGAACATCCCGTCCCTCGGGGTGGCTTTGGGGTTCACCTGCAACGTTCAAGACCCGCTCTGAGGCAAACCCTTGGAGATGGAGAGGTTGGATCATCTCACCTGATGTCAGGTGAGCACAAATTTTGGAGATATGGGCGGATCAGCACAGGCACCTGGGAATGGCTCTTTGTAAACTCAGGACTTGCAGATTCTCAAATATACCCCATAACCTTCCCCAGAGTTAATTTAGCTCCCTCCTGTCCTTGCAGAGGGGCTGGGGCCAAGGCCCTGCAGGGGTGGCACGGGTGTCCCACTGTCATGGCAGTGCTCTGCAGGTGCTTTTGTGCTTCCCACAGCATCAAATCCCAGAACTGAGCTGGAAAGGACCTTAAAGCTCTTCCTGTCCCACCCCATAACAGGGACACCTTCCCCTACCCCAGGGTGCTCCAAGCCCCATCCAACCTGGTCTTGGACACTTCCAGGGCTGGGGCCTCCCCAGCTGCTCTGGATAACGGGTGCCAGAGCCTCCCCACCCTACGTCCATGGGGTTATTTCCCTCAAAATACACCACAGGGACTTTTGGGAAGAGATTTGGCACCCCGGCGTATTAAACTTACAAAGTCCTGAGTCCCACCCCAACTCACATTCTCACGTTCCATCAGCTCCCCATCTCTAACCCAAAGGTTGTTGCTCATGGATCCTGGGAATCTGCCTGTTGGGGTCGAGGAGAGGCTTTCCCAGGTGTTCAGGAGCACCTGGCACATGGATCAGCCTGGAAAAGCCTCCCCGCAGAGCCAGGGATCCCTGTATCCTCACCTTCCCTGCTCTGCACCCCTGCAGACAGCCAGACACTGGAGCAGTAATGGGATTAACGGACATTTTCCCACTGGAACTCAACAAATGATGGAAAAAACCCCCCACACTGGCACCGAAACACACACATGGATATCCAATTCCCTGGAAAACCCCAGCAGGGAATACCCCCAGCAGGAACCCCCCGGGACAGACCCGACGAGGCTCTGCCTGTGCGGAGCTCTGCTCTGCACTCAACAGCTCCAAGGTTTCCCACTCGCTGCCGTATTCCCGAGGGAAAACTGATGGAATTCTGTCCAGGCCCCTCCTCTGTGCCCTGTCTGCATCTCAATGCAAGGAACCTGGAATAAAGACGTGAAATGCAAACAATAGTGAGAGGTTTTTCCTTCCCCAAATCCTCCTTTCATCCCGGTGTTTGACTCGTGGAATTATTCTGGGCTTCCTGTTCTGTCTGGGGCATAAATATATGGAATAAATATATAGAATAAATGCATGTAATAAATACAGGTAATAAATACATAATAACACATATAATAAATACATACAATAAATATAATACAGATCATAAATACATATAAAACATATAATAAATGTATATACTAAGTACATAATAATATGCAATAAATGCATATAATACATATAATACACATAATAAATACATAGCAATACATATAATACACACATATAAAAATACCCAATAATAAACACAACAAATGCATATAATACATATAATAAATGTATAATGCATATAAAAATATAATAAATACATAACAATTTAAAATAAATGCATATAATTAATTAATATAATAAATATAATACATATGATAAAAATATATAACACATATAATAAATGCATGTAATAAATGCATAGTAATACATATACTAAATATATCAAGGAGATATTTGGGGCTTAAATACATCAGTTTTCACTATATAGACACACACACTATATATTTTTATAAATATATATATTTTATAGAAAGAAGGATACATCCAGGGTGCTCCACAAAGGGAAACTCATCAAGCTCTATCTTGCAGATAATGATTTCTATTCTTATTTTTCTTTATCAAGCTCAGGGAAAACAATTAAAACTTCTCCCAAATAATAATGATAAAAACAAAAAACCCAAACAACAAACCCTGCAAGAAATCCGAGCCCGCATTTAATCTGCAGTCTTCAAAAGTTTCTTGGAAAGCTTAATTAAATGGGAATTCATCTGTGCATTGGCTCTGCCTTGTAAAGCCTGATAATGCTGGAGTCTTAATTAAAAAAATGAACGCGGCTTTTGGTTTTTATTCTGCCACTTCAAGGGGAAAAAGCGCCAGGCAGGGCTGTCAATAGAGCTGAGAGACGCCTCAGCCCCACATTGATTTTGTTGTGCTTAAACTCCCAGTGTCAGTTCCGGGAATCGTATTAAAATTATTCCAAATTTATTTATTTCGTGGCTCTAAAGGGGGAGAGGGAGCAGGGCTGGAGGAGTTTTAGTGCCCGGAAAGGTTTCAGCCCGAAAGTTTAATCCCAAAGCTGCAACCCTGGGCTCAGCATCTCCCGTGGTGAAGGGTACTGGACCCTGCAGCTCCTGCCTCCGTTTGGAGTTTCCCAATAACCTTCAAAAACCACTCCAGGACAGGGATGGGCTCCTTCCCCTTCAAATCCGGGTTGTTTCTATGGGAAATTGGAGATTAATGTTCTCCTGACCACCGGAGATGCTCCTGTTGGGTTGAGAGGGGCTTTTCCCTCTCCTTCCTATCAGCAGCATTTCCCAGCACTTATCCCCAAATTTCACCAGTGCTGATGGAACCTGGAAACCACCCCAGGACCTCCTGCCCTGTTCTCTCCAAACCCTCCAGCTTAGGCCTTTTCCCAACCCATTCTGGGGACAACCTGCAAGGAAACCGGGAATAAAAACCCACCCCAAGCCCAAGAAACTCCTTCCAGCACATCTCCTGGGAAAGAAGTCCTTGGGACAATGTTCTGCTGCCCAAAAATGCCAGGAAAAAGCAGATCTTCCTAAAGATCCGACTTTGCTCCAGCCCCCGAGGAAGTTCTGGAGAGTCTTAAGTGGATTTGGTGGGTTTAGATAACATCGAGATAACAGCATCAGGGCTCCAGCGGCTTTAAAGCTTCCGGGGAAGAAAAATGTTGACAGGGAGAAAATCAACCTTCTCCTGGAGATATTTTCCCATCTCAGTATCCGCTGGGATGCTGCATTGCTGCATTGCTGCTGGGAGATGGGGGTTTTTTGGGAAAAGCCTCATCCGGATGTTTTTCTTCCGCCTTTGTGCCGCATTCCGATGGGGAACATGGAAAAGTTGTGCTGACTTTGCTGCTGGATTCGGTCTCCTTCCAGCTCCAGACAGTGATATAAGGATCTCTTTAATGCTAATTAATGCAACGACACAAGGAATTAATTCTGTATTAGGCAAAGCTGTTAATTATCCCCAAATAAAACAAAAGAAAAAAGGGAATCAATGCAGGGAGAAATGACAACCGATCCTTGGCTTCCCTCTCCGCATCCTTCCCAACACCCTGTTCTGGAAAAAGCAGCCTCAGGAACATCTTCCGGGCATCCCTGAGGGCTTCAGGTTTAGTTTGGAAAGAGAAGGAATTCTTCCCTGCCCTTGGAGGGAGCTCCAGGTGCTTGGCCAAGGATGAATGGCATCATCCTCCTTTTATCCACAGGGAAAATGGCAGCAGGGTTTTCCCAGGGAGATTTTCCTTCTCCCAAGGAGGAGGTGGGATGCAGGCTTGGATCAACAACCAACATTGACAAATACAACCACAAAGCCATGACAGGGAGTTCAGGGCTTGAAATTCCCATTGCTTCAAGATTCCCATTGCTGTGAGATTCCCATTGCTTTAGAATTGCCATTGTTATGGAATTCCCATTGGTGTGAGATTCCCATTGCTTTGAGATTCCCACTGCTTTGGAATTCCCACTGCTTTGGAATTCCCACTGCTTTGGAATTCTCATTCCTCTGAAATTCCCATTGCTTTGAGATTCCCATTGCAAAAGGGAACCCATCCAAGGGGTTACAAAAGCAGAGTCTCCCTTCCCCGTGCCTCAGTTTCCCGTGGGATGCAGTGCCATCACACTCCTGGGATGCCTCTTTAGCTTCCCAAAATATTGATTAAAATAACACCAAAGGAATGGTTGTGTCTGGAATGCCCCTGACAGGAGCGTGGCCCATAGGACACAGAATTTGCTTTAGAGAGGAGAAGCAATTCCTGGCTTTTCGAACTCTGTTCCCCCTTTATCCCCTGATATTGAATAATGAGACACTGGAGATTTAAAAGTGGATTTTCCTCTTTTTTGTTGCTAAACTGAACAGGGGTAAAATGTATCATTTTTTCCATGTATTTGGGACTTGGTGGATGCTGGGATCTGTGGATGTGCACATCCTCATGGCTTGTCCAGCCACGTTAACCCAAAATTTGGCACAGGGTGAGGGTATCATTAACAAAGCCCTTGATGCTCCACCCAGGGTTTCTCTCCAACGGGGCATTTTACACTTCGCAGCTCTCCCTCTTTATGGATCAACCTCAGCCAGGTTTTTTCACCCACCTCATGCCCTGGGAAAAGAGCAAAGTGAGCATTTTCCTCCTGGAACAGGCTTGGATGGATGGCTGCACTCCAGCAACCGTGGAACAACTCAGGGCAAGGCAGAGGGGACATGAGGAGAGGAGAGGAGAGGAGAGGAGAGGAGAGGAGAGGAGAGGAGAGGAGAGGAGAGGAGAGGAGAGGAGAGGAGAGGAGAGGAGAGGAGAGGAGAGGAGAGGAGAGGAGAGGAGAGGAGAGGAGAGGAGAGGAGAGGAGAGGAGAGGAGAGGAGAGGAGAGGAGAGGAGAGGAGAGGAGAGGAGAAGACCACTTGAGGAGCAAAGCACAGGACAAGCAGAGTGCTCGTCGTCACTCCGAAACAATCAGGTGTGCAAATAACACCAAAAATTTGGGGCTGTGTCTCCCCCTTGGACATTTTTCCTGCTTTGCCTGATGCCAAAGGGTGGGAAAGGATGTTCTGCACCTTCATTTGGGGTGGGTTTTTAGTAAACCCACCCCCATCAGGGTGGGTTTTAAACCCAACTGGGTTCTAACCATACCTGGGTCTACCTGAAAGGTGCAGAGCAGCTCTGGGCTCATTCTGCCACCCTGCAGCCCAAATCAGTGTCCAGAAGGAGATTTTAGGGTTTCACTGATGGACAAGGAGCAGATAGATGCCCTTTCCATCCCCATCCAGGATCCTCGCAGGAGACAGGGAGCACCACCAGCCAAAAGCAGAGAAAGCAGTTGGAACAGGCTGGTTAATGTTGTCCTTAACCCCTCCCTCCCACCCAAAAAACCAGTAAAAACAGGGATGCAAATGGCTTGTAGGAGGTCAGCTCAACTCCTAAGCTTCTCCAGGCTGCTCTTCCCTCCTCTCCCCTTTTCCCAGTGTGTCTCTCCAGAGATTAGAGCCCTTTAATAGTGTCCTTCCCTGTCTATTTGCTGCAGGAGCCGGATGAGCCTCGCTCTCCCTTCTCCCCTTTCAATGCCATTAACAACATCCCTTGCCAGCTTTTCTCCCACAAAAGGGGCTTTGGAAAAACCATCTCATGGCTTATTTCTCTTAACTTGTATTTGCTTCCCTTCTGTCCATGAGGGCGACTGGGGAATGAAATCCTGCTCTGCTTCCAGGGGGGAAAATATGGGGGGTTTGGGTGCTTTGAGCCGAAGTTGGTGGCTCTGAGGTCAGAGGGATTTGGGGGTGGAGCAGGAAGGGGCTCTGGGCTCTCATTTTGGATAAGCAGCTTTGGGAAGTCTTAGAGCAGGGGAAATGAAACAGGCCCAAGCTCCTGGGCTCGGAATTAGAGAGGGGATAGCAAGGGATGGAGGCAAGGGGAGAATAAGGCTCCTAATTCTGGCTGGGTGGGGATAAGGGCATTAATAACACTCCTTTTGGTCAAAATATTCAGTGAAATTATGGATAATCCATAAGCAAGGAGCTGGGCAGGACAAGCATCCTCCTCTTGTCCTTACAGCTCTTCAACCCCTCTAAAACCAAGCAGCCTCGAAAGAGTTAAAGAGCACCATTGCCAAACTGGCATTAAACTGTGCTAATGTGGGCTAAGTGACTGTTCAGGGGAAGAGAGGAGAAAAATGATGTGCCATGTATTTATAAATAATAAAGGGTAATTTATTAATAATCTGGAATTGAACAAAGAGTCTATGAAGCTCAATTAATTGTTACTTGTAAAGTGCTTCCGAGATTACTGGATAAAAGCTGCTACAGAAGTGAAAGGTGTTGCAAGGGAAACGGATCAACATCCAGCAGGAAAAACCCCTGGCACCACATCCCAGAGACCTGGCGGGACGTGCTGCCAGCCCAGGGGAGGTTTAGACCCCCAGGGATGGAGGGTTTGGATGCAGGACTGGAATTGTTTCTTCCCAGCATCGCGTGCATGGGAACAGGGAAGCTGTGCCACCCCATCCCTTGGTGGGGAGGGATGAGCCCTCTGGCACGGGAATGCTGTGGGATCCGGCTCCTGATCCTGCTGGGAACAGGCAGCAGGACGAGGGCTGGGTTCGTGCCTCAGCGCCGGAGCTCAGATGAAATTGAAACCATTACTAAAATTAATCATTTTTTAGTGAAATGAGACAAAATTGGAAATTGAGCAGTTCCCAGCCTCCTGCTCCCCATTTCTGCTCTTAAAAAGAAGAAGAGGGAGAGAAAACCTTTGTGAATGTTCAAAGCCTACAGAGGAAGGGAACAAATAATTCCCATCTTTTTCTCCCAACTGCAGACTCAGCACTGGTCTCTGTCTGGAGCTGATTTCTGGGGAAAACCATCTCTGACGGCCCAAAACTACTGCCCTGCTCCAATTAGTTCCCTCTTAAGGCTCTGATTTGATTTCTACCCAGAAGAAAACGCAAGCCCAGACAATTAAGAAGATGTTCAATCCATTTCACCCAGCCTTGAGTGAGTTCATCTCATGAAACACCCCTCGCAAAGAACCTCGTGGATGAGACTGAGCTGACTTTCCCCTCCCATGGGAGCTTGTGGGGTCCTTCATCACCCACCAACAGCTTCTGGGTGTGCCATCCTGGGATGGAGAGGGGCTGCCAAGGTGTTCCGGGGACACCTCATCCCCCTGTGCCTCTAACTCCTGTAACTGCAGCTTGCAGTCAGGTTTGAAAATGCACCTTGAGTTTTATTTAAGCCTGTGCACTTTAAGCCTGGCCTAGTTTTTGGCTGGCACACGGTTTATTAGCCCCTGCCTGAAAATTTGTGGGAAAACCGAGTGAGGGAGTTAAAAACTCCAGAACTATCCCAAAGTGACCCTGTGGATCATCCCTAGATCGGGGAGAGGGGGAAGCAGAAATGAGGTGATCCAGCAGTTTAGGGGCTGAACGTGGTTTCTGTTCCAAACAGGGTCAGCCCTGAGCTGTCCATTCCTTCCCGTAAAAATCCCAAAGATTCCACCCTCTGGCTCTGCACCGACTCTCCATCCTCCCTGTGCTCTACAGAACCCTTATTTTGCACCTTCTTATTTCTGTTTTTATTAAAACTTTAAAGCATTGCCCATTTCCCTCTCTCCAGCAGCCTCCTCTGGGAATATCCTCTGGAGAAATGAACAGAGCCATTGTTGGATAGAGCACAAACAACAATTGTTATCTGTGGTATGACTTTGAAATTATCCAGAGCTCAACAGGGAAGGCTTGGTGGACCTGGGAGGAGCAGAAAGATCTCTGCTCCCTGGGAGAAGCTTTGATTTATGCCAGGGAAGGTTTCACCAAGCTCCGAAGAACAGGAGAGAGGTGATGCACTGAAACCTCTCGAAACTCCAGGTCCTTTGCCTACAGAAGCTCCCTGTTTATAACCATTGACCAAAACCTTGGAGTTTTACACCAAAAAACCCCAGTGGAAGCTGCATCAGGCTGTTGTCTATCACATCTCTGATTTCTGCTATTTTCGTGCTTTTACTGTTTGCTGGAGAAGAAGCTGTGGATGGGATCTGTCTTCTCCCTAACCTTGATTTTCGAAGGAAAATAAGTCTGGGCTTTACAATAATCAGAGTTTGAAACGCAGGAAAATCGGTGGAAGTTAACGAAGGCCTCGCAATCAGCTGCTGGCAGAAATCCTGTTATTGCATGGGGATGGTGACAAACGACACCCAAAAGTGTTGAAGGGAGGAAAACAAACACCGTGACCCCCCCTCCCCACATCCTGGGAGAAAAGCCTAATTTGGCAAAGGCATCACGTTTCCATCTCCTACCATTCCCGTTATCCCATGTTCAAACAAAAGAGTGACTGTTGGAAAAGAGGGGTTTGCAAGGGATTCAATGCCAGCATCCATTTGAATGTGAAATATCCAGCTTGGAATTTGTCTGTTGTTGAAACTCCCAGATTTCTCCGTGTTTCCCCATTTCCCCCATGTGCATCAATGGCTCTGTGACTTCTCCCTCAAGTCTGAACCATCCTGGAGCACTGAGAAACACCCTGGTCTTTGGCTCCTTTGATTTTTTTTGCCCTTTTAAATGCTTTTTTAAGTGCCACTGTGTTCTTTTGGAGTCAGATTAACCATGCAATAAATTTGCATAATGTGGATCCATAATGTTTAATCAAAGCCTCTCTGGAAAGCTGTTATTGTCCAGGAGCTCCCATAAATCCTCACTATCACCTCCATGTTAAAGACTAAAGCTGCCCAGGGTATATTGGGCACTAATCACCTGCAACATTGAGTTGAAAGAAAATTATCCTTTTCCTTTCCCTTCCCATTCTGTGTGGAAACCTAAACCTCTTCAAGCCCCACGTGGAGGTATTTTTAGCACTGGAGGGGAGCAGGTCACCCTCAGCTTTCTAAACCTTTTTGGGGGTGTCATGATTAAGTTTGGACTGTACCAAATTTCTTCTCCAGCATCCCAATTGGGTGAATTGGGTTATTCATCCCCACCAGGATGAGCAAGCACAGGATGAGCATTCCAGCGTGCCAGGAAGAGATGGAGAGCCGTGTGTCAAAATCGTTTGCACTTGGAAAATTATAAGACTCAATTAAGTCCTGAGATTCTCTTCTTTTCGAGCTTTTAATTTCCTTTAAATGAGTCAGGCAATAAGGCGTGACGGGGAGGCTGGAGAGTCAGGGTGAGCCTGGAGAGCCGATCCAAATCCTTCCCAAAGGGACGTGGCCAGGAAAATCCCTCCCTGGGGCTGCAGGACTGGGGAAGTACAGGGATTCCCTTTCAGGGAAATACAGGGATGAGCAGGGGGGGAATTGCCCCACTGACTCCATCTGCGTGATGTCCTTGTCCTGGCAGCCCTGATGGGTGTGGAAGGTCTTTCCCAGCTGGAAGACTCTTGTCCACTGTCACCACTGCTTATCTGCAAGTGCTGTTATCAGCCACGGAGATTGTCCACCAGCTCCACACTGGGGTCTCTCTGGAGATCCCGTGGTGAACACCCTCAGAGTGTCCCTTGGCTGCCAACACGGCGGGGAAAGGACTCCAAGGGATGGAGAGGAAAGCAGATTAAACTGGGAAATTGCCTTTGGATGCCTCCAAGAGTGGAATGGGAGTGAAATGGAGAAGAAAGGCACAGGTGGTTCTGGAGCAGAAGAGTTTTCCTGCCTTTCAGAGATCCAAATAAAAAGAGTTCAACAAAACCCAACCCACGGGGTTTCCTAATTCTTGTAGGATACCCGGTGAAGGGAAAGCTGAGCTGGTCCTTGTGAGCACATTCACCATTCCAAGAGGGCTACAAATAATGGCAACTTCCGGGAGGTGACATCTCCAAGCCTCTTAGGAGCCTAATTCTATAACAACATTAATTCAACATAAAGCCCTCATGAATAGGGATCGGGCTAATGCCGGGTTTGGATGTTAGGCAGCTTAGTCTTGCCCATCTTCATTTAACTGAGTGCCTGGTTCTGAAAGGCAGCACAGTTCCACCTTATTTCAGGAATTTCCATGGAAAAAACCCCCTTTTTAGGGCTTTCTCCCCTCTTGCTGCTGGGGTTAATTGTCCATCTTAAACCAGCCCAAGTTTTTATTTTATTTGGCTTCACACTCAAGCCCAGATTTATCATTCAATAAAATGTGGAGAAGAAAATATTCCTTGTTGCCACCAGCTGTAATCCAAGAAGGATTTGAGCTGGAGGAGCAGTAGATCAACAGCAAATTCCGGGGTTTTGGGGTTGCTGCTGCTCCAGAGATCAAATCTAGCTCATTTGTGATCATGATTCGGCAAAAACAGCTCTCTGCCCTTTTATTTGAGGGGATGGGGATTCTCCCATCCTTCTCCTCTGGCACCAGCACGGCTTGGAAGGAACCCCGGAGCACAAGAACATCTTCCTATATCAGGAGTTCATGAGACATCAGCATCCCTTTGGGACAGTCCCAGACCTCACTGCCCAAGCCCTGCTCTCCTCAGGAGCACATTTCCATTGCCCATTCCCAGCAATCGGGCAGATAGATCCCTCTGCTTGGGAACCCTCAGCTGAAGAGCCACCACCAGGCAGGGAAGGCTTAAAACACATCCAAAATGGAACTAAATAACAAACCTAATCTAAGAGTGTTGTCCCTCATTATTGCTTTCAGTATTTAGGTTGATTCTGAAAAAAAATCCAGATCAATTCTATAGGCTGAGGATGACAATCCTCAAAATATTCCTGTGCCTGTTTCGCTTTCACTGTTTAGAGATTGGCAGCATTTCCTCTTTCACTGCCCTCCCATCGGAGGCACATCTGGACTGAGCATTCCTCAGGCTGCTGCAGCAGCACAAACCCGGGAGAGCAAAGAAAGGAATGGAAAGCACCTGCCTCACGTTGGAACCACCTTTCCTGCCTCACCCCAATCCAAAGGGCTTGCTTTGTTTGGTCCCTTCCCTTCCTTTTGCTTTTCAATTATTTGGGCTTGAATTCCCTTTGGATAGGTGAGGTCTCAATCCCTGCCTTTGGAAACCACAAGTGCAACACTCGGAGATGTTCACACTTTTTTTTCTCTTCCCTATCAAGGGTTTGCCACCTCCCAGCCCAGGTGCGGAGTAATTCCAGCCAACCTGAGGTCGGGATGAGCATCTATTGACTGCAAGATGCCGCTCATCCCACCAGGGGAATCCTCAAAGGTGCTTTCCCTCACCAAAGGAAAGAGCCGCCACTTCTCATCTTTGGTTTCCTCCCTTTTTCCTAAAAATTGGGGTAATACAGAAAACTGGGGTTTTTTTCTCCTGCAATAAACTTCAAGAAGTTCTCTCTAAGCACAGAATTCCAGAAGGATATAGAATCCCAGAAGGGTTTGGGTTGGAAGGGACCTTAAAGCCCATCCAGTCCCACCCCGTGCCATGAGTGGGAGCACCTCCCACTAGCCCAGGCTGCTTCAAGCCCTATCTAACCTGGCCTTGGGCACTTCCAGGGATCCAGGGGCAGCCACAGCTTCTCTGGGCAATCTGGGCCAGGGTCTCACCACCCTTCCATGGACCAACTTCTTTCCAATATCCCATCTATCTCTGCTCTCTGGCAGGGGGAAGCCGTTTCTTCTTGTCCTGTCCCTCCATCCCTTGTCCCAAGTCCCTCTCCAGCTCTCCTGGAGCCTCTTTAGGCACTGGAAGGGGCTCTGAGGTTTCCCTGGAGCCTTCTCCTCTCCAGGGTGAACACCTCCAGCTCTCCCAGCCCGGCCCCATAGGATCATTTCTACCCCAAAGTCAGACCAACCTCCCAGTCCCTGCATGAAGACCGGGATGGACCAAGCCCTTGGATCAGATTCCGGTGCCGCTGGTGCCGTGGGCAGCAGCTGGAGGCATTTCAAGGTTGCCTCAATGTAAGCAGGAGCATATCTTAGCACAGGGTTTCCAAGCGACCTCAGATGCTGCCTTAATTACAGAAGCAGGGAAATAATTCCGAGTCGGGAGGCAGGAGCAGGAGAAGATGAACAAGCAGTGATAAGGTTCTACCTCAAACACAGATAACTGCAAAGATTATCTCGGCAGCCCAGCCGGGTCTCAGCGCTGAACTGAAGTCAAATAGATGGCTTAATGCTGGCCCCAAATTAAAAAAATGGTATTTAAGGATTTAAATCTTGAAAGACCTCATTTCCCAGCCGGCCTCCTAATGGAATTCCTGTTAAGTTTGGGAAGCAGATCCTGCGCGCAGCACAGCGCATCCATCACTGCAGCATTAATGTAAAGCTCTGTAATGCATCCAGAGCCTTTGGATAATGGGCCTGCAATGGAATAATCAGGAGTGGGGCCAATTTCTTCCTGTAAACAGAAGCTTTTTAGAAGATGGAAAGCAAAGGTCTTCCCTGCCACCCTCTGGACCCTCGGGGCTTTTCTGCTTGTCCCTCTCCTGCCAGGATTGCTGCTCCAGATCCTGTGTCCATCTCTCTGGAAGGCACTGTATTTCCTTTTCTTTAAAACACCATTTTTGAGTAGTTTTTGATGACTCTTCTCATTAAGGCTTGGGATGTGTCTTCCCTCCCCCCATGTGGCTATTCCAGGTGACAGTCAGGAGGGTTTGGGGCACCAGGGAACTCCTGCAAAACTTAATCTTGTAAAAGAAAAATGCGGTTTTTTTCCTAGACACTGGCTTTAAAAATGCAGAGTTCCTGGAAGCCTGATTTGCAAACCCATCCAAAATTCACCATCTGACCATCCACGGTGCCTCTGGCCTCCGTCTGATTAGGAGACAATGATTCAATTTAATAATATCTAATTCCTAGTGCAATATCAATAAGGGAATCTGCCAGTCAGCGGAGCAGTTGCGAGTGTGCGAGCGCGTTCCCCGCTCGGAGCGGGAGCAGCCCTGATGCCTGGCGATGGGAAAGCAATCGGCTGCTGACGGCATCGGCTCTGACACGGCGTGAGAGCACAGCCCTCGGCCAGGGGCGGGGGGGGGGGCTCAGCTGGGAACGTCCAAAAGGTTTCTGGGGTGTAATTTTGGGATATTGAGGCAAATTAGCCCCAAAATGCCCTGACCTGAGGGTGAATCTCAACCTGTGCTCCTGAGCTGCTGCCTAAAATGGGCGGATTTCCTAAATCCATCCCTTTTCCAGCAAAGACCTGAGTTCCTGTCCTGCTTTTTCCTTGATCCTCCTCAGCATTACCCTCTAAAACCTGAGCCAGGGAGCTTGGCCAAGGTCAGGGAAGAGGATTTGGGGCACATTTTTGGGAGGCACCACCTTTCTCTTATTGACATTTCTTTTATTCCTCATGACTTGCAACAAGAGAGGAATGGAGCTCCATGAGCTTGAACTTAGTGAGGTTTCCTCCACACCTTATCCAGCATCCCAGGAGATTTAGAGGATTTAAAGGTACCTGAGTTATGACATATGAATGGACTTGGATAAAGAGACCCTCTTCATCTCAAGCAGAAGAAATCCAATATTCCCAGAGGCAAAAGGCTTGCCGAGTTTGATGGATCTAGTTGGATCTGGTGGAGCAAATCCCAGGAGCCTAAAGGTTTAAATGCCTTACAAGTTTAAATATTAAAAAGCACAGATTTATTACACAGAGTGACCTTTAAAACTTGTCTCATTAAACTACATCTCCTGGCCCTTCTGGGCCTCGGTGCCTGTGAAGACAAGGCTGGGAAGTTCAAAGCAATGAGCAAAAATGGTTAAAAATGTCACCATTTTATGGACTATTCTGTAAAACTTAACTTGAAAAGGGGAAAAAAAACCCCAAAGTGTCTTAATGTCCCCATAGGTTTCTCCAGTGCCTGGAATATTTTCTGTCTCTGTTATTGTTTTTTGCTTTGTGGAATACCCACAATAAAACCATGCAAAAAACATGGACACTTTTATACTGCCTCCATTCCCAGAGAATCCCACCCTGGGGATATTTTGGGGCATGGAGCATTGCTCCAAATCCAGTCTAAATCCCAGGCTGCCACTGCGTCCATCAGAAAAAACCCTAAACACGTTAAAATGCTTAAATTGCTTTCCTCTGACTGTGCAGGGGAACATGGACACGGTGGAGGCCGGATCCCTCTCCGGGCGCTCCGTGTGCATCCCTAACGCGAAGCGAAGGGCGCCATCCAATTAGGGACACGCCGGGAGACGGGGTGGAATCAGCCACATGGAGGGACGGGACCGCTCCTGCCCCTTCCCATCCTTCCCTCCCCAAATCCCACTGAATTATGCATGCTGTCTGCTCGGATTAGCCCGACATCCCAGACCCTCCGCCAGGAGACGCGCGGGAGGAGAGCGGCCGAGTGATGCGGGATGGCAGCAGTGAGCTGCGGGAGAACCCTCGGGACACCAAAACCTTCCGAAGAGTTTTTTTAGGAGGAGTTTCACGGCACGTTTCGCTTCCCCCGCTGACCTCCCAAACTTCTCAACTCTGCAAAAGGCTGTCAGAATGCAGAGGGTTTATCCAAGATCCCAACCGGGGGGTGTTCCAAGCGTGTCAGGGAGGCTCAGGCAATCCAACAGCCAGAATGGGCTTCCCTAACTAATTTCAAACTCTTTTCCCACCTTTTTATGGGATATTTTCTCTAGGACCAAGGTCTCTGTCCTGACCACAGGGCTGGAAGCCACACTTGCACTGGGGTTGTGCCAAGTGGACTCAAGCACTCAGAAAGGAGAATTCTGCTTCTTCAAGAGGAGTTTGACACAAATTTGCAGTGATGGGGCCATTTGGGCACTTTACGAGTGAAAAATCACTTCCAATGTCTTCTTCTGCTCTGATAACATCAAAAAAAGAGGGAATTTTAGCACCCTTCAGATATTCCATTAAGTGTGGGATTGAGTTATGCCGTTTGATATTAACACACATTTTTAACACCCAGTGTCATGTAAGTGCCTGTTTCTAAATTGGAGCTCTTTGGAGTTTCACAAATCTCCGATTTTCCTCTTTCTCACCCTGATTTGGAGCAAAAGCACAGATTTGAGAGGTTGGAATTTCAGACACTCTTGTTTACGGCTGATTTTAAGGAATAGTTTGCAATGCAGATGGAGCAGGGGTTGGGAGGAGGAGGATGTTTACTTGCTCTTCTCCTCAGGCCCAGGTAAGTCTGTCACTCTCACTAATTAATCTACAATTAAAAAAAGAGTTCACACCAAATTTGCCAAGTGCATCTTCATTTTTATTTCCTCACCTGCACCCAAAAAAAAATAATAATCAGGAGCGTAATAAAATAATGTGATAACTTCCTCCAATGCAATTTGCTGCTCTTCCCTGGAAAATCAACCTAATTATAGAGCCAGGATTAAATGAATGTCACAATCACTGCTGAGGCACCTGAGACTCGATGATTTTGAGCATGAAGGGATCATTTTTGCAGCAGGAAAGGCACCAGTCTCAGCCGCTTTTGTGACTTATAGTTTGTATTCCTGAAGTCCTGGAAAAATGGGATTTAAGCCCTGACTGAGGGGGTTGAATCCAGAGTACATCAAGAGGAATTTGCATTGGGAATTTTGAGCGAAAACTCAATGGTTTGGAAGTTTCAGTCCTTTTCCTGGCTGGGCTTGCAACTGAAAAGCAGAATTCGATGAGTCCGTGCAGTCATGGAATGTCCTGAGCGGGAAGGGACCCACCAGGACCATCCAGTCCAGCTCCTGGACACCCCAACAACCCCACCCTGGGCAACCCTGGCAGCACTGTCCAAATGCTTCTGGAGCTCTGGCAGCCTCGGGGCCGTGCCCATTCCCTGGGGAGCCTGGGCAGTGCCCAGCACCCTCTGGGGGAAGAACCTTTCCCCGATATCCATCCTAAACCTCTCCTGGCACAGCTCCAGCCATTTCCCCAGGTCAAACTCCTTCAAGTTTGGAAGAAAAGATGGAGAATGGGGATAAAACCCAAGCCCAAATGCCCCAGCCAAGGATGTTGAAGTTGTCAAATTATTAACAAAAGGAAATCCTGTTCCCCAAACCCTATTTCTCCAAAGAGCCACAGAATTCCCCTTGGCATCGCTCGGGGTGGCTCCATGGGTGGTTAGGTATTGGAAAACCTCCATGAGGATGACACCACTTAGAAGCCTGGTATTCCAAATGACTTCCATGAACAGTGTAGATCATATGGACAGCGATATTCCATTTCCCCCAGACCCACGGCATCCCCGTTAATCAGAGCTGAGCATCAACCCCGGGATGTTCCCAGGAAAGTGGTACCCACAGGGATGCTTGGCAGGTACCAGTGACAAATTCCAGGTGATTCCCACCCCTGGAGAAAAGACATGGGGCAAACAGCTCCACGCTCACCTTTCCCAGCCCCTGGGTTTTCCTGAGGACATGAGAGGTGAACGTTTTGATATTTTTCTCCCCTGGCATCTGTCCATGGGGGTTTTTGGGGTGTTATTCCCGCAAAGGGAAGTTTGCAGGACGGAGAGGGGACAGAGGACAGGGTAGGATGAGTGGGGGATGTAACCAGATATGGGGGGAAAAAAGCCATAAATCCTTTTCCAGCCCGACACTGACATTTTTAGGCACGTAGAGAATTTCAGCTCCAGGATGTTGGAGAGTGGAGGGGGGAGAATTGGGATTGGTGCAGCTGTCCCCAAAATCATCACCAGACCACGAAATCATCACCACACCCCAAAATCTGAATTTTCCACAAGGTGTCCCTTGTGTTGGGATCTTGTGGTGTCACATTACAGGTGAGTGTGGATTCTCCAGTGTCTGATAAGGGTTGAGCTCACATTAAAGACAGATTACATCACATTTTTCCCTGAAATAAGTAGGACCTTTTAGCCAAACCTGGAGAAAAGGGTGTTCAGCACTGAGGCTGCACAAAAAAACCCTCTAGAAACGTGGTTTTTCAGGAAACACCCACTGTCCACACATCAGCCGTTGCTGAAAACCTCTGGCTTTTACTGAAACTGAAGCAGATGTTCTGCTCAAACTGGAATTCTTCCATATTTCCTTGAGGTCAGGGACCCGGATTCGGGAGAGCCTGAAGGGACATGTGCAATCTGGTGCTGATTTTTGGGAGAGATTCATTCCACCACCTACACTGAATATTTCACCAGGTTTCTGTGGAGAGAGCAGCGAGAGCCTCCAGACACCTGTAGGAATTATTTGGGGTCTCAGCCAGCTCTCTGCTGAGGCAGGGAGGCAAGAGCAGCCTGGCTGAATGCCACACCAACATTCTGGGATGGAGTTTTTGAGTTTTTCTCACTCCACACTGATTTGTCAAACCCTTTTACAACAATTTAACCTTTGTGGGGACATTTCCTGCAGAACATCTCACTCTGCTGCAGGCACAGCCTGTGGGGTTTAAGCTCTTAAATTAATTCAGCTTGTTTTTGTGGCCCTGTTCATGGGAAGGGCTGCCCAGCCTGGATTTTATCCGAGCTCCCTCTCAGACTTTACCAAGCAATGAATTGCAGCAGCACGAAGAAAGGAGAGGGAAGTTAATCGGGCAGCAAAGACACAAGGCCCTGTTCTGAGGAAGACCTTGACACCTGAAACAGGTGATTTATGACCCCTCCAAAACTCTCCCTGTGTGTAATAAACCCCACACAGCCCCAGCTTGGACTGATTTGTACTTCAGCCACTTGAGCAATGTAGAGCATCCAGTTACCTGGGTAGGAATTGCAGGAGCTGCTCCTTCAAGTTTCCTCTTTTTCTAGGCAAAAGTAAGTCAGTCAGGACTTATTTTTCCAGGTTATTCCTAAGAAGTTGGTTTGTGGAGGTTGTGTACCAAGAGCTTCGGCCTAAATTTTACCCATTCCGCTTAGAGCACCTTGCACCCGACTGCTGGGGGATTCCTGGGAGCTGACAAAATGTTCCAGTCCTGCTGGAGATATCCCACAGGTTAAAAAGATCAGGAATAAGGCAAAAAACTTGCCTGGATGTTCTGGATCCATTCCTCTTCCCTTCTGTACCCATCTCCTCTCCCAGCTCCGTGTCCCTTTGGCCATGTCTGGACACAGGCGATGATTTTCCCCCTTTTCCCCCTTTTTTTCCCCTAAACCAGCCTGTGATGGATTCCCTGCTTTCCATTTGTAGCTATGGAAACCATTGATTGCTGCTAATGAAGCCTCCCCACCCTCCCAGACTGGTTTGCAATGCGAGGGCTCCGTGGTGGATGCACTGGGATATTTTCCAGCAGGGTCCCACCCTGGGTTTGCAAGGAGGGCTCTCGTGCAGACTCAGCCTCTCTGGTCCATGCACATCCCCCAGCTGTGCATGCCCAGGGCTCTCCAGCATCTTTCCAGGTCCCACGGTGTTTGCTGAGATGATGGAAATTGGGATAATTTCCACCAAACTCTTCCAGCTTTTGGCAGCAGGTTGCTTCCTGCAAGGACTGGGGCAAATCCTGCCTGGTTTGGAGACTCTCCCAGCCTGAAAAATTGATGCACCCCAACAAATACTCACTTAGGGACCAATTAATCCCCAGTAAGAGCCCGCTCTGCTTGGATGGGAATTCTGGGCATGGATTCTGGGCACCTCCATCTCAGCTCCTTCAGGATATTTCCACCTCTGTGGTTTTCCACAAAAGCTCCTTCCAAGCCTCAGCTCCCACCTCCCATCTCTCCCCAGCCTTGCCTCCACCAGCCACTCCAATCTGCAGCTGCTCGCTGGATTTTTAGTGATTCTTCTTTATATTTAAAGCAATTTTGGAAAAAAAAAAATTAAAAATAAAAAAAAAGAAAAAGCGAAAAGTTTATGGCAATTTACGCTGCTTTGTAATTAGAGCCAGTGATTAGAAAATCTTTTGCTTCGTGATGGAGTTTTCCTTTAAAGAGAAAAAAAAAAAGGAAAAAAACCCAAAAAGGGAATAGAAAAAGGCCGCCAAAAGAACTCAAAGACTGGAATTAACCAGATTATATCTCATTACTTCCAAATGGAAAGGAAAGTTACAGCCTATTAGAGCAGTTGCATCTGCAGCTGGGCAGGAAGGGAAGCAAATTCCCTCCATGGAACCAGGCTCGGGCACGGCACTGGGTTGCAGTTGGCTTTGGGAACTGATATTTTTCCAGATTTTCCACTCCTGGAAGGGAATCAATGACTTTTTATCAGTTTATCTCTCTTTTGTTCTCCTGGGGAAAGGCCACCCTGGTTCCAGCCCCTTTAAAGGCCACAGCTGATTAAACAGCACACCCTCAGCCTGAGCATCTCCCCTCCACAGGGTCATTCCTGGGTGCTATTCCTCAATCCTGAGGAGGAAAAAGAAGAATTTGGGCATCTAAATAGGAGTGGTTTAGCTACCCTAAGGTGTGTTTTGGTGCCAGCTGAATTCCAGAGGAATCCAGGGCTGGTTGGATCTGCCCTCGCTGCCATCCCTCCTGTGGAACCAGGAGTCCACACCAACCTTATCAGCAGCTCATCCCAGTTCCAGGGGAAGGCTCCAGCATTTATTTTTTCTTGGGAGAAGTTGTGAAAGCACAAAAAAATATGGGCTCAGCAAAACAGGGAGGGTTTTATTCCCCTCTCTGGTGCTGCTCAAGCAGCACTTCAGCACACAAAGGCTTTGCGGGCTTTCATTTCCCAACTGCATCTCAGACAAGGCTTCTCATTACATGGGAAGACTCCTGCGGAGATGTATCCTGATGGAAAAGGGTTTTGGTTGAGGGAAGCAGCAGCAGAGCTCCTTGGAGGGGGGCTGTGCAGCAGAGACCCAACACAATCATTACACGCAGGGGAGGCTGGATGAGGCTGGGAACAGCCTGGGATAGGGAAGGTGTCCCTGGTGGTGGAAAGGGATGAGATTTAAGGTCCCTTCCAACCCAAACTATTCCAGGATTCTAGGATTCTGTGGACTCACATTGTGGCATTCCAGCTGTGAAATCACACACGGTGTGCCAGGACTTCCTTATCTTCAGGTTTTGGGGAGCTTTCAGCAGGAAATTTTCTTCTGGGATGAAACCAGAGCTCTTCTATTTGCTTTTATCCCAAAAGCATCAGGAGGGAGCTGGGCCAGCACAGGTGGAGCTCTCTCCTCCCCAAACCAAGGCTTGGTACCTCAGCATCCTCTGGGTCTCTGCAGTCCTTGGAGAGAGGACAATGCTGAACTCTTGGAATGATGAACAACTCCCACCCTGCTCTGACCTTGCTGGAGCAATTCAGAGCTGGAGACAAATTCAGGCAGACAGGGAAACTCATTTAATTGGAGCTCAGTGTCTTTATTGGCACCGTCTTCTCCTCCTTTTTCCTCCTCCTAAGGAATTCTTTCATTAGCAAACTACAAAAATTATTTGGGTGCCTGACATCTCCCGAGTGGTGGTGGATTTGCAGCCTGCATTAGCTGGGAGGTTTATCCCAGCCCTTAATAGGCTGGAAGAGGGATGGATGCATTTTGCCTAAACCAGGGGAGCTGATTGGGACCTAAAAATCTGATTCATCTTCAGAGCAGACACCCATCAGGGAACTGGGAAAGAGGAGTTCCAGCCAAGGTCGTGCCAATGAGCTGTGCAGGAGAGCTGCAGGCTGGGAAACTGGGAGAGAAAACAGCTCGGGATGCACAGGGATGGGCACGGCGGGGAGTCGGCCCTGCCACGCAGGAGGATGTGGCTGATCTCCTGTTAAGGATGCTCCACGTTAATCCATGACTCTGTTACAACCAATTCAGCTATTTTCAGAGATGGGGAGGAGAGGCTGGAATCCTGGAACGTTGTTTGGGAAGTGAAGGAGTTACTTGGGGCTGCCTCGTAAACACTGGAACAAGAGGAGATGCAAAAGCTCTGCTTTTAAAGGTGTGACAGACGGGAGAGGAAAGGGAGCTGCCGAGGATCTCAGTGGGTCACGGCAGAAAGGCTTTTCCATGGTTTTTAGTGTCACAGGGGATCCATGGAGCCTCCTGCCCGCCCGGATAACTCAGCCTATTGAACTCCACTGCAGTGAGGGAGGAACTTTGGCTGCTTCCAAAGCTCTGCCGTAAAGGGGGAAAACAACCCCAGGCAGGATTCAAAGGTCCTAAACCCCAGCCCTGACTTTGCCATTGGATTCTCTCCATCCATTGGGAATGTTGCAATGAGGCAGGTGAGGAAAACCCCGTGTCCAGAGCCCAGCTTTGGGCAGGAGGACAAAACAAACCCTCCACCTCCAGGCACCCCAAGCCCATCCCATTGTCCTCAGTCCTGCTCTCCAGAGGACAATTTTCCCAGCTCAAGTGTGAGCTGTCACTGTGACAGCCTCCCGTGGCTCCTGCTGCCTCGTGATTGAAGCTTCCATTAACTGACATTTCCATTTTATTTTATTTTCCTGGTTTTCTTTCCCATTTTTTTTTTGCTTGAAGCTTTGCTCACCTTAATTTGATGATTTTTTTTCCTTAAGCTCTGTCACCACTTCTCAGGTCTAAAAGCAGTTGATCAGTTCTGGGGAGTTGCTGCAGCCCCTCTGCTCCCAGCCAGGCTAAAATGGGTTGCTCTGAATAATTCCACCCCACTCCTTGTTTTCTGGGAATTCACTCCAATACCTCCCCCCTTGGTCTTTCCAAGGTGTTTTGCCCCATGGCTGGTGATCAGCTCTGGAGATGATTCATTTCCCGGATGGAAACGTGCTTGGCAAAGCACAGAGGGCTGGCTCTAAGTTCTCTTACCTGCAAGAGCTGTCTGGGAACACAACAACAAAAAACAGAGAAAATTAAACCCTTTTCCTGCCTTTTAAGAGGATTTTTTGATCTCTTGGGTTTTCCCAAATGGGGACAAGTGGCCTTCAATCTTTGCCTGCTCCTTTTTCTGTGCTTCTTTTCCCTTTGATTTCTCGCTGGGGTCACTCCACCCTTCACGGGACTCTGCTCATCACTCTGTGGTGGGAATACGGGTCTGGAATTGCAATGGCCAGAGACAAGGGTTAAAGAGCGGAAAAACCTTGGAAAAAACCAAACTGGGCTTGCTGCTGGATCCTGGATGGGAAAATCACGGCTTTAATCCAATACATTCTATGGTACAGATCCATTGGAAAAGGGGCCAAATCCATCCTGTTTTCACACAGGAAAAGATGGAATTGATCGATTGACAAGTTCTGATTTGTTATTCACGATAGCTTCAAAAGCTTTGCAAAGGTTTTGAGGGGGGCATTAGGTCCTGTATAGCTCTGAGGTGGTTCATTTTCCACAAACCCCCTGGAAGTGTCTCTTCCAAGATTTATAAAAGTCCCTCAGTTTCCTAGGTTTCCATTTTAACTCACTCTGGAAGAGCACTGAAGCCTCCTCCTGCTCGTGCAGACCCTGCTCTACCTGCTCAGAGCAGCAGCTAATGGACCTGAGAGTTATAACTGGTGATAAAAATACTGCACAGATCATGGCATCATTACCAAGTCCTTCCTCTGGGAATGTAAATCGAGGTTTTCCTGGAGTTCTGGTTTCCCCCACGAGCAGGATTTTCCAGCCAGGCTTTGGATCTAGCAGAGATGGTGGGTGGGACAGGAGAAAAGCAGTTAATGAGCTTTGATAAGGCCAAACAATTTTGGAGCGACTGGGAGGTGGAGACAGCCACTGGCAGGGATGGGCTCTCCTCTGCCTGCGTGTCTCTGGGGAGCCAGAACTGATTTTTTTGCCTGAAAACCAGGAATTAACCATTCATGGGAGTCTACTTCGTTTATCCATGCACTAAGAGCAAAACTCAGCAGCCCCATTGGGCTCCATCATCCAGCCCAATCTCCTCAGCCATCACCATTCCACGTTTTCTCCCTTCCCCACTCCAAAAAATATCCCAGTACCTCAGCAAGGATCCAAACCCTTCATGGATGGCCGGAAGCTCAGCTGAAGCTGCAGATGTGTCTGTTCTTCCATCTTAAACACCTTCTTCTTCCCACTGCTGAAGGAAGTGGAGGAGTTTTCCAAGTGTAGGGACGAGCAATGAACCCTAAAGGTTCATTATTTGGTGTTTTCTTTTTGGGGTGATTTCGAGCTGTTTGAGTCTCCCTGGAGATGAATCTCTGTGTTTTAAAGGGTAAAGCTCTCAATAGAAAGGATGAGATTTGGGGTTATGGTTCTCATGTCCAGATGAGGGTCATTACAGTCATATTTAATAAAGATTTATTCTAAGAGAAATAGCACTTATAAAACTTAAATGAATCCACAGAGCTGCTGGGGAAAGGGACAGGTTCTTTGCCAATTATTTTTCTTCAGAAACACTTCAAAGATTAAAAAGAAAAAAAAAAAAAGAAGTAGAAGGATCAGCCCCCTTCATTCATTTATTTATGAATTAATAAAAGAAAGAGAGAAAGAAGCAGTTAACATGCACAGATTCAGAAATCCATGGGGATTTGGGGATAATGGAACCTGACCTTCTGCCTCCCAGTGCTGGGATCCAGGGAGGAACTTCTCCACCAGAGCTGAGGGGCTCTGGGGCCGCAGCCCAACCATTCTCCAAAGGGCTTCTCTACACACACGGGCCTGGACACCCTCGTGTGGACATTTCTCAGCCCACAAATCCTTCTTTTGGGTTTTTTTACCCCTTTATTTCTATTCTTTTTTTATTTTACCCAAAGCAGAACTGAGGAGAATGACAAACTTTTGTTTTTCGCTACAAAACTCTTCTGCAATTTGGTCTAGAAAAGCTTTTGTGCTTTAAATTCTCTAATGTTCATTAAACATCCATGTTTAGACAATAAAAAATCCTGTCACATCGAGTTCCAAAGCAGCAGGGGAAGGTTGTCCCTGTGCCTGCAGCATCTCCTGCAGTAGGTGCCTCCTCTTCTCAGCAGGATTCTCCAGAGAATTTGGTCTTATCCATGCTGGAAGTAGGACATGAGGGCTTTGCCCTGCACTAAGGTCTTGTTCCCGGGTTTGTTCCTCACAGCTGGACTTTGCACCTCAAAGATAATCCATAAGCCTCTTTTAAGATCATGTTGCACTGTTGAGGATCACCCTGAAACGTCAGAAATTGCCACCAATTAGCAGAGTTTGCACTTAGTTTATCTCATAAATTAAATCAGATCTGGACTTTGCTGAGACAAATCAGTCTGTGGAACTCACAAGAAAATAATTAGGAATATTGAATTTATTTTAAACAATAAAACAAATTTTTAAAATCAGAGTTTTAAGGGATAAAATCCATATTCTGCAGGTTTTAACGCTGGAGACTCTGGGGTTTTTGCCATGTCGTATTTCCATTCCATCAGCTGAAGGAGCTGTTTGCGTTCGAGCTGAGGCACGGGAGGATGCCCTTTGCATGGGCTCCTTTCCTGATCCTTTATGCGCATCCTGACCTCCACAAAGGTGCTGAGGAGACCTGGTACCTCACCAAATTAGGGCCAGAAAATCTCCTGGGAGGTTCTCAGAATGCAGCCAGCTTGGAACCCAGACCTGCAAACCCTTTCCATGGCCACCAAGACCCAGGGTTAATTCAGGACAAACTCCACCGGGATGTCAGGCCTCACATGCCTTGAGGGGAGCTCAGTATCTTGGGCCACTCATTTGCTTTTAATTTGAAGGTAAAGGAAGAAATTTTAATGAAAACGGAGAAGGAGAGGCAGCATTTGATACCTGAGCCTGAATCTCTTGTGTCTCCAACAGGAGATTTCACTGCCAGTTAATTCCCACTCCCTCTTCTCAATGGCTTTCTCCTCTTCCACGCCGCCGTGGATAACTGATTCCCACCAAACCCCTCTTTATTCTCCGAGCAGGACTCATTTCCAACTGCCTTTTTCAGACCAGAAGGGCAAGGGAAAATAATAAGCACTCAGTGCACTGTGTTCAAGTTAAGGACCGTGATTATCCTTTTCGAGTGCCGGAGTCGGTATTTTCACGACACCGGAGGTTTATTTTAAGTGCATCTCTTTTGAGGGCAGAAATAGGTGTTTACGCTTGGAGGAGGTGGAGAAAAGCAGCCAGGTCTGCTTAATCTCCCTGGAAAAATGCTGGGCTGTGGCCTTGTGTGGGCATCCAATTTAAAGCCATTGAGTCCTTACCATGGGAGCGTCACTCTTAAAGCTGAGATTAAAGAACGGCTCAGGATTGGTCAAATAAGGGTCAAAATTATTCAAGTTGGTTTCATAATACCTGATTATTTCATAAGGTCTGATTTAGTTCGTTAAAAGTGGGCTGGGCAGATCTACTCTGGTTTCAGCACCAGCTTGTGGCTGCAAAATCGTGTGAAAAAAAGCACCAGTAAAAAGGATATTTCTAAATAAATAACTTGGCTTCTCAAAGTGACTTTGGAAAGATGGACGGAGATCACAGGATTCTTGCTCTAAATCAGATTTGGGTCTGGACACCAAGCAGGGCACCAGAAATGTGTGCTGAGGGGCAGATACAGCTCGTTCAGGGCTCAAAAACAAGTTGTTCATGTTCACAGGTCGCTTATGGATCTCACCTCCTCAGGGACCTTTTCCTGCATCTTCCTCCACCGCCTGTCTCCGGGGCAGAGAGCAGAACCACTTGAACTGTGCCGCCTCGGGCAGCGGCTCGTTCCCTCCTGCTCGCCATTAAAATGTCAATATTTGCAGCCCTGCTTGGTGACACTCCGAGGTCCCGATGCCACCCAGGCTGGATCAACACCTGCCAATCCCACCCCGCCGGGGCGGCAAGAGGGCGGCAACCTGGCCGGGCTGCACAAAGGCGCCGCAATGAGAATAAATTGCCTTGTCAAAGAGGAGGGCAGCTCTGCTCTTAATGGAAATAATGGTAGATTACACGGGCTTTTGTCACACAATATAATCAAAGACAGGATCAAAGGGAGGGAATACAGCAAATGGTTAGCAGGCAAGACATGCTAATGAGATAAAAATGCTCGCCTTGCCACCTCTCCAAGCTTCAATCGAAGGATAATTGATACTAAATAATGTAATTTTGAGCTGTGGTGAAATGCACTTAAAACCAGCAGACAAGGCTGTGAAAATGTTTTAGTTTTTCTGTTACTCTGCTGTCATTTCTAGCACTTTTTTTCAACGGCCGTGTGGCTGCTGATTGTGTGTGTGGGAGCTGTTGAAAAGAGAGAATAAGTGGAAAAAAGCCAATTTTGGTGAAATATTGGTGCATTTACACCACTTTAACTCAGCCCCTGGGCCTGGGGCAGGAACAGGTCACCCCTGTTGGGGCAGTGGGGACAGCCCCGTGGTGGCAGTGGCAACGCTCCCTGCAGAGAGCCCGGGGATGGCAGTGCCACCTCTGCTGGCACCAGGAGCTCTCAGGCAGCAGCAAATTTCAGCTGCTGTTCCCACCTGCCACTGGAAATGCAATTGGAAACTGCCATGATTTAAATGGGAACCGATGCAGTTTAAAGGATTCTCCATCAGTAACGCAGCGAAGTGCAAAGGCTTGGCGTGGGGTGGTGTCCAAGGCATGGGATTTTATCCCCTGGAGCCACGTTGGCTGAAGCTCCACTGCATCTCAGGCAGCTCTGTGCAGCCCCAGGAATTCCTGATCATCTGAAACACTTCTTCCCCTGGAAAACTTCTGCACTTCCTGCTTTGTGGGAAAATAAAAATGCCAGATTAGACCAAGCTTAAATATTTCTAAATGCTTTCCCATAGCCCTTTCTACATGTTTTAGGGCAAACCTAACGGCTGGCACCGTTGGATTTCAGACCCTGCCATCCATGCTGGATTTAGCAGCTCAGTGAAGACACAGAATTCCCTTCCTCCTTTGCAGGACTCCCCCTTGTTTTGTTCCCCAGCCCACTGTGGGGCATGAAAGATTCACGGAGATCATTGAAGTACCAGCTCTGAGGGCCCTTCAATCACCACCCAACGCACCCAGCTGGCAGGGCCGGCTCTCCCGAGAGCATCGGGAGGCTGGAGCAGATGGGAAGATGTTGTGAAGTAATTCCCTGAGATCCAAAGGCAACGAGCAGTGCAGGAAGCTGGATACTGCCTGAGGACAGCACAGGAAGCCCTGCTTGGGGCAGAGCCGATCCAAGGAGCCGTTTATATCCAGCCCAGAAGATCTCACATGTGGAAGAACTCACTCAGGAATCTCAGGCTTCAAGCAATGACTTCATGCCCCAAAATATGAGCATTACAAGAGCGAAAAGCTGTAAATTAAAAAATATGGAGCTGTCACCCTGTGAGGAACATCTCTGGAACTGGAGGGGAAATCTTAATCCCTGCCCCCAGCTAACAAGCACCAGTCCCCATCCGGCTTTGCTGGGGTGCATCCATATTTTTAACATGTTCCAATTGCAGCAAGGATCTGTGAGGAGGAAGATCCACAAGTTCTTTGCTGAGTGTGGGTGGAGGAGAGATTTTCTGGGGTCCAATAACAGCTGATCCATGCAAGAGCATTCCTTGCTCATCCCGAGGTAGGAAGAGCTCTGTGAAAAATGCGAAGAATGACAACTTAAAAATGAAAATTACTTTGGTGGTTGCAGATTTGATTTTTGATTTTTTTTTTTTTTTACTTAGAAGTTCCTTGTGGCAAAATTAATCAAATCAGGACATTCCCCAGAAACTTTTGGTGTTGTTTCTTTATTGCACGAGTTTGGCTGAGCAGCTTCCCTGCAGAAAGAAAACTGTTCTGTGTCAAGGAAAATAAATAATGAAAAATAAAGGATCTCTCCTCCTGCATTTCCAACCCCCTCTTTGCTGACGGATGCCGCAGGCAATTACTGAGGATAAATTAAGACTAATTATCCCAGATCTCTTCTGAAGGTTCTGAAGAACCTTGGAAGCACTTCTTCACATCAGGATGCCCTGCAGGATTCAAGAGCACAGGAGAGCACCTGAGATCCAGGTTCACGAAAGGTAGGGTCATGGATTGAGGAGATGAGGGAGGAATAATCAACGGATCCAGCTCAGCTGGCCTCTCAGAAACACCAGCAAAGCCTGAATCTCAGTGCGCTGTCACATACAGCCACCAACTCTTTGTCATTTGAAACTTTCTGACTCCAATGTGCTGAATTCCTCTCCTGAGAAGCATTAAAATCCCCATTTTTCCTCTTTCCCAGCTCCTTGGTGATCATTGCCATGCCCTCCTCTCCCTGCCTCCCTCTCCCCTGGTTCTGCATAAACCAGTCATTGCCTTTCATGGCCTCTTTTCCCTCTGGCCCAAGGTTTAGGCTACAGCTGGTGTCCCATGAGCTGGAAAACCTTCGGCTCATCCACTTGGATGCAGCCGCTGGCAGAGACTGGCAGAGCCTGTGAAGCCAACTGCTGCTGATGGGGCAGAGCTGATCCAAGGAGTTCATATCCAGTCCAGAAGATCCCACATGTGGAAAAACTCACTCAGGAATCTCAGAGATGGGCCCTAAACAACCTGTCTTCTGCAGCTCCTCAACATCTCCTCTGGAGGTTTGGGGGGAAGGTCAATGAGCAGAGCTTGTAGAAAGAATGGAATGGAATGGAATGGAATGGAATGGAATGGAATGGAATGAATTGAGTGCCTTCTTAAAATCTGCTCTGGTTGTAAGAGTTCAAGAGTCAGGTGAGAAAATTTTCATATTGGAGCCATATTTCATAAGATCATGGAATTGAAGAAGGGCTTGGGTTGGAAGGGACCTTAAAGACCATCCAGTCCCACCCTCCATCACCTTCCACTGTCCCAGGTTGCTCCAAGCCCCGTCCAACCTGGCCTTGGACACTCCCAGGGATGGGGCAGCCACAGCTGCTCTGGGCACCCTGTGCCAGCGCCTCACCACCCTCACAGGGGAGAATTTCTTCCTACCATCCAACAGCATTCCAATGGTTCATGTACCTCCAAAGCCCACTGGGATGTAAAGAAAACATAGAAAAGTGGGATTTGAGATGGGATGAGCTCTTGTTCTTGACCTGAGCACTGTCACCTTTAGGCAAGTCAGGGTTAGAACTCCTCTTTTCTGGTTAACACTTCCTATAGCTGCCTTCATCCTCGCCAGAAAAAAAAACCAAGGAAGACAAAACACACACAGGCAAATCCAGTGAGGTTCTTATACCCTGCTTGGACAATCAGTTTGAAGTGTTGGTGCAAGTCTGCTCAGGGAGAGGATGAACATCCTGTCCCTTGAGATGCTTTGGCCAAGGCTTTGCAGCCCCTGAAGTGTCCGTACTCTCCAGAACAGAAGGATTCATTCCCTGGACATCTGATTGTATGGTTGTGGTTGTTATGGGGATGCTGAAGTGATTTCTGACAATATCAGAAAGGATCCAAGTGATTTATTCCATTTATAGCCTCGTGCATGTGGATGGTGGGAGCAGTTCAGAACGCTCAAGTGGGATCCACCACCAGCCATGTGCTGAGTGTCTCAGCTGTTCTGCTGAGAAGACCTGACCACTTCCAGCAGCCTTTTCCCACTCTACTGAGGGTGAGAGAGTCTCAGACCCTGGGATTCTTCTTTTGGAGGGGAAAAAAAAGCAAAGAAAAATGATTCGACTCAGGCCAGAACAAAGAGAAGTCGTCTCTTCCTGAATTCCCAATCTGGGGTGAAAGGAGTGAACCTTTTTAAAAATTTTTCCTCTGCTCCCGTTTCCATCTATTCTGAAATGAGGTGATAAAGCTGCAAACCAAACAGGCAGAAGCCACATTTTAATGGTGTAAAAATGTGTCCCTTTGAGGTGGTTGATGTCTTCTTTCAGTGTTTTTGTCTGTAAGGCTGTGGTGGAATTCAGGGTGAGTCAGGGTTTGGGATACCCAAGAGGGCATTTCCGAGTACATCTACTCCTGTCTGGAAGGTAAAAACGTCCAGGTCTCATTCTCAGTGTTTTTATTGGCTTTTATGAGTTGAGCTGAGAGCTGGGGGACAACAGAAGCTGCCTGGGCTCTGCTGAGCTGAGGGAGAGAAGCCGAGGTGACAATTTTATATAACTTGCCTGTGGTCAGGAGCGGAGCCGCTGCCAGATGCTGGCTGGGCAAGGTATATTTAGAAATGAGTTAAATAGAGCGTTCAGCCACCTGGGACGCGAGCAGCGGCTCCAAGTGCTGCTGGAATCACACACGTGGGCTTTCCGTGGCCATCGTTCCCCATGGCTCCCTGGGTGGAAAAGGGGTGGAGGCAGCCGGGGTGTCCTGCTCCTTGTCTGCTCTCCAGACTCTTTCCAATGCCTCATCTGACTTTATCCTCACATGAAGCAACGCTTGAACCTCCTCCAGTTTTGACATTGAGGAACTTTCTTTGCAGCATGAAGAGTCCTGCAGGAAATGTTTTCAACCCGTGGGAGTGGAAAAAGGAGATTAAACATAAAAGAAAGATAAAGTGCTGCATCTCGGAGCAGCGATACCTGCACTCGGCCAGTGCCTAATGAAGGGATTCATGCGGAGCCTCCCCAGAGAGGAGCTGAACATTGCTGCTCTTCCAGCCCAACCCTGGAGCCAGCAGCTTTGAAAAGCAGCTTTATTCCCTGGAAAGAGGGAATCAAGAGGTTGATGCTGTGAAGTAGGGATGATTGGGAAAGATCCCGGAGTCAGGGATGACTCAACACTGCTGAAAATTTTCCCTTTCTTTCCCTTGGTTGGAATGGGATGGTCCATAAGCTACACTTGTGTGTTGTTCTCCAGGGCATTTTTTTGCTGCTTTTTGCCCTTTTGTGCATACATTTGGAGGTGTCTGGATGAGCCTGTGTTTATTGATCTGGCTGCTCCCAGCTCCTTTCTCCAGCCCTCCATTAAAGCTGGGTTCACACTTTCTAAAGGTCTCTCTCAAGGTTTCTTGCTCGTGGAAGCCAAATGATCACAACTGAGGCTGTTGGACTTGAGACCACACTTGATATTTCCTGTTTTAATTAGTGCAGAGCTGCTCTATTTACCAGAGACTTTCTTTTCACACTTGTTTTGCTCTGGCCTGTGGAGTGGGGAGGAAACAGAAGGCTCCTGAATATCCTTTGTTGCCTTCAGTGATCAGTGTATTTTAGGGTTTATTTCGTTTCTTTACAAACAAATGTAAGAGAGAAGGAATTTTCTGGGTTTTCCCTTTAAAGCAAAAAAGGTCATGTTAATTAACCATCCTCGTTCTGACAAGCAGTGCTAAGGACTGAGTGAAGAATTTCTCCTGTTCCTGCCTGCGTGTGGGAGTTTGGATGATAAGGCTACTCCAAAGCACATAATCCCATCATTGTAATGTCTGTGGACTGTCATGTAAACTCAATAATGTGTCACTCTCTTCCTTTTTCTGCTATTAAATTAAATGAACTGGAATTTGAAAAGGGGAAGGTGGGAATTAACTGCTTAAATCCTGAATTCCAATAAGAGACATTCAGAAAAAAGTCCATGAAAGTTTTCCCTGCCCTCTAAAACAAAGTGCTGAGTGATACCTAAAACAAATCTCTATCAGCTGGAAAAGCCACAGCTTCCTTTGTGTTTTTAAACCCTTTTTGTTCTGCTCATTTGGGGAAAGTGTTTCGTTTGAAAAACACCTGCCCTCATTCAGAACAGAATGAACCAGCATAATAAATCCCACTCCCTTGTCATTCATTGAACTAGGAGCTCTTGGAGATTTTTTTTTCTCCGTCCAACTGTTATAAAATAGACCAAAAGAGGGCTATTTTAGATCAATAATCTTTTTTCCCCCCTCTCCCTTGATATTCCAGGTCAGCTGGCAAATGGAGAATTGTTCTTTGCACAGTTCTAAAGCGCTCCCGTTATCACCCATCAGAGACGGCCACTTGCCCCAGATAAGGGAGCCCTGTCTGAGCCAATGGGCAATAAAGGGAATTGCCTTTGGAATGAGCAGCTGTCAGGTCTGCCCTTGACAGTACCTCCTTCCCTGCTGCATCCCAGTCCTGCCTTTGGATGCCTTGGCACGGGGATGAGCAGCCCTCGGTCCCTCCCGATTCCGTCCATTCCTGTTTCTTCTGCTTGCTTCCAGCCCGAGCCATTCCTGCCGTGCTGCTCCGTGTCAGAAATCCATTAAGGAACTTTGCATTTTGATAGGAGACGTGGAAGTGCCATCTGCTACCCAACGGCTGCGCTTCCTGCGCTGCCCAAATCCTGCCGAATCCCACCAATGTCACTGGGAGTGCTCGAGCTGCCGCTCACATTCCCGTTATTAGCAAATTAAGAGACACTTCCTGCTGTTGATTTCCTCATCTAAAGGCTGTGCTGGGACAAAAATCCCCCTGTTCCTGGGCCAGGATGCAATTTAGCCACAGCACTGATCTTTGCTGGGCTGAGACGGGTGTTATTCCACAGCTGGTGTTGTTCTCCACAGCCGTATTCCTAATGCTGGGAAAGGCATTTCCTTATCAAACAGCTTCATTTAAGTCTAATTAGAGAGAGGCCCACAGGCGACTCCAGAATATCCTCCCCTCTGGCGGCGCTCCCTGGAGCACCCTGGGACATGTGCTTGAGGAAGTCTGACTGCGGGAAAAGCGCTCGGCTCCAGCAGGGAAAGAGCCACTTTATTTGGGCATTAAATGCAGCCAGGCAGTGATTTCCATGCTGATGGAGAGCATTGGATACCATAAGGAATAGCACTGGAGTCATGATGGGCTTCCCGCGGAGCGAGGTACGGCTCGGGGTAATGGCACCATCATCTGCCTCCTCGGAAAGAGCCGAGATCCCGATCAGTGCCAGAATGTGGGGAGGGGAGGAGGTGAGCAATTCAGAGCAGGGGTTTGGTGGTGTGGGCAGGGATTTGAAGGCTTCCTGCTGCTTTCTCAAGGTGCAAGAAGCTGGTACAGTGCAAAGGGGAATTTTCTGAAGAGTGAGATTTCAAAGACTTCAAGCACTGGCACAGGTTTCCCAGGGAAGTGTTGGAGTCCCCCTCCTTGGAAGGATCTAAAAGATGTGCGGATGTGGCAGCTGGGGGCATGGTTTAGTGGTGGCCTTGACAGTGCTGGGTTAACAGCTGGATTCGATGACCTCTGAGGGCTTTTCCAGCCTAAATGATTCCATGATTCCATGATCCTTTTTGTTTGCCATGCTGATGTTCACCTGGGTAACAGAGAGGCAAAGTGACTTTAGTTAGGGAAAACAATGCCCCCAAAATGCTCCTTTTTGGGTCTGGAAAAAAAGTTAAATGAGTACATTAAAATCATGGACTCACGGAATCTCCCGAGTTGGGAAGGAACCACATGGAATGATCATGGAAGTCCAGCTCCTGTCTCTGCCCAGGATAACCCCAAAATCCCACCCTGTGCCTGAGAGCGTTGTCCCAACATTAGGCTTAGGCAACCTTCTTTTGGACTTCCAAGGACAGCAGAGATGGAGGAAGGGCTCAATGGAATTGGGCACCAACTCCCACCCCAATCTCCCTTCCCTGCTTTTCTGGACTTGGATCATCTTCTGGACTTGGACAGCTCGATCCCTGTCCAGAGTTCCTGTGCTCTCCTGCACCAGGGTATTGCTGCAGACAGGTTGCAGAGGGTTTGCAAGGCAAGAGGAGCTGCAGTTACTTATTTGTATCCTTTTCCTCCCCGAAATGAACTGAATAAGGACTTCCGTGAGGGCCACGGCCAGTGGGAACAAAGCTCCCTCGTGTCAGCTGGGAATGCCACTCACATTGGTGGCTTTAGATCAAGAGAAGGGTTTATCTCCCTCAAATCCCATCTGAAATAACCAGGATTTCAATCATCTGGCTCCTTGGAGGCTCTGATTTCATCTGATGGAGGTTTCTGGGATGTGTCCCTGCCAGATCCCAGCCCATCCTGGCGACCGGAGGGATGTGATGCTCCATCCCCACCACGTGCAGATCTTGGCAGGGACTGTCATTGTCCTATCAATGTGATTGGAGAAGGCAGAAAAAAAGAAGGGGTTGTTATGAGAAATGACCAGGAATGAGAGTCAGGTTTCCCGAAAACCTATGACTCCTGTTTCCAATCCTGTCATGAAGCCAGGACTTAGAGGTTTTGCACAAACCATTCACAGCTCTATTTGAGTGTCTCATTTTCTTGTATTGACCCAGAAGGGTTTGGGAGCTCAGTGAAATCAGTGCTTTTCTGTCAATTGATTCAGCCTCAAAGAAGCTGCCACTTCCAGCATTCCCCAGCACACACAGAAATCCTAAATATTGCTGCATCAAGGGTTTGGGGGTTTGAAATCCATTTGGATTATTTAGCAGAAGCAAAAGGCTGCCCTGAATGTGAAGGGACCGGGCAGAGATCACAGAGCCCAGCCCAGACAGACACAGGATTTGTCCCTGGAGTCACAGCTGAGGTCAAGGCAACCTTGGCCCCCTCCAGAACTCAATTAGCGAAACCAAGAGTGAAATAAAAGGCAGGAGAATAAACCCTGACCCTACTCTCAGCATCAGGACCATCCCAGTACATCCCAGTGTGTGTGTGTCAGAATCCAGACTGCTCTGCCTCTGAGGACTCCAGTCCACTTGGTTGTTATTGGGTTTTTATCCCAGGCAATGCTCACTGTGCAGTGAATCCATAGGACACTCACAGCTATTCCCAGTGCTGGTGCCCCGCAGCAGCGAGGAGGGAATTCAGCTCAGAAACACCCTGGGCAGGGACCCAGGGAGTTCAACCCAAACTCCCCCCATCCCTGGCACCCATCTGCAAATGCCATGGGGCAAGAATGGCCGGAGGAGCCCAACCCCTGCTGATCCCCGCCAGGCTCCCGTGGGATGTTTGATGTTGATTGCTCACATGGGCTTCAAATCCCTGAGCTCTCCAGAGGAAAATGTCTCTCCAAGGCTCTCTAAAATCCAAAACGTTGCTTCACCCTTGTCGTTGCAGGCAGAGCCCTCCTTCGGCAGAGCTGTCTCCCCTCCGCGCTCCCGCTGCCTCCCCGCCGCTCCCGGCTACCGATCCCCGGCTCCTCCAGCGATAATTTCCCGAGGTCGTCGGATCAAGTGAAGCAATTTGGAATAAATTGTGGTCACTTCAGACTTTTGCATTAAACTCTGAACTTTGGGAGCTTCTCTGCACTGGAGCTGTCAGCGACGGGCATCCCAAGGGGGTTTGTATTTATTTATATCCAAAGCGCTTCCTCGAGGAGCAACCTGCAGGGGCTGAGGAGATCAGTGGGAAGGAGGGAGAGGGGGGGAAGCGAGGAATGTGTCTTTGGCCTTTCTTTCCTCGCTTAAAACCCAAAGGCAGCTCTGAGCTTAATGACCTCAGTTCGTGCAAGAGGCCAGGAGAAGGTCAGTGCAGGGTGGAATTCAGCAAAAACGACCCTGAAAGGGGATTTGCTGCCTCTGAAGCTCCTTCCTGAGATTTGGGCCGTGTGTTACAGCAGGAGGGTAGGGCCTTTGCTCCCCTTACAGTGTAGGGAACATGGGAGAACCTCCAAGGACCCCCCAAACCAGAAGACAAAGGAGAAAACACAATGAGACCCCAAACATCATCTGCTTTCAGCAGCTTTTGTTATTGGTAGTGAAGGGGAAGAGGTTGAAAGTAATTATTTAGAGATACTTCATCTAACATCTTTGGAAATACATTTTTAACTGTGTGTTAAACTCACTTTTTTTTTTTTGTAAAAAAGCTGAAAAATCATGGACTCATGGAAATGTTGGGCTGGAAGGGATCTCAAAGATCTTCTAGATCCAAGCCCCTGCCATGGGCAGGTAAAAATCACACTTTAGTCCCTGTTTGTTTCCTCAATTTGCAATGCCTTGGATCAGCCCTCAGTAAAACTCCCTTGAAGTTCTGGGAAACTTTAAATATTAATGGAAGAAGGAGTTTAGTTTTGACATCTCTTGCCCCAGTGGCTGCTGGAGCTGCAGCATCCCCGCCCTCCCAGGGTGTGTCTGGATCGAAGGGATGATGGAATTAGAGTCCAGCTCCACGACAAGCCCATCTGGCGCTGGGCTGACCTACATGAGGTGAAATGAGACGTGCTGGGCTCCATCCAACTCCTGGAACAGGCACAGTGCCCCATTGCCAGCAGAAAGGAGCCCTGTCCAACTGCAGGCATGGAAAATCCCATTGGGACAGGCACGACAGGCATCTTTGGGCTCCCTGTATCCCAATTCAATCCTATTTTGCACACGTAAGTCTGAAAACTCAGAGAAAATGGAAATAAAAAATAGTCAGGAGATTTATTCCCATTCACCTGAATCCAGGTGCTGTTTATTTAATGAAAACTCCAAATAGACTGAATTTGGTGGTGCTTGATCCATGGCTTACACCCCTACTAAAATTTGAAGACCTCCAGATGCACTTTTCCTTCCTCGTATTCCCAATCCATGCCTATTAGAGCAGATGGAAAGTTTACCCTTCCCAATCTTGTGCTATCTCTGCATGTAAATGAAGAAATTTCAGCTTAAAACCTGTCAAGCCAACACCTTCCCCCAGGATTCAACTGACTTTGAATCTGTTCGCTTCAAAAAACACCCAAACAAACAGGGAAAGATCCCAAAAGGAAGAGAATTAATAAGGGCAGTGTTTTCTAATATGCACACTAAACAAATCCTTCAATCTAAATGAAATCTATATTGCAGGCATTTGCTGGTTTTGAGCTGAGCCTGGGCTGCTCTGGCTCCACATCCATCCGAATTTCATGCTTCCCTTTGAACCCGGCTTATCGGAAACGGTGCCTTTCTTTTTTCCCTGCCTTCCGGAGGGTTTTTGGAATTCAAGTCAAAGCAAGAGCCTACACGGAAAGGAAGAAATTAATTGTCCTGTGTCCTTGTCCCTCCCACGTGTGTTTTGGTCAGGATGGCCAGGATTTGGGTCTCACCCTCAGTGGGGACCCACCCTGCCAAAATCCCACTCTTCTCCATCATCCAGGGGAAGAAATCCTGGGTTTGGGTATTTTGAAGATCATTATCAGACAAATCTAATCTTGCACTCCCATGGCTGCCAGGGATTTATTCCTGTACCTGTGAAATTTGCATCTATGACAACAGGCTTTGTCAATTTGGGGCGTTTCGTCTCTCTCCACAAGGAACTTGATCACGCATTTCACAGGGATAAGGTGCCCACAGCACTCATTTTCTAATGGATGTGTATTTTTACCTCTTCAAGTGCAAAAAATCGAGATCACTCCTACTCAAAATGGCTTTTGTTACCTCTGTAGGCAATGCAGGAGATCCACACATCCCGACCATCCTTCACATCATCCCCAGTTTGCCAGAGAGGCAATTAGGAAGACAATTCCTGACCTGTTCAGTTCTTTCTGGGACACCTTTTCCACCAGCCACTGCTTTGCTGTGTTGAGCAAACCAAGCCTGTGATATTTTCCCAGTGGATTTGGTTCCCTTCAGTTTTCTGCCATGAAATGCAGCACTTTGGATCAGAGATTTGGAGATGTGGCTCCAATGAGCACCAAAATGTCACTGTTTTCTGACCACTGGTGGTGTTCGGAACAGGCTGCTCAGAGAGGGTGTGGATGTCCCATCCCTGGAAGAGTTCGAGGCCAGGTTGGATGTGGTTTGGAGCCATCTGGGATAGTGGAAGGTTCCCACAGCAAGGAGTGGAACAAGATGAGCTTTAAGGTCCCTTCCCACCCAGACCATTCCGTGACTCTGTGACTGATGTGAGTGTGGGATCGCCATGGCAGCATTGCAGGCAGGGAAACTGCCACAGTCCACGAAGGACCTTCCAGCTCATCCCAGATTTTGTCTGAAATTGCCCAAACCTGTTCCCAAATCCAGTGGGAAGCCAGCAGAGACAGACACCCTGCAAACCACAACGAGCAGGAACGAGGGGGGAAACCCTGCAAAATCCTGCTGGAGCAGAGCAGGAAAACACAGAGAGGACAATTTTTATTTCCATTATCCGTGGCTGGCGGGTTCTGAGCATCACCCGTGTCCTGCAGACACGCCCAGGAATTCCAGCCAGAGCAGAGGAGCAGATGGCAGCAGTTGTTCCGCTGGCTGCCTGCACCTGCCAGACGAGCTCTTTTCCTTTCCCCTCCCGAGCCGCAGCCGCTTCCAAGTGCTCTTGAAAGCAGAAGGAGCTGGAAGTTGGCTGCTCCCTCCCCATGCTGTGATGGACACGGATTTAGGGCGTGGCATTGGGGAAGATCATTAGAGCCACATTGGAGGGGCTGGATGCTGTGGGGGGAAAGGACTGGAGGGGTGGAAGAAGAGGTGCCTTGGAGACCTGGACAGAAACTCCTCCCCCATAACAATGTAGAGGACGGAGGGAAATTCCCACAGCAGTTTTCAAGCCTCCTCTCCTTTGCACCAAGGAGAATTTGATGGATCTGAGACTGTTTATTCTCCCACAGGCTGAGTTTGCTCATCCCAGAGGTCTTGGCTTCCCCACATAATAAAAAATCAAGACCCTAAACCATCACTGGTTATTCCTGCAGATATTTCCATGCACACCCTGGCCCTGCTGAAGCCGGGTTTGTTATCAGCTTAATAGGGCCAAGACTTCAATTCATCCTGGCAATAAACTGCAGAAATATTGGTGCTCCTGTCTTTTCTAATCTAATAATTTTTTTTCCTTCCAGAGGAGGCCTGGATTCCCTAGCCCTGAGATAGTCTCCCGGCCCAGCATGTGGAATTACAGATACTGCCAGTGCCTATTAACTGTACAAATCTTTGCATTGATAAGTGAGGGAGAGATTTATGTCTTGAAATGAGAAATTCTATCCCCAACAACAAAATTGAGCCAGTGGATCAATCCAGATCAGAGTCCGTCGAGGAAGTGATGCGGCAACTGACATTAATTGTTGTGTCTGGCATTTCAGCAGCCTGCCAGGAGTGCTGGGCCAGGGGGATGGAGCTTCTCCCTGGCCCTTGCGGGACTTCTGGCCACGGCCAAGCCACTCTGGCAAATTATTGGGGAATATTTACGGAGTTTCCTTGGTGGCGCATTCTGGCACCTTGAAGGAGATGAATCAAAAATCTGCTCCCAGGGCTAGATGTGATTTAAGAGCAGCCTCTCCTTGCATACCAATTGCCTAATAAGCCCCAAACTGGATTTGCTCAGATTAATTCCCATATACTTCATTTACTTGCTGCTTCTTATCCAGCAGCCTTCCATCCCCAGGCAGGAATCCTGTAAATGCGACCGCTCCTGGGGGCACCATCCTGCCACATCCCCCAAAATCAAAACCCTGGGGGCTAGAACCCCAACATAATTCTCAACCTAAATTTCCACTGGATGTTTTTAAAGGAGCTTTGCTGCTTTTATTTGCATTTTTTATCCCAGAGCCCAGTCCTTGGGATGCCCCTGGGTAGCCTGTACAAGCTGGCAGGGGCTGGGGATGTCTTGTAGTCTGAGCTCTTGTCCCCAAGCCATCAAATCCACCTAAACTGTTCCTGACAGCTGCTTGTCCAAACTCTTGGATGGAGCCGACAGCCTCCCCAGGTAACTGTTCCCACATCAAAGCCGAGCTCTGCAGGTCCTCTCTTCCTAATGTGCCCTGGAGGAAATTCCAAGACATCACTAAAACTTTGTAGGTGTTTAATCTTCATTATGGAGCAGTCCCGAACTGCTGGCTGGGTAAAGGATGGGTCTCCAGATTCAGCTCTGCTGGTCCCAGGAGGTTTGGGATGTTCTGCAAAGCCCTATTGCCCTTAGGCACTGTCTAGGGCAAAAACTCAGTTTTTGTTAAGGAGGAAATCCATTTTTAGGTCTAAAAGTTGCAGGAAAAAAAGGCCTGGAAAGTTCTACCTCATCCCTAAATGCTCAGAATGAAAATTAACCCAACCCTGCAATTCTCTGTTCAGTGTTCGTGTCAGCCAGCACTGGGGCATTTCCCAGGGAGAAACAAGGAGCCTGACCAAGCATCTCTTGGCCATTCAGAAAGGAAACCCAAACAAATTAGAAACGCCTTGAATTTCCCTGGGTATTTTTGAGTGACCCAGCAGGATGCAAAGAATCCTCTGGAGCAAACAAGAGGGATTCGCCCTCTCCTTCAGCTCTCACTGGACAGGTTTGCTCCATTTTGCAAAACTAAATCTTCTTTGCCATAAAATGAAAGGGAATTGTCTCTCTGGAGGCTGGAAGGGCTCCAGAGAAGATCTGTGCCATGAGGAAAGCTTTGTGAGCTGCCTCACGTGGGATGAGGTTAAGGGAAGGGAGCAGGGACAGCCCCGAGCTGGAGATTGCTCATTCCTGCTCCAGGCTCTGGCTATAAATAAAGACCAGGATCTAAGACAAACAAAAAAGGAAGAATGACTGGGTTTATTCTGCCTCATCAATGACAGGACAGCTTTAAAGAGACACAAGAACAATACAGAAAACAACAAGCCTGGTTTCCTAGAAATGAAGGCTGAGCTAAAGATAAAACAGGGTTTGTCCAAATTGTCTCTTTTCTGGCCATTTCCAAGGAGAGTTGCTGGGCTTCGGTACAAAATACAAAGAAAGAGGAGGCTTCAAGGAGGGATGAGTGGTGTCAGAGATGTTATGGCCTCTCTGGGGCCTTGCCAGGGTTTCCCCTCCCAGGCAGTCTGTTCCCAGCTGAGCACTGCCAGAGGGCAGCGGGGTTGGATGTGGCCTGGCCAGGATGGGCTCCAGCAGCTGTAATGAACCCAGGGCACAGCATCCTGCTGCTGTCCGGGCGTTAATCACATGGCATGGGAAGATATTGGGACAAGTGGGTTTCGTGCCACATTTTGTTCGATCCCAGGAGCTGACTGCTGCCACGGAGGTTCCACCCCCTCCCAAAACGGCCTGAGAAAGGCCTAATGCCTCTCATGGGGAAGATATCTGTTGTTAGACCCCACGTGCTTTAAAGGGATTTCTGAGGAAAGGTCTGAGGGTTTAATTTTGAAGGGATTTCCGAGGAAAGGTCTCGGTGCAGCCTCAGAGATAGGGTGACTGTGGGACTTCGATAAGGGACATTCACCCTTCCTGTCACACAAGGCCTTTGTCCCCCTTGGCTCTCAGATTTTCCCTTTCCCTGCATCCATAGATGGTCCCCATTCCTTCCTCCTGCCACAGCCCCATAGCATGGAATCAGGCTGGAATAAACCTTTAAGGTCATCCAGTCCAACTGTTCCCCCAGAGCTGCCAAGGCCACCACTGACCCACGTCCCCAAGTGCCACATCCACACAGCTTTCAAGTCCCTGCAGAGACTCCACCCCTGCCCTGTGATGCTGCTGCACATTTGGCAGCTTCCAAAGACCTTGTCCTTGTGCTGCAGATCCCACCCAGCCTGGCAGGGATTGCTGCCACCCTTCAGCAACCTTCAAACCCCTTTGGTGGCCACAGCATCTGTCGCTGCAGATGCCAGCAGGGATGTTCCAGCTCAGCGCTGGGGACCCGCAGGGTGGGATGAGCATCCAAGGATGCAGGAGGCTCCATCTGCATCCAGGACCGTCCCTGAAGGTCAGACACAGAGAGGGGACCTGGGGGTGCCACCTGGCTCTGGTCACCAAGGAGGGCACAGCAAACAGACATCTCATCACTACATTCTGAATGAGGAAAGCAAACGGAGCCCAAATTCTCCTTTCCTTTATCCAAAGGGGCTGATGTTTGAGCATTTCTATCCACAAAAAAACCCCAGAAACTGCTGCTCTCCTCATTCAGGGATCTGCTGCTGCCGTTTTGGGGATCTTTGAATGTGTTATTTGTAAATTCTTGTACCTTTGTGGGAAAAAGTGCCTCATCCTTTCTTATCACAAGGTGAAGGCGTTTTTCTGCTATCACAGAAGCTGAAGAATTCTTATATATTGTTGCATTTGTTGCATGCTGCTCGACTTTAGGGAGAGAAAGGACATTTAATGTTCCAGGTAGATGTCCAAGAAAAATAAAAATACTCCAATAAAAGAAAATTCAACCAGCTCAGCTTGTCTCTCCCTGCTGTAAAGAGATGAGGTTCAGCTAAGGAGAAGCAACTTATTTTCTTCCTGGTTTTAAAAATAGACGTCTCAACCTAAGCAAATCAGCCATGAGAGTCCTTAATTGTTTGGTGCTGTCAGGAATGAACCCAGCCCCTTTTCATTGGCCGCTGCTTGTGGGGAGGAAACAAAAATATGGGGGCTTCCACCCTCACCCCCTTTCTGGCATGATTTTGCCTGGTTTGGTTAATTTTAGGGGTGACGGGTTCATTTAGAGGTGCTGCTGAACCGCTGCTGGCTTTGCAAGGGGTGTGAGCACAACCAGCTTGTGATGAGCCTTGTCACCAGCCAAAAACAGGGACACAAGTTGGGGATAAAAGAGCTGCAGCTTCAGTGATTGGGCTGTAGGCAGGAGGTGGGATGTGGAGGGAGGTGTCAGCCTGGCCTGAGGAGACATCACCCCTCTGGAACACCCAGAGTGGGACATATGGGTTCTACCCATGGCACCTCCTCACCTCACCTTGCAGAGGAGGCTGTCACCCCTGCCTGCTGCCTGGAGGTCACACTGCCTGCTTTTTCCCAGCAGGGAATATTTCCCCAGCTTCTTTCTCACCTCTCTGTGTGTGGTTGGAATTTTTCCCCCATTCCCCTGGAGATGTCAGAGATAACAAGCAGATGTGAGGAGGAAACCAGTGCCTTCCTTGTGGATGCATTTCCAGGCACGGCTCTTGAGGCACAGGCACTAAAAACACTTCAGGGACCTGTCAGAGGTCCCTTCACCCTCAGCATTAAAAAGTCACTTTGCCCACAGCTGTCTCTAAGTCAAGTGTCCCGTGACTTGTGGTAGTTGTGGCACTGATCTACTTGAAGGTCTTTCCACCCCAAACTATTCCCAAATTCTACAATAACCTTCAAGCCAAGTTCTGCACTGTGGTTTGCACATGGCTCGAGTTCACAGCTTTGTGCTAACGAGGGATATTGGAGCCAGAAGATTTCCATCTTGCTGAATTCCTCACTTTGAAATGAAATAAAATACTCTGGCTGTGATAAATGTCACTCCAGCAGTGGTGGATGGACAGACACTGTCCTGCCTCCACAGGCATTTCTCCTTATCTTCCCACAGCCCCTCTCTTGCCATACACATTTATAAAGTGAGATGAAAACAGTTTTAATGTATCAGACCCCATGAATAATGTACTGGAATAGCCTCGGTGCAGCCAAGCGTGTTCCATCCCATCAATATGATAAATGCAGGTACAGTTGTTTTAATTGTCGGGATCGTGTCGGAGTGCAAACACATCTGTGCTTCGCCTGGGGGGACATTAATGTTGTCCTGATCCTGACAAACCCTTGCATTCACTCACCACCATCCCACTGCCTGGAGCTAGAGAGCTGGGAATAGCCAGGATGTGTTGGGAAGAGTCAGAATGGGTTGGGAACAGCCAGGATGGGTTGGGTCCAGCAAAGAGTGAAGGCATGGACAGCTTAGCTCCCTGCTGGGCACTGCCTCATGCTCCAACCTGTTTACTGGTGATCCCAAAGCCCAGGAGAGGCTCAGAGCTGGTGTGAGGTGCAGCACAGAGTGTAGGAATTGCCCAGAAATGTGGTTTGAAGGGTGTCTGTTCTATCTTTCACGTCACCTCAAAGATCTTGGCTTGGCCCATCCCATTCCTGCTGGAGCAGCCCAGGGAAGCTCATCTCCATCTCTGCCCCCATCCTGGCAGAGGTGGGAAGGGGCTTGGAGAAACCTGGGACAGTAGAAAGTGTCTCTGGCCAAGGTAGGGGAAAGAGATTGGCTTTAAGGTCTCTTCCAAACCATTCTGGGATTCTGGGATTGTGGGATATGGTCACATCAGACCTGTGGTTTGGACTGACAGCAGCCCTGCAGGGAAAAGGGCCACACTGGACACGTCAGATCTGCTTCCACCCTGGACATGACAGCTCCATTCCTACTCTGGAATACAGCAGCTCCGTTCCCACTCTGGAATACGACACCTCTGTTCCAACTCTGGAATACGACAGCTCCACTCCCACTCTGGAATGTGACAGCTCCATTCCCACTCTGGAATACAGAATCACAGAATCACAGAATTATCACAGAATAATCTGAGTTGGAAGGGATCCAGAAGGATCATCGAGTCCAACTTTTAAGTGAATGGCCCATACAGAGATTGAACCCACATCCTTGGCATCGTTAGCACCATGCTCCAACCAGCTCCATTTCCTCTCTGGAATACAGCAGCTCCATTCCCTCTCTGGAATACAGCAGCTCTGTTCCCACTCTGGAATGTGACAGTTCAGTTCCCACTCTGGAATGTGACAGCTCCGTTCCCACTCTGGAATGTGACAGTTCAGTTCCCACTCTGGAATGTGACAGCTCCGTTCCCACTCTGGAATACAGCAGCTCCGTTCCCACTCTGGAATGTGACAGTTCAGTTCCCACTCTGGAATGTGACAGCTCCGTTCCCACTCTGGAATGTGACAGTTCAGTTCCCATGCCGCTGTGTTTTGCCATCCTGCGGCCGCCGCAGGGCTCGGGCCAGAGGCAGCAGTAAAATATCTCCATAATAAACGGAACCATTTGGCTCTCGGAGCCGGTGCCAGCTTTTATAACAATTTCCATCTTAAGCTGGCTCAATCCATATTTAATGAAATCTTCTATAAACCCTTTAACAGCCCTCAATTCATTTTGAGTGGTAAATGAGTCAGCACTTTGAAATGATGAGCAGGATTCAGACTCTGCTGCCGTTACTTAAGGAGAAGAAGTGATTCTTTTTTAACGTTTTTTCTCCTAAATAACGTTTCCTTTTCATTTTTTTCTCTCTTTTTTTTGGCTGCTGCTGTGATGCTGCTCAATAGAGGTGAGGGCAGGCACAGGGGCACGAATGCCCCAGGTCTGGCACCATCCCTCTGGTCCCTGCAGGCAGACCTGCCCAGCTCAGACTGATTTATCCAGCTGTTCCTCATCCAATCTCTTGGCTGTGTCAGCTCCAAACAGGATTCATCTCTCCCTGCCTCAGTTTCCCATTTACTTCGTGCTACCAACCTCCTGCCAGACATTTTGGAGAGCTCTGGAGGGCCATCCCAGCTCTCTGTGCAGCCTAAATTCCCTAGCATGGAATTTGGAAGCATTCAGGAGGGAGATATCACATCCACCAAGCACAGCCCACCTGAGGAGCAATCATCTGCCCTGCTATTCCCATTTTCCCTTGGAATCAGACAGCAAAATCCCCTAAAGAGCTGGAGTCTCGGGGAAAGGCATAGACCAGCTGTGTAATCACCACTCCACGGTACCTGCTCATTTGAATAATGAAATGGCATCTTTGTTAAAGGCAAGGAGACTTCCAAGCTGTCTTGTTCTGCAGCTCACCTATAAAAGCCAAGCAAGCTTTGCAAAACATTTCAATTCTCCTGATCACTGTAATTACTGGCCAGGATCCAGCTCTGCTCTCTGCTCGGCTTTGCCAGCAGGTTACACACGAGGGCTGCGGGCACAGGCTCTGAAATAAAGTGAATCATGGCTCGGTTTATTTTTGAAAATGCCTTTATTTTGTGTGATATTGATTTTTTTCTCTTATTCCACACCACGCAAAGCAAGCCCTGCCTGTGTGGGGATGTGTCAGTGCATTTCTGGTTGGGGTGAGCTGAGGCTGAAGATGTGTGTCACTGGCTGTAGCATAAAATCGAGTCAGGAATCTCCACAGTGCCTTTAAATACTGCCTTTAAGTGGCACTGCGTGGGTGATGGTGGCATTAATGCTGTCCTAAGACTGCAGTGGCTCTGCCGTGGGGGTCGGGTCAAGTCACCTCAAACATTTCCATGGCAGGTTTTCCAGCACCCCCCTGGCTCCAGTCATTGAGCATTTCCAATTAACTCTGCATCTCAATGGCCTGAATCCTGCTGAACTCAGAGCAGATGCAGGCAGTCCCTTCTCCTTTATTCCGGCACCACTGGGAACCAGCAGCCCCAGGAGCAGCTTTCTAGGCAGGTTTGGGCAGGTCTGTGCTTGGGAGGTTGTGCAAGGAGGTGAAGTGGGCGCATTAGGCCTCCTTTGGAGAAGCTGGAACGAGGGGACAGTTTGGGCCCTGAGACCTGCTCATCCCAAGTGCCAGGTGAGGTGTGGAGCTGTCTGGGAGGTCAGCACCCCACGGCACAGCTGAAATCGTGGAATCGTTGAATCATTTGGCTGGAAAAGCTCTCTAAGATCATTGAGTCCAAGGGCTGACCTAAAATTGTCAAGTCCACCACTAACCCACATCCCCAAGTGCCACATCCACACAGCTTTTAAATCCCTCCAGGGACAGGGAATCCACCACTGCCCCAGGCATCTGTGCCAGGCCTGGACAGCCCTTTCCATGAAGAAATTTTCCTTAATATCCCACTAAACCTCCCCTGGCACAACTTGAGGCCGTTCCCTCTCCTCCTGTCCCTGTTCCCTGCGAGCAGAGCCCGACCCCCCCCGGCTGCCCCCTCCTGTCAGGGAGTTGTGCAGAGCCACAAAGTCCCCCCTGAGCCTCCTTTTCTCCAGGCTGAGCCCCTTTCCCAGCTCCCTCAGCTGCTCCTGGTGCTCCAGCTCCTTCCCAGCTCCATTCCCTCCTCTGGACACACTCCAGCCTCTCCATGTCCTTCTTGCAGTGTGGTATGGCTGGAAAAGAAAAGAAAATCCACTTGCTGCCCTCACTGGCTTGAAGCATTTTCCTCCAGGAACATGTGGAAGGAGCGATTTCCAGTAGGGATGACGATGGACTCCTGCTGGTTGTCAGCCACGGGTGAGATTGTCTCTGACACCCACAGGACACTTTTAATATCCACTGTTGGAAAAGGCTGAAGTGGCCTGGGAACAGCTGCTACAAAGAGCAACCTCATTGTCCTTGAAAAGGGAGAGCAGTCCCGGGAGAGGGAAGGATCAGAGCCGAGCTCCTCCAGCCTTCCCAGGCAAAGAGCGAGAGGGGACCCGGCTGCTCTCTATAAATATGTCAGGGAAGAGAAACAAAGGGAGGAAATAATGGCTGAAGTTAAAGGCCACAATTGAACAGCAGCTAAATTTAGACTGGGAGACAAAGGAAAGGGCCTAAAAGGCAAAGCAGTTTGGTTCAGAACCAGCTGAACTCCTTGGAAGACTAAACTTGACCAGCTGGAGAACGGGATGAGGCCAGACCCGTCCCAGTGGTTCCTCCCGCAGCTCCTGGTCAAGGCCAAGCCCTGGGAGATGACCAGGAGCCATTGGAGCCCCAACACATCGCAAAGCACCCCAAGGAGCAAAACAGGAGAACGCCCCAAATCCAGCAGCAAATCTTCCAATCCAGATTGCCGTGTTATTCCGAGGTGATTTTTCTGCAGCTGTTCCAGGAGTGCCCCTGCTAATGAGAGAGGGAGATGTTAACACAAGGGCTGGGTTTAAATTGTTAATCCCGGCCCAAATCCATCAGTGAGGAGCACAGCTGCCAAAACCAGTTGACTCCCAGCTGATCCCATGTATCTTTCATGTGACTCCAGTGGCGGCCACCCTCCTGGGGTGGGACCCGTCACTCGTTCGGAGCCCGCGGGAGCGCCAGGGAGGGCTTTGTTAAACAAAAGCCATCACAAGCTGTTCCCTTCTACACACATCACCCAGCCTAAATGGCACTTAATGGAATAATGAACCACGGGGAGACACAGACAAGGAAACGTCATTAAATCTGCTTAAAAATGGATCAAATGCTGAATCAATTCCCATTAGTGAACGCACGGATATTTCACATATCTTTAGGAGTTTTATTAGGCATTCATGCAGAATATGAGGTAGTGATGGCGATTTCCCCCCAAACTCCTTTCTTTCTAATAAAAACGAGCAGGACCAAGGAGCCAGGACTTTGTTCTCTCATGCCTCTCTTTTTTAAAGCATTTTATGAAATATTTAAGCAATGTCTTTTGCTTCTCATGGTCATGCCCTTATTGTGTCAAGTCAAATTAGTTAAGTATACAAATGAGAGTAAACAAAGGTGACAGATAAATGAAACACATGGTTCCCAAAGTGTCAGAGGTCCCCTCTATGTGGTCAATCCAGAGGTTCCTCGACGGGCTCTTTGTGCACAACCCTGTGAGAAGCTGAGAAGAAGAAGCTTCAAACCAAGTTCCTCAAAGCGCCAGATGTGTCCCCTCCCTCCCTCCCTCCCTCCCTCCCCCTTCTTTTCCTCTCTCGCTCTCATCCACACTCTCCAATGTCATTTAAACACTGAGTATGCACTGAGCAGAGCCAAGAAAACAGTGGAAAACAAATTTCCTTGAATATTCGTATTTAATAATATTTGGACAACAGCAGCATGTAGGAGTTCCTGCAGGATCCGGGCCTCCTGGGAAGAGCTGGAAGAGCACGGCACAGGCAGGATCCGAGTTTGGAGCACGGGCAGTGTCTCCCAGAAAGGTGCAAAGGCTGGAAGAGATAAGGCAGCAGGAACACAGGAGAGTTTGGACTGGAAATCCACGGCTGTAAGGACCAGATATCCCAGTTTGTGCCATGCCCAGCACTTTTCCCCCATGAGCTTAGCAAATATCTTTAATTCCTTAAACCCAAAGTCTACGTGAAGTTTTAATGCCTTTTTTCCCCGATTTGTGACCCCAGTGTGGGACATGCCAATCTCCTGTGAGAGACTGAACAAGCTCATAACAAAAGGCGCCTGAGACAGAAAAAAACAAAAAGTGGGGATGTGCAGACAGATGGAAGAGCACAGAGTAGCACGGAGGCAATATTGGCCAGCATGTTCACCAGGAGTCAAGGATGACAGCCAGGGAGCCTCCAGCTGCGGGGCTGGTGTCAGGAGTTTAATAATAATACCAAGCTTGTTTTGCATAACCTGGCTGCGTGCATAATTCATGGATGTAATGAGCTGATCATTAGGAGCAGTCTCAGCTCACCTCCAAGCTGCGTGTGGTCGGAGCAGGATCTGGCAGAGCAGAACCATTAAGGAGGCATCTGAAAGAGGATAATTTATTCTAATTCCAAAGACAGCTGCAGCTTGACCCTTTTGTGCTCACTCACCTTGAACAGAGCCAGCCGAGCTCTGCCCGACTGAATTCTCCCAGAAAACAAACTTTTCCTTCAGATCTTCCCTGCCAGGGATGTTTCAAAACCTCTCCTTGATCACAAAATTCCTGGCTTGTGGTGGGCCAGTAGGGTATTAGCAGAAGTGCTCCCTTGCTTAGAATCCAAGCTTCGTTGGATTTAGAACCCAAAATTGCAGATGAAGGGTCCTGGCTTTGGAAAACCCAAGTGCAGCACTTGGAATGGAGGAAAATTGTTGGTCCATTGGCAGCCGTGCTGGGAGGAGCTCCGGAGAACCAAGGGATCTTCAGCAAAGCTGTCACAAGAGCTGAATGTGAATCAGAAATGTTCAGGTACAAATTAAAGAGGAGGGGAATTAAACCTCAGCTCATCCAACTGAGGAAGGCAGTGAAGTCTTCACCACTTCAAGGTATCGAATCCAGGCACTGACTTTTCCTAAAAGTTGCTTTTTTGGGAAGTTTGAGCACCAATCAACAGAGCTTTTGGAAGTCCAGCTGAATGATTTTGTTTCCTTCCAGCTTTAAAACTGACTTTCAGGCTCCTTTCTTGTATATTTACGGTCCAGAAACATCAAAAGGCCACGGCGCAGTCAGCGGGAGTTGTGCAACTGGGAATTGTAGATTCCATAATCATATTTTGGACTCCAGTTGATCCTCAGACCGTGAAGAAATTTGCAAAAATTTTCAAACAAGGAATATGGTGGGGACTTCTCCAATCTGTTTGTAGGCAATTTGCAAACAGAAACCCTTGGCAGCACTGGCTGGATATGGAATTCATGCCGGGATTTATGTGCCAGGCTCTAATCTCTCTCAGCTTCCCTACTCCACGTTCAACAGTTTGGGAAAGGAACAGCTGTTTGCCTCATGTTTCACATGCACTGGAAGAGGCTGCCCAGACAAGCTGTGGCTGCCCCATCCCTGGAAGTGTTCAAGGCCAGGTTGGACAAGGTTTGGAGCCACCTGGGAGAGTGGAAGGTGTCCCTGCACAGTTACACCCCTAAATCCCCAAACTCCTTTCCTCCTTATCTACTGGATTCACGTCAGTGCTTTAGTGATGCTCAGGATGTGTGGATAGGGGGCACATCGGGGAAATCAGGACAAATCTGCCCCCATCTCAAAATATTTGGAGAAAAAATCATGCCTGAAGATCTGATTTGTTTTCCATCAAGCCAAAGCTGCTTGCAGCAGCCCAGGACTATTCTCACGCAGAAGGGTTTCGAGCCTGGTGCTTGCAATTCTGGCCCATTTCTTCTTCCTTGGGAATGTCCTTGAAAAAATCAGGACCAATCTCACAAAGTCTGGCTGGAGCTCCTTGAAGAAAAGTGAACTTCCCTCATTTTTCAGTGGAAAAACACATTCCTGAAGAAAGGGAAGGAGGGAGAAAGGCAAAGAGCCTTTTTTTAACCCAGCCACTTCTTCTTCCTGGCACAGGCAGAGTATGATTGATATAAAGAGATCCAGCACTGATTTTAAGATATCAGGTAATGGAGAGCTCCTCCAGCTCCCAGTAAGACTTTATTCAGCCCCTCATTTGATTCGTGTGTATCTATTTTTCTTCTTCCTGCAAATGGGGACAATTACAGTCCCTATTTCTTGCTGAGTTGTTTTAAGCCCGCAGTTATTAAGGTCTGTAAAACATCTCTGAGCCATTAGAGGATTCTGCTTTTCTACCACCCTGCTCTTACAGCAAATGGTGTTGGCTCCAAAATCTCCTTAGTGTTTAGGGGAAAATAGGGATGTCCAGACATAGAGGAGCAGCCTGGCATGTCAGGATTTTATGTACTATTCCATAAATCCTTCATTTTGCACAGGCTGTTTCATGAGACAACCCCTAAGTTGGGGTTTTCAGAGGGAAAACGAGCTTTTGCAGCTGCAGATATGGTGGGGTCCTCTTCTAGGAAGTAAGAGAATCACGGAATATCCTGAGTTGGGAGTGATCCACAAGGATCTCCTGGCCCTGCACAGACCCCCCAACAATCCCACCCTGGGCATCCCTGGCAGCGCTGTCCAAACGCTCCTGGAGCTCTGGCAGCCTCGGGGCTGTGCCCATTCCCTGGGGAGCCTGGGCAGTGCCAGGCAGTGCCCTGCCCTCTGGGGGAAGAACCTTTTCTCAAAATCCATCCTAACCCTCCCCTGGCACAGTTCCAGCCATTCCCTGGGTCCTGTCCCTGTCCCAGGGAGCAGAGATCGGAGCTGCCCCTCCAGTTCCCTCAGGAGGAAGTTGTAGATATCGATGACATCGGACTTCAAAGGACCATCTGAGGTGGAAAGTAATCTCTACCTTCATTTTTACCTGGAAAACTGCAGCCAGGAGACCCCTGCTCCCCATCCCAGCTCCATCTCCATCACATTCCCATCTCTGTTGGACATGTAACTAAAATCAGTCAATCCAGGGAATGTAAATCCCTGTGATGAATCTCAGCCTGTTCAGAAAACCCACCAGGCTGAGCCAAAATTCCACATCCCCCTCCAAAAGAAGATGGTTTGATAGTGAAATAAATCCCTGGAGGCAAGTTGGCTGCTCCAAAGTTTGCCGGGGAAATCCTGGGATGATGCGATTTGTCTGTCAAATGAGAGCAAAAAGGAATAAATATCCTGGGAGCGGAAACATTTATCCTTTCAAAAAGTGACACCGGAGAAGTGATTTATCCATGCGTGGGTGCAGCTGGGATGGAGGTGAGATAATCCTGAAGATTTTTTTAAATTTTTAAAATTTGAAAGAAAAAAAAGTCTGAATAAAGCATCCCATTTTCCCTTTGGAGCTATCGCGTGACACTGGGAATCTACCATGATAACATTTGCAGCTCCCTGCCAGGAGATATTGATAAATAAAGGGAAAAGAAGGTGAATTATCCCAAAATATCGCCCAGGCTGCTTCCTTGTGGTGCTGGGGATTGTTCTTCTGGAGCTGTTGGTCAACTTGGGCAACTCCTTGGAAAAGGAGGAAACTTGGAAAAGTTTGGAAGCCCTGGAAAATGAAAGGAAAACATTTTTTTTCACAATGCATTTCAACCCTAAGCACAACAGGGAAGTTTCCCTGCTTCCCTTCGACTCCAGGGGTTTCCAGGGATCTGATGGACATCAGTGATCCTGGAACCCCGTGCCTCAGTTTCCCTCTTGGAAAATGCAGATTTTAGGGCTTTTTAACAAAACTTTTTAAAAAATGCTCATTTTTAGGACAGGTGAATGGAGGGTGTTGAAGGAGTGGGGTGCGGCCTCAGGCGTGGCCAGGGCAGAGCCCCTCCCTCCCCGTCCGTGGGAGTTGGGGTTCTCCATGTGTTTAATTATGCACCGTTCCCTGTTCTCATTAGACCTTCAACCAGCCTCGAAAATCTCCTCATTCAGGGCTTCTTTTGTCCTCGTTAAATTTTGATCTCAGCTAAAGGAGGAAGAGAATGGCAGTAAATCGTACACAGGAACACAGGGATGGAAGGGTGGGAGGATGGAAGGATGGAAGGGTGGGAGGATGGAAAGAAGGATGAGAGAATGGAAGGATGGAGGGGTGGAAGGATGGAAGGGTGGAAGGGTGGAAGGATGGAAAGAAGGATGGGAGGAAGGATGGATGGGAGGATGGAAGGCTGGGAGGAAGGATTGAAGGATCTCTGGAGCTGTTGTCCATCAGCCCCCCTGGCTGTGCAGATCCCCTCCTTTGGCTTCGTGGCAAAACTATGATATTTTTTAACTCATTTGGGAAGCCAAGATCCATGAAAACAGCATTTCCAAGCCATAGGCCAGCACCTCTGGGAATAAAACTCTTGGGCTGGACTTCCAAAGAGAAAGGGATTTTTTTATTATTTACACTTTTTATTATCCCTTTCGCCCTTTGAGCCTTTCCCTCCTGCTGAATGCTCATTTTTCCTTGTAATTTCTGCACTTTTGGGGCTTGGCTGAACCAATTAGAGCTGTTTGGAGACTCTTTGCTCATGAGCTGCCCTTTCCCTCTCTCCCCAAATCCTCTCTCCAGTGAGAGGCAAGGCAAGGGGAACCACAGGTTTGTGATTGATTGCCCTAAAAAGCAAGGGAAAACACAGAAAATGCCTTTTCAGGATGCATTTCAACCCCAAACACATCAAGAAGTTTTCCCTCCATCCTTGTCCAGCTCAGTGCCTTCTCCTTGCACTCCTCTTCACCTTTTCTCCTTAAATAGAAGATTGAGGCTCCCTATCACTAAATTCATAACTGTTTGCCTGGAATTTCTCCCTAGGGAATGTTATTAACAGCAACTTAGTGGCTGATGGATGGCGGCGTTGCCGAGGCTCTGTTTTGCATCCAGGCAGCCGAAGATCCATCACCGAAATTCACGTGGGCAGGCGTGGATTAAATAAACACCCCGAGAAATATTTATTGCAGAGGGGAAATTGGACTGGAGCCTTGTACAGATGTGTATTTATAGTGATTTAATAATCAATTATCGCACCGGCACTCAATACCCGCCTGATTAAATCTTCGCAGGGAGTCGTCTCGAGAACTTTCGCTTAAAAAGGTGATTTTAATTCTATTCTGTAATTGTTTTTTAGGCTCTTTGCTGGCTGCCCAGGAGCTGTAGGTACAGGAATGGACTGTGGTGAGGAGCTTTGTGGTTGGGTGTTAATGGAGCCATGAATTGATTTTATTTTCTGCTCTTTATTCCCTTCTCTCTCTCCCTCCCCCAAACTTACACGTTTTTTTCCCCTCTTAAGGGATAATTCATTCCATGATTGCAAATAGATCAGAGTAAACTCAGTGTAATGGAGCAGTAATTACCTAAAAAGTGATGGATTTGGGGGGATTTTGGAGCCTAAATGATCCAAGAGGTACTGTACAAAGTAGGAGCAACTATTTTGATGCTGATCAATGAAATGCGAATTTTCTGCTGATTCCTCTTAGAACCAGCTGCCAGTTTAACCTTCCAGAGGCACTCGAAGCTCCCCAGGTCTCCCTCACAGTGTATTTTGTGTATTTTATTAACACTTCTGGAAACAGACCCAGCTGTGAGAGTAACTCAGCAAACACTGGGCTGATATTCCAGAGGATCCGCAAACCCAGCATTCCCAGGACATCCTTTAACCTGTTATTTAGTGGGCAGGCTCCTCTTTCCCAGGGGGATCTCAGCAAGACAAGGGTCAGATTTCGTCCTTGGAGATTTGGGCATCTCTTGGGTTGTAAAGCGGCACAAAAGGGCCTTTTTGGGGAGCAGTTTGCAAAGCTAAGGTGTGGTGGAATGGGATTCCTGCGTTCCTGCTCTCCCTGTGCACCCCGGGGCAGAGGACAGTAGGCCTGTGCTCCCCCGCACTCCAGGATGCAGAATTCCAGGTATCCGGCAGCGAGTGCGTTTGGGAGAAGCCACTAGTGGGAGCCGTGATCCCACAGAACCCCACAGGCCCCGGGCAGGAACGGTCCCCGGGCTCTGCCAGGGCTCGCTCCTCCCGTGTTGGTCTGGGAATCAGGGAATCACAGAATACAGCAAGGTTTGGGTTCTTAAAAAAGGGATCTTAAAATCCATCCAGTCCCACCCCTGCCATGAGCAGGGACACCTCCCACTATCCCAGGTTGCTCCAAGCCCCGTCCAACCTGGCCTTGGACACTTCCAGGGATCCAGGGGCAGCCACAGCTGCTCTGGGCACCCTGTGCCAGGGCCTCCCCACCCTCCCAGGGAACAATTCCTTCCCAATATCCCATCCATCCCTGCCCTCTGGCAGTGCAAGCCATTCCCTGTGTCCTGTCCCTCCATCCCTTGTTCCCAGTCCCTCTCCAGCTCTCCTGGAGCCCCTTTAGGCACTGGAAGGGGCTCTAAGGTCTCCCTGGAGCCTTCTCCTCTCCAGGTGACCACTCCCAGCTCTCCCAGCCTGGTTCCATGGGAAAGGGCCTCCAGCCTTTGCAGGATCTTCATCTTTCCCATTGCTCCTGACTGGCTCTGCCTGCATTCAAAGTTGGGCTTCCTGGGAGGAGAAAGGGAGGAGTAGGAGGATGCTGGGGGGAGGGAGAGGTCCCCACTACCCTTCCCACCCTGATGGAGACCCCATGGTCCCAACTGGGAGCACTTTCCCATCTGTCCTTGGGATAAGGACAAAGTTTGCTGCTCCTGCTGGCTTGTCTGAGTGACGGAGGGGGGTGCAGGACACAGCCAAGCCTGGGAATTTTATTCTCTTCTGGGATGGAGAGAGCTTTCAGGAGCATCTCTGGAAGGCTTCATCCAACCATCTCCTTTACGGCCTTGCTTGACCTTCCCCCGTTCTCCTCCTCTCCTCCTCAGCCCAGACACCTTTTCCTATTGCTGCTCCTCTTGGGAACCGGCTCCTAGCCTGGCAATGCTGTTTTCATGGTGTATTTTGGGGGTTCCTGGCTCAGTGGCTGCCCAAACACCCAGCAGCTGTCCCATCCCAGGGCTGCAGCACAACAAACCTGCTGGGGTGAGGAGCAGGAAAACCCAGGATGCCTCCACTTCCAGCCCAGTGTGTCCAAAGCACGGCTGAAGAAGCAGCTCCGCGTTGTTTGTTCAGACTTTACCGAGTGGCCTTGAGGAGGAAATGAGCTCTTATTAGAGACTCTAATAATGCTCCAGATCATCCTCAGTACGGAGCAGATCCGAAGGATTAGCAAAACAAATGAAGTAATGACTTTTCTGTGAAATTAAAATTTTGTAAGATAATCCAAAGAGGAAATAGAAATTTTATTTCAATTATGCATTAAACTTTCTCAGCTCATTTTGGGTCACCGTTTGAACACCAGGGAAAATTTACAGCAGTGCTGGGCCAGAAGGAGCTGAAATCCTTCAGCCTGCTCCGGGATGGAGCCGTCACGGCGCAGGGCTCCTGAGCACCCTGGCATGCTCCCAGACATGCCCGACAGCCCCAAACCTGGCTTTTCCCAATTAAAATCCGGGCTGCGGAGCACAGACACGCTGCACGGCTGAGCTGGTTTGTCCTCAGTAAGAACTGCAGGAATAATTGAAATTCCTGGCGTCGCTCTGAGCTCAGGACTCCTGGACAGAGAAGCTCTTAACAGATGGACCATCCTTTTTCCTCACTGATCACAGACCAGAGCGGCGTTGGGAGGGTCTGGGGCTTAAACTGGGACCGAGCACCATTTCTGACTTGATTTTAAAGGCTGAGCTCATGGCAGTGATTCCAGCCCTGCTGGGGTGACGGGGGACAAAACCACCCGGGCAGGTGCAGGTTGTGTTTTACACAAGATGCTTTTATTAAACCAGAATTGAATCAACAGCTTGGATTATCCCCAGGTGGAGGACAAGGATGTGCCACTCCACGGTGGCCCTGAGCAGCTGAGCCAGGCGAGTCTCCATCACCAAATCCACAAGAAATTGCATCCCAGAGCTCCATCCCAATGGGATGCTGCTCTAAAATGAGGGGAAGCGAGGTGTGGGAGGGGACACTTGTGACAAGCCGCACTTGCTGTCACCAAACAATGCCATGAAAGCCCTGCTGAGGGGGAAGCCCCCAGCAGAGACTTCATCCCACATCCTCGCAGCTCCCAGGGCCTAGTCATGGCCAGGAAGGAAAACTGGCTAAATGAATTAATAAATAAAGCTGGTAATTCATTAGGACCCACAATCCAGGGAATGTCGGAGCTGGTGAGACACCACAGCTCAGATCGGGAGCCTCCAAAGCGAGGAAATGAGAGGTTAAAGGCATTTCCTTGGTTTTGTGAGCTGCCTCAGACAGGGCTCTTATCTTAATTGATACAGCCCCAGCCTTTCTCTGCACGCCTCCAACAACAAGCACGGCTCTTTGTTGTCTCCAGTTATTAAAGACTCCACTCTGGATCATAGGGATAGCAGACAGGCTCACTGAGGATGCGGCTCTCAAGGCAAAGCCCAAAAATCTCCTTTTTTCCATCTTCTCAGGGCACCGGAGACATTCCAGAATCACAGAATATCCTGAGTTGGAGGAGATGCCCCAGGATCGAGTCCAGCTCCCAGCCCTGCACAGGACACCCCAAGAGTCACCACGTGCCCAAGAACATTGTCCAGATCTCTGGAATTCTGTCAGGCCTGGGGCTGTGACCACTTCCCTGGGATTAAATCCTTCTGTCAGTGTTTGAACACTTTGCTTTTGCCCTGTGGAGCAGAGGGTGGGATCCAGCCCTATCCCCAGCCTGTGTGTTGAGGGAGAAATCCGAAAGTCAGGCAGTTTCCCGTCCCAGATGGGAATGTGTCCTGGCCATCTGGAAGCAGGTGGCTGTGAGCAGGGAGCATATGAAGCTCATAAAGGCTTCATGTGAAATATCTTGATTTCAGCTTTTTTTTTTCGCACTGGGGAGATAAAAGCTCCACACAACCAGTGTTGTACCGGGAGATACCCAGGAGCCGGTGACACAGTCCTGGAGAGAAGACGGAGAAGGGATGGTGCTCCAGGACCAGGATAGGACGGCGAGGGATCAGCCTTTCCATCGGGGCTGGGAGTGGCCGTTGTCCACCTTAATTTAACAGCTCATTCTTAAACTGCCACGTAGGGTGTCCATCTCCTCCAGGAGGTACACACAAGTCCCTCTGGACAGATCACTCCCCACCAAATAATTGAATTTCCAGCACTTTCTCCACCGACATCAGCTTTTCCCCGAAGCTTTCCATGCCTCCAAGAGTAAAATAAATTCCTTCTTTATTTATGTTTATTCTTTATATATTTCCAGGGGTGTTCTGACAATTAGGGACCCCAAATCTGCTGATTAAGGTGGTGTTTCCCCACCAGAGGGCATTTTCCAGCAGCTTTGGGAGGACACGTGTATCCGTGTGTGTGGGACAATGGAAATGGGATTTCTTCCCAGCATTTGGTGACACCCAGGAGCTGCCATGGCTCAAACAGCACAAGGTGAAGTTGCTGAGTCAGGGAGGGGGATGGTGGGGCTTTGCTTCTGCACCATCCAGATCCCACGGGATCCCTCACAAGCAGCCAACGGGCCCAGGGAGATCAGGATATACCCAGGAATAATAAAAAAATCCATGTGGGATTAAAATAAAATAAAATAAAATAATAAAATAAAATAAAATAAAATAAAATAAAATAAAATAAAATATAAAGGATTTCCATCAGCCAGGATCTGAGCATGGGACATCCAGCAGAGAAGCCTGTCTGGGATGGGGAATGGGGAATGGCATTGGCAGCATTTACCAGAACTACATCCCAAAATATTCCCATCACTCCCCAGTGTGCCACATCAGCACCTGGCATGGAAAACAGTCCCTGTTGATTCCTTCAGACTCCAGCAGATCCATAATGGGAAACAAATTGCGTGCGACTCCCAGGATGGATGATAGCAATGGGCATTTGTGCTCCCAGGCCTCGGTCAGGAATTCCAGAAATACCCGGAGAGTCAATTTTCCAGGAGCGTTCCCTCGGAGCTGGACGAGACTGACAGCTGTCAGTGGAGCTGACGTCCCTGGGATGAGGATGGAGAAGGGCAGCCCATGGATGTTGCATGTCTAAGGGAGCAAAAATCACTGTAAGGAATGGGTGCTCCTGGAGCAGCCTGGGCAAGGAAGCAATTCCCTACGGATATTTATATTCCAGGAGATCTGCAAGTCTTCTAAATTCTGCCAGAGGGAGAAAAAAACCCACTCAACTTTAAAACACGCTACAAATGGGGCATGTCAGAGTTATTCCAAGAGCAGTCTGGCTCTTCCCTACACGTTTCTATTTCTGGTGGCACAAACAGTGGCTCAGGTTGTCTGGGAGGTGTCAGGAGTGATCCATGAGTTTAAGAAATCCTTACATATCTCCAGCTCCTTTGGTGGGTGGTTTCCACTGCCCACCTCCTCCCTGACCCCTTGGCAGTTCCTGTTTCCAAGCTTATTCCTGCCAAAGCCACCAACTCTGCTTTTTAATAAAAGCTGGGGCTCCTGAGTGACTCCGGATCAAGGGATTTAAGGCAAACCCCAACCAATTTTCACATTACTTTGACCCTGAGCACCAGCAGTGCCTCAGTTCGGGGCTTTTCCCACCTGAAGTTGATTACAGGGAAAACCAGAGAGCTGGAAATGAGCCGTGAGAAAGGCTGGGCTGAACTTTTCACGGGAGTAAAAGGGAAAGTGGCCATGGGTTGTCATTATGCACATCCTGGAGTCCCGGAAAGTGCTGCTGAGTGGGGCTGTGCACCCACAGGGAGTCAGTCAGGAACCCATTTTGCATCCAGAGAAGCATATCTGGACCGTGATATGTTCCCAGCTGGAAAAGCATTGCTTCAGCTTTACCTCCAGAAATCCCTGGCATTGCTGCAGGTTTCAGGGTGGCTCCTTCTCCTTCAATCCTCTTGCTTCCATGGGATGGTATTCACTGCTCCCGCCTCCTTGACCATCATCACCTTTTCAGGGACACAGGGATTTGGGATCGTCCTGCAAGTGATGCTCTCAATGTTTATACACCAACATTTGCAACTCCAGCTGTCTCCAAAAAATATCCATAGCACCAAATCCAGATTTCCTCCTCCTTCCCCTACGTGCTGTGGCTCTGGGCAGGTTTCAGCCTCACAGTTTCTTCTGGAGAGGAGGATTTTTTGGGAGTTTCTGGATGTTGTGAACAATTTATGTCTCACAACAATTTATGAACAAATTATGCCTCATTTTGGATAAAACCCATTCTTTGGCCATGGCAGCCCCTCTCCCTGCAGAGCAATGGGAATATTTGGGAATATTTGCACTGATCACAGTGTAACCATTTGAATTCACATGGAGGCTGAGGTTTTCCAGAGGAGAAGTTTAATTTTAATTAGTGGCCAAGATTGCTCTTTCTCATCTGCTGCCTCTAATCCTCCCCTTCAATTAAAATGGAGTTTTTGCAATGGGAAATTAGAAACATTGCCAACAATTCCATGGAATGGCAGCCTGTGCTTGAGCCCAAGTTGCTGCGCATCCTTTTGGGAAGAAAAGTGGGATATGGATAGGTTCACTCATCCCCTTTTCCTTTTGGCTTCAGGTCTGGAGGCTTCCCCACGCCTTTGGGTCCAAACACACAATGCTTAATTGAGTTATCCCAGCTCTTCTCCCCTTTCCAGCAGGGTGGGTCTCTTCTGAGGCTTTGAACCAGAACAAATTTCCTCTTTTCTGAGCGCGATGTCCCTGGGGCGAAGCTCTGCAGCAAATTAGGAATTAACATCTGTAGAGCTGCGTTATCCACCACGCCAATCACGGCTCCGGAACTGGCCGCGATGTCTCCCCTGAAGGATCCCTGTTGTGTGTTTAATAAAACAACCAAAGCGGGGCTCAAATTTCCTTGCTCCTATGAAAAATTCATTGCTGCAGTTCTCGGGAAGCGTTGATCCATCAGATTGCTGCGAGGGAAAAGCCTGAGCCTGCGGAGATGCCGGCAGCTCCATGGTGTTGAGTGGCTCCTGTCCCAGCGCATCCCTAAAAATGGACACTGGGGATTCAAGGGGGAAACTAAGGCAGGGAAGTAGACACAGACAGAGAATTTGGGGTGAAAACCTCAGGGAAAGGAGCTTCCCCCTTTGCAGCATCACATTTGTGCACATTGACTTTAAATATTCCCCAATTCCAGAGGCAGCGGCACCAACTCTTCCGAACTCCTGGGCGACTCCAACAGGCAGTTTCCAGCTCGGCTGCTCAAATATGCACCCGAAAATGCAGCATCAATTGTGTACTTGATTGTAAAAATTGCTGCTCCTGCTGTGTTGCTTGGTGACATAAATCAGCCAGTGCTGGGGCAGAATCCCAACGCTCCGCTCCGGCACAGAGCAGCCGAGGGAAGGATTTATCTCCCGACTCAATGCTGTTCCCAGGAGAGTGGCACAAGCAATTCTGCATAACAAACATTCCTGGGCTGTGGGATAGAGGGGAAAACACCTCTTGCTCCTTCCTGACAAACTCTCTGGGAGAGGCTGATGAGGAGCAAGTTTTCCACCTGAGTTTGTGGTGCTGGTGAAGAAACCAAAGTGCTCAGGTCCAAAGGCTGGTGTGGCATCAGGACCAGCAGGAATCTGAAATGGAGGGAAGATCCATAAGAAAATTTTGTTGCACTTTGTTTTTCTTACGGAGTTTTATTTCCCAGGTGGGGTTTGCAGGTTCAGCATCACAATATCCAAATTTTGGTTGGGGGAAACTGAGGCACAGGAAGGCAACATTCCATTGCAAGCTCAGGATGGAATCTCCTGAGTTGGACCCACCAGGATCATCCAGTCCAACCCCTGGCCCTGCACAGACACCCCAACAATCCCACCCTGGGCATCCCTGGCAGTGCTCTCCAAATGCTTCTGCAGCTCTGGCAGCCTCAGGGCTGTGCCCATTCCCTGGGGAGCCTGGGCAGTGCCCAGCACCCTCTGGGGGAAGACCCTTTTCTCAAAATCCAGCCTGACCCTCCCCTGGATGTGGACGAGCCTCCAGGAGCTGCTGCACAGAGCTCATCCCTCCCAGTTTGGGGTTTTAACATCCCTTTCACCTCTTTAAACCACTTCTTATGGCAGCACCTGCCTTTAGATGGGCTGGAGCTGCCCTGAGCCCCATCTCCGGAGCTGGCAGCTCCCAAAGGATACAGAAATCCCTGGATGCTCCACAAAAACACACTGGGTTCTTTGAAATCCTCCTCTCTTGTCTGAAATGAAGGGGAATCAGAATTGAAGGGGAATCTGAAATGAAGGAGAAGATTCTCAGGAAATCTTTGCTTCCATTTGTTCCTATTAAGGGGTTTTATTTCAGTGCTGGGTTTGCACGTGGAGCAACGAGCTCCACTTTTTGCAGGGAAAACTGAGGGACAGGAAGGGAATGGCCCACAGCAAACTCAGGGTGACTTTGGATGTGGATGAGTGTCCAGGAGGTGATTCCAGGAGCTGTATCCCTCCCCTTTTGCCCACCTGGTAATTGTCCATCTGGCTTTATCATCCCTTTCAGCTCTTTAAACTCTTCTCATCCCACTCTTTCAAGCACTTTATCCCTGGATGGAATGAAGCCACTCTGAGATCCATCCTGGTGTCTGGCAGCTCCCAAAGGACACAGAAATCCCTGGGTGCCCCACAAAGAACCACTGGGCTCTTTGAAATCCCCCTCTGCCGTCCTGGGAGCCAAGCAGCCAGCTGGCAAGTTGGGAGGAGAGCTATGGTTAATAGTAATTAGAGATGTTAATAATTGAACAGATGATGAACCAGGGTGTGGGGAGATTAAAGCGGAGATTTGCCGAGGGGGTTTAGATGCATGAGTCCAATTAAGAAGAACAAGAAGAATTAGATGAAATTGAGGCTGAGTTCCCAAATCCCTTAAGCCTTGGCAGGAGATGGGGATGGAATGAGCTTTGTCCGTTCTCTGCTCCATCCCAGTGCTGGATTGGGCCCCTGGCAGCTCCCACTGAGGCCATCGTGGTGCTGATCCAAGGGCCAAGGGAAGGGCAGACTTCAGCAGCACCACAGATCAGGACAGGCCCTGGTTCCCGATGTTCCCATGGATTTGCGGGATGTTCCCGGCTCCAAGGGTGTTCACTGTCTCAGCACGTGCAGCCGGCGGAGTCACCTGCTGCTCCTGCCAAGAGCAGCTCCGTAAAACCTCCCTGGGCTCGGCATCTCCACAGCTCCTTCTTCCCAACCAGCCCTTATCTTCCCAGAGCTGCTTCCTCGGGCGTTGCAAATACCGCGATCCCTTTCTTCGCAAACGCTCCACAGGGGAAACTGGGCATTTAATTTCCAAACAAACCCCTTGGATTTTTTTTTTTTTCTTTTTTCCGCTGCTGCTCCCCAAGTGGTTGTAATAATAATAATAATTAATCATAAGCAGAGCTGACTCCTCTGAATGGGACAATAGTGACACTGGTTGGCAGCTCTATCGTCCTTCCCAGACAGCAACTCATTAATCCTGGAACAGCAGGAGTGGTTTTTAACACCCCAGTTGTTATGAACAGGGCAACATCCTTGGGATAAATCCTGTCCTTCTGACCCAAAAAAGTGATGGTCTGGGTTTGGGGGTGCTGGGAGATTCTTGGGGAACCCCATGGGACTAGCATGGATTGGATATATTTAAAATAAAATAAATTAAACACAACCCCTAGGCTGGAAAACAGAGGGGAGCAGGAGGCTCAGAGCACAACACCCCAAATTTTTAGGGAGGCCCTTCCCACCATGGAGCTGCTCCTTTAAAAATTAATAGTTTATTCCACTTTTTCCCTCTTCTCTCTAATTGACTGGTTCAGGGTTTATTTTTCCTTTCTCAAGTAGAACAATGGGAGGGTTTTGAAGCTGGCGGTGCAATAACGCCGGAATCTTCACGTTCCCCATTATGGTTCCTCATTAGAAAGTTATTTCCCCACGATTTGAAATATAAATGATGCCTTTGATGTCTGCCTTTTTAAAATGGCTCTTTCTAATTTCCTCCTTTTAATTTTTTTTGCCCAAAAAGATGCTTTTCCTCCCCCTTTTCCCCTCCCCAACCCCCAGCACCGCTTAACTCACCCCCAGTGCTCTGATGCGCCGCTGTAAACACGGCTTGGGCAGAATAAATAAACTGCCTCGAATTGCAAGATTTTGCTTTGAACAAATGGGATAATTGGGGCAGCTGGAAAAAAAAAAAGGGAAAAAAGAAAAAAGAAACAGCCTTGGATGCGATTTCTTTTATTATATTTTTTAAAGGAGGGGGAAATAAAGGCTGAGCCTTCCTGCTTTGGAGCATGGAGCTGTGAGTGGTGCGAGCCCAGCTGGGCAGGCAGAGCTGCCACGAGCTGTGTCCCCACCACCATCTCCAGCTCCTTCTGCCCTTCCCTTTCCCAGTTTTCCTGGTGGGGCGGGACAGGGGCTGCAATGTGCTGGTGGAGGCTCCAGATAAGGCCCTGCCAATTTTGCTGGGAGTTAATTAAAGCCGGTGCTCCTCACGCTGGGGCAGTGCCAGCTCCCGCTGTCACTCCCTGGGCTGCAAATACTCCCCTTTCCTTGAGCATTGTCCGTAGGACAGCGGGGACAGAGGGAAGGAGGGATGTGGATATACAGGGAAAGCCTTTTCCCACCATCAGCCCTGGGTGGACGAGCATCCCACATCCCATAAAGGTTTCCTTGGCAAAGCCGGTGTCTGCCCACGAGTGCCAGGCTCTGCCTGCCTGATACCAGTGATAAAACCCTGATGTGGGAATTTAATTAAAAACGATTGTTTCCTTGGCACGGCAGGATCCCACCCTCTGCTTCCCCATGGATCCACGGGAGCGGGGTCAGCGGGGTGTGGGATCTCCGGAACGGGGATTCATGGAGTGCGGGACAGAGGGGGGCAACCGTGGGAGCACATCGGGAACAGGGGAGAGGAACAGTGATGCCAGCCCAGGCTGGCAGCATCCCTCGGGACTCTGGGAGATGGGAGATGCTTCCCGAGCAGCTAGACCAGGCTTGTGCCAAGGCAGAGAAGTCAAGGGGAAAGTCGCTGTATTATTTTTTATTTCCGTGGTTTAACCTTTCCCTCTCCAGATCCTCTGGCTGAATTTCCAGAGGTGAAGTGTCCCATTGGTGCTGAGCATCCCAGGAAAGCAGGGAGAGCTTGGGGCCATCCCAGCTGCACAGTCCTGACCCGGATTTATCCAACGGATGCAGGAAGGAAGCACCTCCCTGAAAAATTGTCATCAAGCTGGTGTATTCCTCTACCCTGTAGCATCCCAAAAATCATGGCTGGTTAGGATTCAAACTCTACCATGGAGAGGGAGCAAGCCCTGGAAAAACAGGCTGGTAAAAGGGAGCCTGGAAGCAGAGAATAACTCCGGAAACACCTGAAAACTCATGGGAACCCCCAAATAAACTCATGGAAATCCCCAAATAAACTCATGGAAACCCTCAAATCCAGGGCAATTTTGTCCCATCTTGTGCAAATCTGGCACCACCAAGAAGGACTGAGCACCCCTCTAAGTCACTGGATGGTGATGGACATCCAGGATAACTTCCCTGGCTTCGTGGCCCATGGATACCTGGAACAAGCTGCAAATTAAGATGGGAATAGACAGGAGTACATTTCACATCTACATCAGGCTTGTTTTTACCAGCCCTGCGAGCTGGACGATGATTATTTTATAAAAATGGGATATTAAAGAGAGAATCAGGCTCAGATGAAAAATTCAAGAGCAACTCCGATTTAAGTTTTCATCTCCCAGTGATGTCCAGAGGATGGATGTCTGCAGGAAAAGGACAAACCGCGCATTAAAGCGAGAGCCAGATGATAAAAACCTTCACTTAAAATATACATTTCTGCCCCACGTTATTAATAACATGAGAGATTAATATTTTAAATGGGATGAATTTTAAAAAATGTCATTTCCAAGCCACATTGGAAGTTTTTTGCTGAGATTATGAAATGAGGGGAGGACTCCTCCCTGCATTCATTGCAAGAGCATGATGTATATTTTATAGATGTTAAATATAAATATCATATTCCATCCCCTCCTCATCCTCTCCACGTTTTCCTGTGTCTGTTTGCACTTTGGAACCAACACTGACCCAGCTACTTTCAAATGAGGCCGAGGGATTTGGGCTGGGAAAGTCAAAAGGGCCTTTTCTGCCAAGAAAAATTCCAGCTTCAATGGATGTTGCGCTTCCAAAGGGCACGGGAGCAGCTCGCAGCCAGGTCCTCGTGTGCTGGAGCAGGAGGGAGAAGTCCATAACTCACTGCCGGGCCCGGGATGCATAATTTATCCCCAGCAATTCCCATCAATTGGTTATTAAAAGTGCCCTCCCTGGATTAAGCACGAACGAGGGAAGAGATAAATCTCGTTCCCAAGGTAACTAACTCCCAGTTATGCTCCACAGGGAAAACTTTGCTTAGTTTGTCCATTTTGCAGTCAAAAAGGAGTGTTTTGGTGCAAAGCAGGGCAGCATTCCCATCTATAACCTCCATGAAGGTCCCTGATCCTCATGGGCTCTCCAATGACCATGGGAGAGTGGGAATAATCATATCTTTAAAAACAAAGTGGAGCTGGATCCATTGGCATCCAGGGCATTGTTTTTGCGGACCTCAAAGAGTCATTTCCCTGGATGGCCTCTGGATGAGGCACAAAAAGCATCCTGGCATCACTGAGCCAAACAAAATGGAAACAATTAGGGAGAAAAGATAATTTCCTGGAGCAAAGCACCCTCCGAGCTGCCATTCCCTCCCTGCTAAATGCTGAGGATTGGAGCTCAGGGTCTCGTTGAGATAACGACCATGAGCTGCTGGGGAACCTCTCTGGGGCAGAAGGAAAGATTTGGGAGAATAAAACTGGGAAATATTCACTTCTGGAAGCTGTGACCCTGGGAGGTGGCTTTGTGGAGGAGAAGGTGCCCTGAATGCCTGGGATGGAAATGGGGGAGTTGAATTCCCTCGCTCCCATCTCTGGGTGATTTTGTGCCAGAAGTTTGGGCTTTTTTTCCTTCTTGATGTGGCTGTTTGGACAAGATCCACCTCCTCTTGCCCAGGAATGCTCCTTATCCTGCAAGGTCCAGGTGTACTGGTGCTCTTGGCTGGGTTTTTGCAGGGTGAAGTGGAGGGAAGAGGTTGAATCAACTCCCCTTTATTTACAGCAACAAATAAAAAGCCATAAATGTCCATGGTAAATAATAAATACAATTTAAAAGCCCAAAGCTGATGTTGCTGCATCCCAACTCCACTGTTTCCTCATGGAAAGCCACATCCAGCCACCTCAGGTGTAAAAGCTTTGGGTTTCCTAATCCTTGCCTCATGTGGGGTTTATTTCCTTGCAAGATTATGGAATGTTCTTCCTATTTTCAGGCATTCCTTCCTGTTTTCAGGCATTCCATCTTATTTTCAATCATTTTACTTTGTGATTTTTCTCCTTCTCTTTCCTCATGGTCACCAACGCCCCCCCAGGTACTGGCACTACCTGAAACTCTTCACATCTCTTTGCTTTGCTTCTCCTTATTGGCATCATGTGAAAACTGGGAAAAACTTGTCCTGATACTGATAGCATAATAATGATCCCCCTGAAAAAAAAAAAAAANAATAAATCAAATAAAATGGGAGTGTTGGGTGCACACAGGCCCAAACAGTGAAAGAAATAATTTATTCCTTTCTTTCCCAAGGGAGAAATTATTTGGACATAGAGGAAGAGGAGTGGCTCCGGACACATAAAAGTCTAAGTGGGGATGTTTAAATAATTCAGGCAGAGGAATGAATAAAAAGCAAGAGCTTGGCCAAAGCCAGGATCAGCTCAGGAGGAGGCAGGTCCGGGCATGGCCAAAGCAGAGGGAATCTGGACCGGGCTGAATCCGAGGTCTGGGAGGGAACAGGGCGGATCCTGCCCGGCTCCGGGTGCTCTCCTGCACCTCCGAGGCGCGGCATCAATAGATGGCACCCAAGAACTGCTCCTTCCTCCTGTCACAAATGTGGGGATGGTGGAGAGGTGATGGACCAACTGGGGAATGACTTCGGGAGCCCAAATGGCCTCCCAGCCCTACTCGCCTGGCTTGGGAAGGCAAAGCCACGAGCTCGGGATCTTCCGTCTCCAGGCGTGACAAGGACTGTTTAAAATAAAAAGCTGCTCAAGGCTTCCCAAGGACACACGTCCGTGCTGGTATCGGGATAGTCCCACGTTCCTATCTCCCGTGCTCCCGGTGCAAGGGCAAAAAACACAGGGAGAGAGGGAGGGCAAAACCCCTCCAACCTCCTCCACCAAATTGCTTTTACTTAACAGCCTCGGTCAGCCTCAAGTAGGTCACAAGGCTGTGTGTGTATCTTCAGAATAAAGTCTTTAATCGGCTGATGGATATGAAAAAATAAATTACAGTGGCAAAATGTAATAAACGTTAAAGGGAAAATGATGAGAGTAATATAAGTACATTGATTTAACTAGGATGATATAGAGGAATTGTCTGCTTTATAGGTCTTTAGATGTCTATTAGCAGCTCTGTATTAAGGAATAGGGCTGTTCTCTTGATATACTTAAGAGCTGTCAGTAATTCCTATTTCACACTCCACTGCTTCAATTCAGAGAGCTCCGTGCAGCCCCAGCGACCCCATCCCGGGCTCGCTGGAGGGTGACCGCCTGCCGAAGGTTTCCTTTGCAGGCTCTGGATTATTCAGAGCCCGAGGAGGAGCCGGCGGGGCCGGCCCCGGGCTCTGCGGGGCCGTTTGTCTGAATGACGCCTTCTCCGAGCCCGGCTCTTCCTCTCCTGCGGAAAAACGGGGCTTGGTTTGGGGGAAAACACCCCCAGAGCTCCACTCTGCAGCCTCCAAGGTGTATCTTCCCTGCGTTTAGGATGCATTTCATTTTAATTTTGTATATCTACCTCCATGTGCTTTTTTTCACCCGAGGGGTGGGGAATCCATCCTGCTTTTCCTGGTGTCCATTTCCTTCTGCTAACGAGTGTTTCAGCCCAGCCCCCAGGCCAGCCTTAATGAAAATGCAGAAATATTTTCCCAAAGCAGAGATGGAGGCAGGGAGTCGGGAGCAAATTCACCCTCTGGGTGTGCCTGGCCCATTGGGTTGGTCCTCAACCAGCTGCAGCAGAGACCCTGGCTCCCCTTCCCTTGAAAAGACACTTTTAATATGGAAAATATCTTTTTATTTAACAAAAATAAAACCTGGCTGAATTTTCTGGATGGAAGAGGCAACTCCTGGCCATGGCAGCACAGGACCACACAGATATTTGATGTTTTTCCTTCTCCCTTTACTCCTTAGAGCCCCCAAAGTGAGGAGCAGCCCAGCCCAGCCCAGCAGCCTCTATCATGGAGACACCAGAAAATTCAGCCATCCCGTGTGGAAACATCCAATATTGTGCCTTAACGCTGAAAAAAGGTGGATTAGCACAGGTTTTTTTCCCATTTCCCACCACAGAGAAAGAAAAGCCCTCCTTAATTAGACCTTCAGGGTCTGCGTCCCTGCTCAGGAGAGGCTGGGATGCAGCTGGTGGCAGTAGCCTGGAAAGGATGAGCATTCCAGTGCCACCAGCCACTTTTCCCTCTGTTTGCTGCCCTCCCCCAAAAAAGAGATGGTTTATTGAAACTGAAATTTTCAAAGGGGAAAAAGCAAAAGGGTGGGAGCACAGCGAGGTTTGAAGACACCCAACGCAGCCGAGGGAGGAAAAAGCAGAGATTTTGGGAATGTTGCATCTTCATCCTGCCTGAAAGAAGGCAAAGCCAAGGCTTTTTCAAAATCATAGCAAAAAATGTGCAATAAATGCTTTTTCTCTGGGGTTTGTAGCTGTAGATGCCGTGTGGTTCCTACCAGCCTTGGGATGCTCGTGGTGGGATGTGTTTCCGTGATGTCCTGGGAAGAAAACCCCATGCTGTGATAGAGCCCATTCCAGCTGGAAACAAAGGGGTTCAACCCTCTGAGGATGGAGCAGGAGGGACAGGACAGAGTTCAACTCCAAAATCCAAATAAAACCCCGAATAAAAAAGAGATAGGATGGGTTTGATCCCAAACTGCCTTTCCTGCTTCTTAGCAAGACAGAAACATTTTGGAAAGTATCAGAAACATGATAGAAAGTTGTTTTCCTTGATATTTCATAACATTTTCCCCTGCAGCATTTTGGCCGCTTTCTCTTTCTTTTTTTTTATGGCTTACAAGTAAAAGAGGTTTTTATCGAAAATCTGTTTTTCAGGAACAAGAAAATCAATAAAAATATATCAGTTCATGCCTTTGTTAAAGAATCAGGAAAGGTCCCCCTGTGCAAAAAAGAAACCCGAAATGTCTTGTTTGGGTTGGAAAGGGAACTTTCAATGTCTCATTACGAGAGACGAATCCTGCACATAACACGGAGGTTTTTGCATAAGAGTTTGCAAAAATCCCGGTGCCATCATGAGCGATTCCTAAACCAAATAAAAGAGGGCAGAGATCATCGAAGAACTGGTTTGTGATGATTGATTTGGCCAATTCCAGCCCTAACCGAATTCCTGAGGCTTCAATAATCTCTTTAGCATCGTCAGGTCGGGCTGTGCACGCGGCCGTTGATCCGACACCGTTCCCTTCCTTCTCTTTATTAACAACCCAAAGCCAGGGATGCAGCGGAATTGATCTGGCACTTCCCTCTGAATCTCCTGCCCTCCAAGTGTGGATGTTTCACCTTTGGGAAGGACTCCAGAGAGCCAGCAGTGTTCTGCATCCCGGCTGGATCCTTGGGAGCCGTTACAGGGCTGCAGAGCTGCACTTTGGCTCTGTAAATCAGCAGCTTTTAACCCCCCTGAGCACAAACAGAGGGAATTTTCCCCATCCCTCAGTCCAAGCCAGGACGCTGAAGGACAAAGGTGACTTCTGTATTTTTAATTTATTAATCTCAGCTGCTCTTTGCTTTGCCTTCACAGGGATTTTCACCTCTACTTTCTTTTTTCATTTTTTCCTTTTTTTTTCCCTGGCCATATTCCAGCCGATCCAGGATGTGTTTGATATTGCTGTTCCCATATCAAAGCACTCAACGTGCACAGATTTCAGTGAATTGTGAAGGAAAGCAGGAGATGCTTTTATCTCTGTGCCTCTTCCCAGGATCGCCCGGAGCCCAGACCTCCCTCTGTCTCAGCCGCGTGATCCGGCTGCAGCCCCAAAGCCTCTCTGCGAGCCCAGGGAGGGGGTGGTGGGGTGGGGAAAGCATCACCTCACACCCCTGGAGCTGGGAACAAGCCTTTGCTCCAGCATGGATTTCTGGACAACCTTCCAAAGGGCAGCAGGCTTGAGCTGTGATCCGGATCCAAGGAGGAGGTGAAAAGCTCCTGGTGCTCCCATTTCACTCCTGACACTTCCATCTCACCCCTGGGACTTCCAGCCTCACATCTCCTGCCAGGTGCTGGCATCTCCCTCCTGAACTTCTATCCTGTGCCTAGTGGTCCTCTCATGTCACCTCTGCTGTTTGCATCTCTCTTGGTGTTTCCATCTCCCTCCTGGTGTTTCCATCTCCCTCCTGGTGTTTCCATCTCATCCCTGGAGCTTGGACCTCAGCATTCCTGTTTCCATTTCACCATTCCCATTTGCATCTCCTCATTCCTGTTTCCATCTCCCCATTCCTGTTTCCATCTCCCCATTCCTGTTTGCATCTCCCTCCTGGTATTTCCATCTCCATCCTGATTCTTCCATCTCCCTCCTGGTACTTCCATCTCCATCCTGATTCTTCCATCTCCCTCCTGGTACTTCCATCTCCATCCTGATTCTTCCATCTCCCTCCTGGGATTTGAATCCCACCCTTGGCACTTGTATCCCACCCCTGACACTTCCACCCCACACCTGACACTTCTGTCTCCCCTGGTTGCTGTATCTCCCTCCTGGCACTGGCGTTTTGCCCGTCTGCTGCTGGGCACAGTGGGTTCATCAGGCAGAGCTGCTCCAAGCCCCTGAGCCCAGACTCCGCCACCCACCAGGTGGACAACTCCCGGAGTTTGTATCCTCCCCACAGGAAGGGGCTTGAAAATGGGATCCTTTTGGTTCTGCCCATCTGCCTCTAGTTGGGTTTCATCAAGGACCACGCACTGAAGAGCTGGAAGGGGCTGAGATGTGCCAGGCACTGCAGTGGTGGGAACAGGCAGGATCCATTCCAGCACACCAGGATGAAGGAAGAGGACAGGAGGGAAGAGGTGCAAAGTCACCCTGCTTCAAGGAATGACTTTTAGGTGAACATCCAGAACATGGATGGGTTTGCTTTACTAAAATAAAAGCTCTCTGCCTGCCATGATATGGATTAACCCCACAGAGCGAGACTGCGAATGCTGAAGATTTGCTCCCCAAATGCTCTGAATCCCAAAGAGGAGGTGGCTTGAGCCACCCCAAACCCCACAGTCAATGTCCCCCCACCTGCAGCACAGCTCCTTTGCACTCCCTCATGGCTCTAACAATGGGATAACACAGCATTTCTGTACAATAACATTTATTGCTGCAGCCACAGAGACAGAGCATTTCTGAGCACTGTAGGAGCCATATGTGGGCAGCACAGATTTGTCTCCATAAGGGTTTTTTCACGAGTGCTGCAGGAGAGAAAACTGAGGAATTAGAAACAAAAAAAAATGCAGAGAAAAAGAAACCCTTCCTCTGTCATCAGAGATCGAGGTGGAACATCACATCTTGAGGACAAAATACCTGAAATGCGGAGAGAAAAGGCTTCATGTAATGGAAGTATCCATAGGCACAAAGGAAAGCATCAGCATCCAGCTGTTCTTGTGGAATATTTGTCAAAGCTAAGGTTGCATTCAAATGAAAACATGACCATCACACCAAAAGTGATGCTTCGTGTCCAAAAACTTCTGGTCCAGGATGCAAGTGCTGGGATTTGGGGTTGGATACGTGCCCAGGAATTGCTCAGAGCTGGAAATGGAGCCTGTTTGTCCCTGCTAACCAAAGACAAAAGCCCCACAACTCTGCTCTGTGCCCATGTGCCCATCACCACAATTAAAGGGTATCCAGAGGATGGGGAAACCTCCCTATGTCAATCCCAGTGGTACCAACCTGCCCTGTCCCAGCAGCATCATCAGGTCACAGCCAGGCACAGAGGGACCCACTCCTGCTGTCACCTCTCATCAGCCCTTGCTCCTCAAACACACTTTAATTAAGGGTCATTAACGACTTCCACTGCTTGGAGACAATCCCAAGCCTGGGTTTGTGTCTGCAGCAGGAGAAATGGGCAGGGACTTTTGCAGTGAGGAGAAGGAATGAGTGGTTAAAAGTGATGCTGCGTTTATGGACATTAATGGACATAAAAATGAAAATAACCCGCCCAGGCTCCCCCTTCAGCTCCGTGTCCTTCTGGTGCTGCCGGCCTTTGGATAAATAAAATATCAGGCTCTGCCCTGCAGACGGAGCCAGGAGAGGCAGAGGCACCACTGGGGGCACTTCCCAGCCCTTCCCTTCCCTGCATGCTCAGCTAATCCCCGACACTGACAAATCCATTGGTTATTGGTTTGATGCCTGAAGAAGCTACCTGAAACAGAGACTAGACAGAGTTAGAGAATAAAGTAGGTATTTATGAAAGGCCTTTAAAGGATACACCTTGGGCAGCTCTGGAGCCTCCGCAGAGACTACACCCAAGATGGACCCAAGATGGACGAACAGTCACGAGTTTTTAGACAGATATAGGTTTGTTCTCTTAGCACATCAGAAGCTAATTGCCCAACCATAGTTTCAGGTTATTAAGTTACAATCCCCCAGTCTGTTCCCCACCAAACCACTCTTTGTTTATACTTTTCGGGCCCGAGCTGTGGTGGTGTGACCTTGGTTTTGCACGCCCAGGAAGGATTGTTTAGTCTGACTAAAACGTGAAGAGCTAACTAACATTCTATATAGAGTTCAGAGTTGCACACACTAATGCAGTACAGAATCTGAAAAATATAAAAGCCAAAAACCTAAGGCATCAGGTTAATAACGAGTGATGCCCATTAATGGCAGGGGCTGTGTCTTCCTGCACTTCCGTAGTGTCAGGAGGCAGTTCACAGGTCTCCATGGGACAGGGACACTCCTGGTCCTGCTTTTGGGGACATGTCCAGGCCGCCTCTTCTCCATGTGCACCTTCAGGTGTTGTGTCCATCCCTGGAAGTGTTCAAGGCCAAGCTGGATGGAGCTGTGAGCAACCTGGCCTAGAGGAAGGTGTCCCTGCCCAAGGCCAAGGCAGGGGTGGAACTGGGTGGGCTTTAAGGTCCCTTCCAACCCTGGCCATTCTGTAATTGCATGATTCAATGACTCTATGATTCTTTTATGACTCCATGACTCCATGATTCCACGACTCTATGATTTCATGACTCTATGATTCTATGGTTCTATGATTCTATGGTTCTATGATTCCATGACTCTGTGATTCCATGACTCCATGACTCTATGACGCTATGACTCTATGACTATGATTCCATGATTCCACGATTCCATGATTCCATGATTCCATGACTCCATGATTCCATGATTCCATGACTCCATGATTCTATGATTCCATGATTCCATGACTCCATGATTCCATGACTCCATGATTCTATGACTCCATGACTCCATGATTCTATGACTCCATGATTCCATGATTCCATGATTCTATGATTCTGTGATCCTGCAGGCCAAGCCACTGTAAAGCTGTCATGGAGGTGGCCAGAGCCCTTGGGAAATTGGGGTCATCCCTCTTCATGGCCAAGAAATTTTGGGATCCATTAAGGGCAGCCTTGTACTGGAATGGGACAAAGTCCTGGTGGTGGCTTTGTGCTTCAGTGAAGACCCAGGAAGGACCAATGGCCTCATGAGAGGGGATGGAGATGAGGGAAGGGATGGGATGTCTCCTTATGGGGCGTTTTGCCCTCTAAGGAGATTCCTGGAATAAAAATTTTTGGACATCTCAACACCTCTGGCTGGGAAAGGAGATGTGGGACAAACCTCTTCATTCAGGGCTTTAAGCCCTGGGGCCCAATTCCAACCTGATTTCCAGAGACACAGACCAGTCCCAAAAATATCTTTCCTGAGGAAAGGAGTGGAGAAGATGCTCCAGAGGCTGCGTGGAGAGGGAGGCAGCACTGCAAGCCCAACCTTCACTAGACACAAGAATTTCCCCTCCAGAAGGAGGTGCGAGCTCAGGGGAGGTCCTGGAGGGGCTCAAACCTCCTTAAACAACCATAAATCCCAAAATTTGGGGACTCTGTGCTGAGCAGTGACAGCAGCTCGTGGATGGCTGCTCCCAGAGGCATTTTGGGGCTGGGGGCATTGGCGGGGGTGGAAACATTCCCATCCAGGAGCTCCATGGGCTCGTCAGGCAGCAGCCAGGAGCCACCTGCCTACAGCAGCTGGAAAATGGAGTGAGCTGGAGCGAGAGCTGCGCGTGCAGAGGAACATCTCATCCCTGGAACTGCCAAGCTGCTCACAGAACAGATGGCTCCAGGTTAAATGTGAATTGCAAACCTAAAAAATAAAAATGGTGTTTGTGCCCTTCCCGGCACCTTTATGATATATAAAGATACAGCAAGTGGTTTTATTTCCTTCGGAGGAAACGTGGTTGGGGTTTTTTATTCTTTTATTGGGTTTGGGGATTTTTTTTTGTCTTGCATTAGGGAAAACAAGGCAGAGTTTTCCTGCTGGGAGCTGGGGGAGCTTAGCTGGATTTGGGGGGTAATTCAGCTCTGGGAAGGGGCAAAGAGTAGGAAAATGCTAAAGCTGTAATGCATCAAATTGCATGAAACATGGAAATAGTACAAGTTCTCTGTACAGAAGACCAAAGGAAAGGTGGGAGGGTGTAACAAGCTCAGACTGGGACTGGAGCAGGGAAAAGCTGTTGGCATCTCCAAGAGGACTCCCAGAGTCAGTTTGTGTCAGGAAAAGGGTGTAAGGGCCCTCTCCTCCTTCAGCTGGGCATTCTGGTGGAGTTAAGGTGGCATGTCACAAAAATTACCTCTCCCAGCCACAGAGCTTGTCCCTGGCTCCAATTTATTCTCCTGAAGTGGAATTAGCCAGGAAGTCATTTGGAAGCAGTGTTTTAATTTGGGTTGGCTTGGAATGAGGAAGCAGAAAGATAAAACCACCCCTTCAGCCCCATTTTCCCCTTCCCCAGGGTAGATTTATTCCCTGTGACAATCCCTCAATGCCTTATCCCAACAACAGCTTTAAACACAGGTGGGACAATTAAATGGAAAAATAAGATTGTGGTTATTCTATAATCTTTCATTAATGCAACACTCGCTATTCAGACAGAGACAAAAGAGGCTGTGCATCTTTTTGGAAAATAAATCTCCCACTGCTTATTTTTTCCCCCATATAGCGAGAAAAAATATATTATTCATATGGAGACAAGGACCAGCTGAAGGACTTGCAGCTGAGGCTGTGGCTGGAGCAGCAGGAGTTGTGCCTGGCAGGTTTGGAGCTGGGAACGCTGCGAGGGAAAATCAGCATCAGGGTAAGCAGGCAGACAAAACCCATCGTGGCTCACCCACATAGTAATTTCCTCCTGCAGCCGGGGAAGCGGAGCCTTTGGGCTTGGCTTTGTCAATTAATTCAACTTCTGGTTCACCTTTTGGAGAGAAGGAAAAGGGGGAAAAAAGCTTTTCAGAGCTTTCAGACATAGCGCAGCAAAATGTTTTGGCATTTGTGAAACAAAGCCTTTCACTTCAGAGGTACCGGCATGAGCAGCTCAGCGTTTTTCAAAGGTTTGCTGCTCTTTAATTCTTTTTTAACCTGAAATTATTCATCTCATTAACATAATCCTGAATTCACACTGCTCTGGTCCTCCTCAAACATCATTTCCAGCAGATGCACAAACTGATCACAAAACCCCCTTCAGAGGGGATTTACTTAAGGCCGTGTTTTTTCCCAAATTCACACCTTATTCCCAATTTCCCTGCACAGAGTCACACCTTATTCCCAATTCTCCCATCAGGAAATCCATCCATGACGTGGTAGTGAGCAATGCAGCTCCATGACAAACCCACCTGGGGTTCCCCACATACCCAGGAGGGTTTGCAGCAGCTCCGAGCAGCTTCCAGAGGTGGGAAGGATGGGACTGAGGTGGGGATACACCCTCTGTCACTGAGCTATAACAGACCTGTGGGTGAGGGGGCTTGGTTTATTGGGATAAATTCAGAGGAAGTTCTGCTCGAGTAACATAAAGACAACGTGTGGTTGTTTCCATCACAGATATAAACACGTACAGGTAGGATCCATCTCCGTTTGGGAGCATCCTCATTGCTTTCTGCTCATTCCCATTAACTCTGCATCCCCCAAACGCCTCCCTGGCCCAGAGGAATGTCTATGGCCACAGCCAGGTGCAATCCTCCAAATAACGCATTCCAATCCCCTTGCATCTGGATATACCTGTGGGAAGATGAGCCTAGGTTTAGAAACTTGGAGATCTCCATAAATCTTCATTTTGGGTGTGTGGGAATGTGGTTTTGGGCATGCACACCCCCAAATTTGGGACTTCAACACAAGGCTTCAGGCAGGGAGGGTCTGGAGGACTTATTTCCTCTCCAGCTGGTCAAAGCCATTTTGTTGTCAGCATAATTCCCTGGATTTCATCAGAAATGTGTTGAACAGACTTCCCTAAGTGGTGGAGACCCTGATTGTGGAGGGATTTAAATGACATGTAGATGTGGCACTTGGGGACGTGGGTTAGAGATGGCCTTGGCAGTGGGGGGTTAAATGCTGGACTTGATGATCCTGGACATCTTTTCCAGGCTAATCAATTCCATGATTCTATGACAAAGCCCTCCCAGTGTGGGCAGTGCCGAAGGACTGATGCAAACTGGCTGCCACTGGAGCTGGAATCGGCCCAGGGCGATGCTCATCCCTGCCTGGAGCTGTGGCAGTTTGCAGTGGGATAGGCAGCTCACCGGGCCAGTCTTTTGGGGTGGGGCTTTTCCCTTAAAAAGCATAAGGGTCTCACCTGGGTCCTTTGGGATCCCCTGCCCTGGGTGCTGGCACCTGGAGCGTTGTGGAGAAGGGATGCTCCAACTCCGTGCCCGTTCTGGAAGGTGCTGAGCATCTCGTTAGCTCGAGGGCTGGATCCTCATTTCCACTCCAGCCTCTCCAGGCTGCAAACGCAGCTCCCAGAGCCCTTTAATGTTCAGTGCAGCTCAAGTGTAAATGAGAATCAGGCCCTCCAGTGCCATCTCTTTTCTTCCAAAGAGGAAAAATCTCCTTGACTACAGGGAGTGAAGTGGGTCAGGATGGTTTGGGGTTGACTTAAACTTCCTCGATGCTGTGCTGGGTGACGGCTGCCCTTCACTTGAGAGCCGAAATGTTTAAGCTGCTTTTGGAGGCAAGGAGAGTTTGCAAACCCAGGCTCAGCACCCGTGCAAGACGGTGCTGAGGATGCTCTCCCCATCACACCAGCATTAGGTAGAAGGGTTTCCTCAGTTTCCCTGGGAGCAGAGGTCTCTGAGGAGATGCAGATGAGCAGGCAATGATCAAGGTCAAGGAAATCCTGTGGCCTTCACTGCCAGAGGAGTGACATTGCCCAGGCGTGCCCGGCGCAGCGCGTTCCGCTGCACTGATCTCCTGCATTTTGTGCTCCGTTGCTCTACAAGAGGACACAGTGTTTGGAGCGTGGTGACATCAATCTGGGCGCATGGCTGGGGCTCCTGCTGTCAGGGATGGAAAGGTTCTGCAGTGGAGAGGGAGATGGATCCATCCACAGAGTAAATACCTGGGGATGGTGTTAATTAGTGCAAAAGGAGGGGGAGGGAGGTAATTTGGCTGGGATACACGCGAAGATGTTCATCTGCCAGGGAGTGGGTAATGAGGCTGGACCAAGTTAATATCTGGGGCTGGAATGTGTTCAGATGAGAACGTGTCAATGCCTGGGAATGAGGATTTTGGAGATGCGGCTGTCAAGGCTGTCCAGGATCTTCAGAAACCCTTGGTAAGGTCACTCTGACCCTGCTGATGATGGTATTGAGGACACCCTCTTCCACAGAGCATGACAGCAATATCCCTGCCCCATGTCCCAGCACTGCCACAGCCCCTGAGTGACTCCAGCCCCCTGACCTGGAGCTGGGATACCAAGGCAGCCTGTACCCATCATCCCCACTCCCAAGGNGATGTGTTTGCTGGTTCATCACCTCTCCAGCGAAGTTAAAGAACCCTCTCAGGAGCTTTTCTTGGCACTTCTTCAGAGAAGAGCTTGGCTGTGGCATCTTAAGGACTTCTCAGGCGATGTGCATCCTCCCCAGAATAAAATCCTGGTTAATGTACAGGTGTGGAAAGGACAAGATTCCTTTTGGCACCACAGATCCCAGCATCGGATTGCAGCCTGTTCCCAAGAGGGCTGCACGGACAGGGAATGCCTGTGCTTTGATACACAACCTATTTACTGTCTCCTCACCATTCCCACATCACTGGACCCTCCAGGCTCCTGAAGGATCCCTGCAGGGTGAGACGGGGTCCTCCCCACCACAGGGACCATGCAGGGATAAGCTAAGGGGCTTGGCAGGGGTAGCCATGGATCTCACTCTGATTTCCCAACAGAAATCACCCTAACAACCAATTTCAATCATCATTGGAGAGATCCAGCGTCCTTATCCTCCTTTTACACCGAGAAGAATGTGCCAGGGGAATCTGAAATTCAGATTCCTCCCATTTGAATGGTATCTGTCGCTATCACTTGTGTAACAGCAGCTTCCAGAGCCTGTGGAAGTGACTCCCCGTGTGCTGGATGCTGCCCACATCCAGCCCTCCCGTTATTATCATTGCTAGTGTTATGGAATAAATCATTCCTTAAGCTTCTCTCTTTCGTTGCAAATTGTCCATGAAACACTTGCAATCTCTGCAGAGAGACACCGGCTTGACAGCCTAAATCAGATCAGTAATCAAATCCTGATCCTAGCCCCTGCTACCTGCTCTGAGTTATTGGGACCACAAGGTGTTGGAAAAAAATCAACAATCTCTGCAGGGAAAAAAAAGGGATGTGTAGGAAAGGTTTCTCCCACTTAGAGCTGAGCTGGAAAGATCTGGATCTCTCTCATATTTGTTTCTAGATATTTGAGCTCTGGGTCTCAACAGACCTTACACTCATGACCTGCACCAGCCAGACCTCAGGTCAAGGAATCCCAGTGGTGACCAACACAAAATAGATCCAGAGCACAGGGAGCAGGGCCAGAAGGGATGGAGCACAATGGCAGCTCTTTACTTCTAATCCTGGAAAAAAACTATATTGTGCAAAAACCCCCCAAGTTTTAATGGCTTGCAAAACTTGGGCTGAATAAATTCCTACAATTCCCTGACCAGGTATGGCCTGGATATCCCACTTGGTGCCCTGCTCGGGGCATCAAGGAGTCAAAATCTGTCCCCAGTGACATATTGTTAATGATTTTTGGGTTTTTTGAGATTTAGCACCTGTTACCCACATATTGTGATAAAAGCTTTGCCCCCTCTACCCAGGACAGCCACAATGTTGTGGATGAAGGACCCCAGGGACCAGAGCAGCCCCAGCTGGGTCTGTACCAAGCCTCTGTCTCTGCAAGTGGACTCCTCATAGAGACAGGCAAAGCTGGGGGCTCCAAACTGCACTTGCACCTCCTTCTAGGATTTCTTGGCTCAAAATATCCCTGCCTGGAGAAATCAGATGTTGTTCCAAAGGCTGAGGATGGGGAGAGGGCAGTGGTCCCTTCCAATCCAAATTTTGTTGCATCCTTGAAACCCCCCTTTAATTATTCATTTGCACTAGAAAATGAATTTTTCTTCATTTTCAAGTGAAGCTTTAAGGTTTTATTTGTAAGATGGACTTTTTCTGCTGTGTTTGTCCCATTTCCCCAGTGCTTTGCTTGGCAGAGCAGCCAGAGCTGCCTGGGCTTGCAGCCTCCACTTTCTCACTGCTCCAAAAAAGCAGCCCCAGCTCCAGAGAAAGCAAATGGGAGGCTGGAATTTATTTTCTACCCATTTAATCAAGCGCCAGGGAAGGAGTTGATGTGCTGGCCCCTGATTTCACATTTGTTTCTCTGCCTGACTGAGTGCCAAAGCCTCAGCAAAGGCTTACAGAAGTCCTTTCACCAGAAAAAAAAAAGTGGTTCAGAAGTGGTGGAGAGAGATCAAGCACCCAATTTCTTCTTGCTGGAGAACCAGACTGGCTCATGGAGAGGTTTGATCCCTGCTCTGGAAGAGGCATTTCCACCAGCTGGATCCATGCTGCCTCCCACCGCCCTCCGCACTCCAGTGCTTCCCCAGGGACTGTGGCTAAATGGGATTTCAACTCCCCCATCCTTATCGCAGCCTGGTGACAGCTGACCGAGCCTCGGGCTGATTCTTTCTCACTCTCGAAAAACCATGTTCACATTTATATATCTCCTTTCTCCCTGCCGCTGTGGCACTGCCTTGATCCTCTCCTGTTTGCACTTCCTCATTCTTCCCGCTTTTCTGCCTTGCTTGGCGAGGGCCAGGCTTGTTCTAAACACTGCAGTGGTGTTGCAGCCCCTTCAACAGGAACAACCCTCCCAGGTATCGCCTGGATCTCGCCCAAGGCTGGCAGGAGGAGGCTTTGGCAGCCCCAGGGTCGGGGCACGGTCACTCTGAAGTTGTAGGAGAGTATTTACAGGGACACAGGGAAGAGATTTTAGCCCAACACCGGGCTAAGGTCTGTAAAAGGAGAAACTCTTGACTTGCCCCATGCAGCACTTACCCAGGTTTAAAAAAAATCCCCTCTTTTCTTCTCTCTGCTGGTAATTAAATCACCGGCTTCATGTTCCAAATCTTGGGCTCGGGAAGGCTCAGGCTGTGTCCTGTGAGGGGTTGGGGTGCCGGGGGATTTTGGGATGCTCAGACATCAGAAGAATGTTCTTTGTGCTGATCCTGCAGCTTCATCCCTCCTCCAGCCTCTTTCCTTCGCAACGCTCCCACTCACGGAGTGTTTAAATGCCCTTAATGTGACAAAACTGGGGTACAGGACAGGAATTGGGGTCCCAGTGTTGTCCAGTTGGAGCTCCAGGTTTATACTCCAAGGGTCTGGAGTAACAGGACAAGGCGGAATGGCTTCCAACTGAAAGAGAGTGGGTTTAGATGGGATATTGGGAAAGAATTCTTCCCTGCCAGGGTGGAGAGGCCCTGGCAGAGGTTGCCCAGAGAAGCTGTGGCTGCCCCAGCTCTGGGAGGGATCCAGGTCCTTCCATGGGTGGTGGCTTCATCCTTCCATGGGAATCCCTTCCCTCCTCTGCCCCCTCCAGCTCCTTCTCAGCTTGGGTGAGTGCAGATACAGATAGAGATGCTGTGGATATGGTGGATATGGATATGGATATGGATATGGATATGGATATGGATATGAACATGGACATGGACATGGACATGGATATTGATATGGATATGGACATGGACATGGACATGGATATATGTGCTAAGGACATACATGTAGACATAGATTTTAGGGACATGGATGATATGGATATATAGACAGATCCAGGTATAGGTACAGCTATAGATGCGGATTATGTGGATACAGATACAGACTAAATGGATATAGATTGTATGGACATGGTTATCAATTACAGGGATATGGATGGGAATGACATGGGTATAGCAACAGGTGCAGATACAGATACAAATACAGTTGATATGGATATAGATGATAAGAAAATAGATATTGATATTGATAAAATTGAAATGGTCACGGACATGGACAGACACGGACATGTATGTACATGCTCTGGATATGGATATAGACATAGATTTCATGGATATGGATATATGGACAGATACAGGTGTAGCTACAGGTGCAGATTCTGTGGATATAGGTACAGGTTGGATGGATATGGTTATAAATTTTATGGATATGGGTACAAATTATATTGATATGGATATGAATGGCATGAAAATAGCTACAGATGCAAATCAAGATACAAATATAGATGATACAGATACAAGTATAGATAAAGATAAGACAAAGGTAAAGAAAGATACAGATATAGATATAGACCTAGACCGAGGTACAGATATATAGATACAGGTATGGATATAGGTATGGATCCAGGCATGATGCCATGAGAAAAGGATGTTATTTTGGGCCACTCAGCCCCTGCTCATGGGGACAAAACCTCACCTCTAGCCAAGAGACAAAGGGGAGGAAAGGGGAGGGAAGTGGATCTGTCCCACTGGAAGCCCCTGCAAAAGCCCCTGCTGGGACAAAAGGCATTCGTTACATTAATTGGTGCTGGAGATAGCGCCGAACAAATGAAAGTTATTAAAGGAAGGGAGATGGATGGAGCTCGAGGCATCCGTTTGTTTTGCCAGCGCCAAATTCATTTCCAGAAAAAGCCCTTATCAATTCCCAGGGAATAGTTTGCCCTGTCAGTGCCGAGCGGGTGTTAATGTTCTTTACGGCCCCGTTCGAGCTGCTGCAGTGACACCAATCTAAATAAGGGAGGAAGGAAGTCTTAATCAGCCTGTCACTGACCAGTTATTAACATTTGAGAACAAGGGCATTAAAGGAGAAAATTCTGAGAGGTCAATTTGTACTTGAGGAGAGAAGCCAAAAAGATAAGGAGGAGAGCAGCCACATCCTCCAGGCAGCAGTCACGGTGCCGGCCGTGAGAGCCGGATGGATCCGCCTGCCACAGGGACACCCGGGAGGCACAAAGGACACAGCGACGGCCCAGGACCCACACTAAGGTGTCCCCCCGGTGAGGGTCTCCAGCTGCAGCCCAGCTCCCTCCTTGCCCTTGGCAGAGGGCCCCCCCCACTCCGGTCCCTGCGCCCCAGAGCGGCTGCGATTGCTCTGACAGCCCCGTGGGATGAAAGCTGTGTGCTTAGATATGGTTTATCCTTTCCAACCCCTGATGATAATCCGGGATTAGTCCTCCCTGGATATGATTACGTTTTGCCCACTCTCTTTGAAACGACTCTGTTCTGGCCCTTTTTGCTGCTGCTTGTCCCACCAACCCTCAGGAAAATGGTTTGCCAGGCTCTGATTAAGCCCTGCTCGCAGCAAAGTCCCCCCAGGATCCCAAATGACCTGACATGAGTGTCCCTCACGGGCTGCACGGGATCTCATCCCTGCTCCAGAGCTCGGCATCCTCCTCCTCCAAACAACCCTTACCCTCATGTCCCCATGAGGACCATGCAGGGACCTGGTGCATAATCCACATATTCACCTTCCAGAATACAAAAGCTCTGATGGTGCCTCAGGCCCTCGCTTCCCCAGGCAGCTGGATCTGTCAAGAAACATCACCCAGGATCTGCTGGGGAGCACGGAGCCGTCTGGGAAACCGGCGCTGCTGCTCCATGTTGGGTTTATTCTCTCTCAGTGTTGCTGGGCCATCAAAGGAGCTGTGTGGGAACTCTCTGGCTGATTGCAGGAACAGCAGCAGAGCCAGCAGCTGTCCCTCAAACCGTTTCTCCAGGGGGAAGGAAAAGGGAGGGAAATAAAAAATTCAAAATTTTAAAAAAAGGAAAATCAAATTTGCAGCAGAGGAGTCAGGAGGGCCAACATTGCTAGTGTGTTTTTTTAATTTTAAGAGAGGAGATGAATGGAATGGAATGGAATGGAATGGAATGGAATGGAATGGAATGGAATGGAATATGTTGGATTGGGTTGGGCTGGGTTGGAAGGGCCCTCCAAAGATCATCCACTCCACCCTCTCTGCAACGAGCAGGGACAATACTTTTGTTTTGTTTTCAAGCTCAGTGCTCATGGGGAACCTGATTTCCAGGTGTCTAGACTCTGGAAGGCCTCGGGATGCTCCCCAGGATGGCAGTGCCTCTGGTGGATAACACAAGTCCTACCAAAACAACCGCTGGGAGGGGCTCTTGGCTGGGCGGAGATTTGGGATGAAGCATTTCTGTCGTGGAGCTGCCTTCAGCCCCCAGCTGTGTTACACAGACCCGTTCTGGGCACGTACAGACCTCCATCCATGGGATTTGGGGTTCCAAAGGGTGCAGGGATGCACCCACGATCAGGCTGGGGATGAGAAACAGCCAGCGTATTCCAGCCTTTGGGACGGTAGCTTGTCCTCCTCATTTATCCCACTTTTCCTTCCTCCCAGTGGGGTCCACACAGCCAGGACCCCCTTCAAGTCCTGCTGGAAGGTTTTGCTGTGTTTCACACCATTTTGCCAGGATATCCCTCTTTCTCCCTTCTCCCCTTAGCCCAGATGCCCAGCCCATAATAACTGACTCAGCACCACTAATAAAGGGAAAATCATTAGATCTGGGGAGCTGCAAAGGACAGCTGTTAATTTTGATGGAATTTTTTGCTGGGGAGCATCCAACCCCTCCAATCCCAGGCTTGGCACAGCCCTGACAACCCTGGATGGGATTTGGGGACCAAATGAGGATGTTTAGTTGTTAGCATCTCATAGGAGGGGGAAAAAAAATAACACCGAGCCTCCAGTCCTGGTCCTCATTTCTCTGATGGCCCCTCTTGGAAGATTTGAATCCGTGAAAGATGGTTTTAATACCCGCTGTGCCGCAGGGAGATTTGTTTGGTGACAGCTCGTGTTAAAGTCAACCAACCCCAATCCACCCGCTAAATAAACGATACCAAAAGTTGGGCTCCCCTCGCCGCGCTGGGGAGGGCGGCGGGGGAGATGGATGGGTTTTATTATTGCCATTATGTCAATTATTATTATTATTATTTATTGGGCAAATGGAAGGCAAAGCAATTCCTTCTGCCGGTCCCAAGGCCCAACTGGCAGGGCTGGCTCGGGATGTGGAGGAGCAGCACAATAACAGCAAATTATAAATCATCGCCTTTTGTTTGCGGCTGAGCGCTGCGAGTCAGGGATGCACCCTCCACCCACTTCCCAAAAAACGGGGGCTGGAGGAAAAGTGGCACAGCACCGATCCCAAATCCAGCAGGGATGGCGTGGCCATCACACCCCAACTGCCCCCAGCACACGTGGGGCAGAGGAGCTGGGCTTGCCTGCGATGAGCCGGCCCAAACAGCCACTCAAAGTGTGGAATTTGGCTTCCCTTTCCTCATTAGAGCTGATTACACTAATTGACATGTTTGTTTACAGTGGGATATATTTTGTTGTCCTTTTTCTTCCCCAACTTTGTTATTTTTTGGAGCTTGAACAACGTGGCTGTTGCCAAAGAGTTGGAAAAGGAGCAGATCTCCGGGGAATGGCCACCTCCTCCTGCAAGGCGGGGCTGGGAGGAGCGGAGACTTTTATACCAAAGGCCCTTGAACCCGAACCCTTTTATACCAAACACACTCGAACCTTTTCAGCACAGGACTTCTTTTCCAAAGTGCCCTGAGCCTGTTTAAAAGGATGAACTGCCTCCTAGTGACCCAGCCATGGCTTTCCAGGAGGAAATTTCCTTGCATTCCCTGTTTTCTCCCATGGAATTGCACATCTTGCTCTCACCCCTCCATTAGATGTGTTTACCCTCCGTAAAGCAGAGATGCAGGGATGCTGGAAGCTGGAAGAATGTGAGATACGGTACCTGAATATGATATATGGTATTCAAATATGGGATATGGTACCCGAATATGGGATATGGTACCCGAATATGGGATATGGTACTCAAATGTGGGATATGGTAACCAAATATGGGATATGGTACCTGAATATGGGATATGGTAACCAAATATGGGATATGGTACCCGAATATGGGATATGGTACTTAAATATGGGATATGGTATCCAAATGTGGGATATTGTACCCGAATATGGGATATGGTAACCAAATATGGGATATGGTACTTAAATATGGGAATTAGAAATAACAAAAGGTATATTGTACCCAAATATGGGATATGGTACCTGAATATGGGATATGGTAACCAAATATGGGATATGGTACCCGAATATGGGATATGGTACTTAAATATGGGATATGGTATCCAAATGTGGGATATTGTACCCGAATATGGGATATGGTAACCAAATATGGGATATGGTAACCAAATGTGGGATATGGTACCTGAATGTGGGATATGGTAACCAAATATGGGATATGGTAACCAAATATGGGATATGGTACTTAAATATGGGATATGGTATCCAAATGTGGTATATTGTACCCAAATATGGGATATGGTACCTGAATATGGGATATGGTACCCAAATGTGGAATATGGTACCCAGAGCAGCTCAGAGATGCTTTTCCCACCCTGGGATTCAGGCTCCCCTGGGCTGGAGCCCCCTAGCCAAAGCACAGCTGCTGAACAGCTCGGGTTTTCAGCCTCTGCAGCAGTGAGACACCAGCGTTCACACGCTTTGATCCTCAAAACTGAAATAAATGATCCCCTTGGATTGAACAGGGACGTGGCAGTGGAGTCCATTTGGAAGCTCTGTGTTGGAAGTGCCCCCAGCCCGCCGGGGCGCGTCGGGAACAGCCACATTACCTCCTCAATCAGCATTAAATTCCCGATCAGCCTGGCTGGCTTTCGAACATCTCCCATCTAAAGGTCGGGCAAATCATCTGCTGTGGAGGCACGGAGAGGGAGCAGCGGGGAAGCGGCGCCGGCACAGAGGGAACGAGGGACGCTGTGCCGGCTGCGGAGCATCCTTGGTTCTGTTTCGGGGGCTGGCTCCTGGTGCTCTCTGAGCCCAGGGATTGAAAGGAGCAAGCAAACCCCTGAGGCATTCCCAAATCCAACACATTCAGAGTTTTCTCAAAAAAAAAAAAAAATTAGAAATAACAAAATCTTAGAAAAGAGGCCGATGCAACAGGAACATGGCACTGTCTGGAGCAAAAAGTATGATTGAAGTGGAATCTCTTATCTGTACATCTTATAGGCGAAATTTAAGGCAAAATAGAGCTTATTTTGAGTCAAAAGCTGAAATCTGAAACCATCCAGCAGAAAAGGAGCAGGAACGCAGCCCTGCTTCAGCCAGACTCACCCCTCCCTCTGTCTTCCTCCTCCTCCTTCCCTGGGAGCATCCTACATGCAGCACCACATCCCCTCTGCCTGCATCAGATACCCCAAAGCAGAGCCCCCAAACCCCACAGCAAACCAGCCACCAACCTGCCGCCCTCGTCCCTCATCCCCTCCATCCCCGCTGCTAAAATGCCGGCAGCTCATTCCAGCCGCATCCCCGCTCCTGCCGGGCGGATGTGATAACGTGCGGCCCGTTCCCAGATTAGTCCCATTGTGCCGCCGGCAGCCGGGGAAACCATCAGCGAGGCACTTACGGAATTAGGAGCCGGCACTTAATCGCTTTGCTGGTGGCTGAGTGTTATTAAATTCCCCTAAGTTCAGCGACTTCATAGTCCAGCTCTTTTTTTTTCCCCTGTAAAGCTCAGAGCAAAGCTCAGAGCTTTGGTTGGGGTGGTTGGATCCAGCACTGCCTCATCCGTACTCCATCCCCGTGCTCCAAAGAAAGGCCAAGGCCGGGCAGCTTCATTTAGAAACCAGAGGAGGAAAAGCAGAGCAGGAGCCCAGACTAGAAGAATATTAATATTTAATCACAGCAGGGCAGAGGTCGCCCAGGCAATCGCTGTTAAATGTTATTGAAACAAAACATCCATATTCCCACTGTAGGGAGAGTTCAGCAGAGCTGCCTTCCTCCGGTCTGCTCTCAGGACTGGCGCCAGGAGTAAATCCAGGAGTAAATCCTCCTGGGAGAACTTTTCCCCGTGGAGGGGTAGGATCCCTGAATAAAAGTGGGGGTTCAAAGCTGCCTTTTGCAGGAGCCAGTTCTGCATCAGGGATGGCTTTGAGGACTCCTGGATTTCCAGCAAGAAGCTACAAATGTGCTGAGGAAAAAGGGACAGCCCCAGAGAATCTCAGACTCTCAGACTGGTTTGGGTTGGAAGGGACCTTAAAGCTCATGCAGTCCCATCCCCTGCCATGGCAGGGACACCTTCCACTATCCCAGGTGGCTCTGAGTCCCATCCAGCCCAGCTTTGGACACTCCCAGGGACTCAGAGTCTCAGGGTCTGCACATTTCTGTACCAGGTTCTCCCAGGGGGTTGTTGCACTCCAGGGATGTACAGAGGCACAGCGTTCATCCCTCTTCCCACCCTCATCCGTGCCCTCGTGTCCATCTCTTCTTCTGGCTCTGCACAGCTCCCTGACAGGAGGGGGCAGTCAGGGAGGTCAGGCTCTGCTCCCAGGGAACAGGGACAGGACAAGAGGAAAGAGCTTCAAGTTGCACCAGGGGAGGTTTAGATTGGATATTAAGGAAAATTTCTCCATGGAAAGGATTGAAACTTCCCAGGGCAGTGGTGGAGTCACCATCCCTGGAGAGATTTCAAAGCCATGTGGATGAGGCACTTGGGGACATGGGTTAGTGGTGGCCTTGACAGTGCTGGGGAACGCTTGGACTTGATGATTTTTGAGGGCTTTTTCAACCTAAATTATTCCATTATTTTGTTCTACAACTGATGAACCAGGAAGCGCTTTCTCCACCCAGCTCTGCTGCCAATACCCTCCACCTTCTCTCTTCACCAGCTCCCTATTCAATATAAGATTATCTTTAAAAAAATTAATTAACGAAGCTATCCATGGCTCTGCTGGAGTTTCACTCCCTCACTGATTTTCGGTGGCAACCTGCCCGCTCTTTCTGACCCTTGGGAAGCCATAGGAAGCCCCACGGAGATGTTTTGAAAGGAGTTTCCAGGGGTGGCATCCAACCCACGGTTTGGCACAGTGTCTCCAAACCACTCTGCTCAGAATCCTGCGAGGGGTCAAGCCTGGGGCAGCAGCTCCTCAGCACCTGCTTTGGCAGGTCGTTAGCACGTTTGGTGTCTCACTTCCCTCAAAGTGGGATTTCTTCCCTGAGAATTAATTCCCTTTTTTTGCCCGAACACAAATCATTAGCCGGGCTCTCCAAACGAAGTGCTAATGCTTCCTGTCACCTTCTGCTGCTCGCTCCCTGATTCCTCCGAGCTGCTGCAATCAAGCCCATGAAAAGCCAATCAATTAAGGCCCAAAGGTTCAAGAGCTCATGAGCCGGAGTGAAGAACCCACCACATCATTAGGGAGCCTGTGAAATTCCTGCCTGGAGAGCAGATGTGTGGGAAGCAAAGGCACACTGCAGTCCAAGGTCCTTTTCCTTCCCCACGGCCTCCGTCCTGGAGCTCCCACCTGTGTCAAGTCATCCCTGTTTTCTCCTGTGCTTCACCAGGAGAGGACACATCTGCTCCACGCTGGCATCAGGAGGAGGTTGGATCTTCCATTGCAGACACCTTGAGGGGCTGGATGTGCCCCAGATGATTCCACCATTCCCATTGCTTGTGGTTTTTTCCTTTGTAAAGGGCGGAAGAGGGTTTTCTTCCCCCTTTTCAATGGAATTCCCCCAAATCCTACAAAACACCCCCTACACCAAAAAACCGCCCCTCCAAACAGCTCCGGTCTGAGCCAACCTCTTCCCTGAAAGTTAAACCCAAGCATCTGCATCAAAACACCAAATCCAGAGCTTGCCTGCCCTCAGATTTTAGAACAGAACTCGTCTCCATGGAAACCCACACTTTTGAATTTTTTTCCTTTTTTTTCCCTTTTTTTTTATTTCTTTTTTTTTTTCTTTTTTTCAGTTCAGACAGCAGAGCATCAAGGCATGGAGCAATCCAAGGGCTGAGGTGAAAGTGTCCGGTTTAGTCCTGGCATTGCAGGAGGGATGCACCTCATTTTTCTGGACAAGAGCTCTTCCCATCAGATACATCTCCAAGCTCTTTCCAAGCAGAAGGTTTGGTTAAAGTAAAATTTGTTTTTCCATAATAAATTGGATGTGGGCTTGCAGAGAACAGGTATCACAGCTGGGCAGTCCCGTGTCAGCATGGGGTAAGCCTGGATTACAGCTCTGGGCCTCCAGACTGACTCCATTCAGGACTTTTGCTCGAATTCCCTCAGGGAGAAGCCAGATTCCCTCCAGAAGGTGGGCATCAGGACCCTGGTGAAGGTTCCTTTGTGCCCTCAGAGCTGCTCTTAAGGCAAATCTCTCCTGGACTTGGGCAGAGCTGAAAACATCAAGAATGAAGACAACAGGGATGAAGACAATATTCCCCTTTTCCAAATATTTTTAGTTTCCAGAGCCAGATATCTTTCCAAAGGGCAAAATCCAAATTTCGCTTCCAAAGCACATCAGATGCTGGAGCAAGGAGGTGACAGATGAGCCGTGGCCGGTCTCACTCAGCAGCCTCCAGTGCCCTTCCTCAAGGTCATCCAGCTCATCCAGTGTCTCACATCTCCCCCCAAGCACTTGGCACTTGGGAAAAGGCTCCCAGATTTTCATCTGGTGATGGAAAGTAATGTTTTTAGTAGTAACTGTGCTTGTGGGGCTGCAGCTCTTCAGGTGAAACCTGGAGTTACAGCTTCTGTGCAACCTCCAGGGCTCCATCATTAAGGATGACCCAGTGCCTGGCATCCTTTGGGGCTTTATCTGGTGCTCTCAGCCTGAAATTTCTATCCACAACACATCCAAGATGCTTCGTCCTCTCAGGAACCTGTTGTTGAGGCATTATCATTTAAATTATCCCCATATCTGAGGAGGATTCACTGGTAGAGATTGTGACCTTTGTGATACCATAGGAGAAATTCTGCCAACATCTGTTCCAGCATCTGGAACATCTGGAGCTCTCGAGCATGCTCAGCTTCCTGATGCTTGTGCTCGGTTTGGAGCAGATGACTTTAATAGACACTCACAAACATCTGGTCCCCGAAGCCCCTGATGTTTTGGAGGCTGAAAGCTGCTCTATATTAATATCATTATCAATAAATCTGGAATATTGCTGGACTTCCTAATTACTCCTGATGACCTCCCAAATGCCAGGAGTGAAGTTTAAGGTCAGCCACAGAAAAAAAAAAATGAACAGCAGCTTTTGCCTCTTGAGGGGACAGATGGAAACCACAAAATGGTCTCAAACTTTCCCCAGCAGCCCCAGCACCCTGTGCCCGGCCAGGCTCTGCTCCACCTGCACAAAATGTTCTGGAGAGGCACCTCCCGCTGATTTAGGAAGTTTGCCATGGCCCTTTCCTGGCAAGGGCTATTTACAGGTGAAAATGCAGGGGGGTGTTTAGGTAAGTGGTATTTATAAGTACATCTGCAGGGAAATGTTTACAGGCAAGCTACTCATGGGTAATTATAGATCAATACTTCAAAGCAGAGCAAATAGAGAGGTAAAGGACCTCTGCTGGTGTGCCACAAATAAATATTTAGCTATAACAGATGCACATAAGCATGTGCAGGCTACATGGGCGAGATAAAGACTGGAATTTAGCTGGAGCCCTTCTCCTGGGAGGCGAGGCTGTGCCATTAGCAGCGCATCCATAACTCAGCACCGCTGGCGCATCCGAGCGGCGCTATCGGATCAGCCCCGCGCTCCATCAAACCTGGCGGCCAAAGCAGCTCCAGCAGAGATGTGAGCGTAGAACTGAAGGTCAAAGAAGTCTCTTTTTCCTGTTCGAGGAGGCCTAATGTGTCCCCTTCCCACATCCGGCACAAAACCTGGGACTGGAGCCATGTTATGCCTTCCCAGCTCCCTCTGACTCGTCAGATCCAAATCTCCCTTGACAATCACGCGTCGGTTTGTGTTTGACAAAGTTCAGCCAAGCATCGAGCAGCCTGGAAGGCCCTGAGATCCCACTGAAATCCCCATCCAATTTATCAAGTCAAAAATTCAGCCGGGTGGGAGCTAAGTGGGATGAAGCTCTGATCAAGGCGAGAGATTAGGGCAGAGCCGGTTACACAAATCTCGGCTCTGACTGGGAGGGGGAACAGCAGGGCCAAGGGGAGCTTCTCCAGAGCTGGGCAGAGCTGGAGATAAGGGCCTGATGTTGGTAAATAAAACTGCTGGGGAATCGCGTGTCTGATCAGTGTCCGCTCCCGTCAGGCTGGCGGGAGCTGGCAGCTTTATTTCCAGGCTTTTCCCCAGGAATACTAAGGGCGTTTGGAAAGGCAAGAACAAAGCTACAACTTTATTTGAGAGGAAAACAAAAGCAAACAAATGCATACCCAGAAGACCGAGCGTTGAAAGGGAGCGGGAGACGGCTCAGACAGCATCTGAGGTGGCCCTTGGACACCTCATGACTGTTAAAAAGTTTCCCGAGGAGTGAAGTCTTTTTGTTGGTTGGTTTGTTTGTTTGTTCGCAGGGAGAAAACAAAGTGGAAGGATTGCTGATGCCTTTGGTGGTAAATGAAGACAAATATCTCTTGATTGTGGAGATTGCTGGCATGGAAAAAGCTCTGCTTGCATCATTTTGGGAAGGGCTGAGCAATGCTTTTGGGGTCCTCAGGCTGATTTTTCAAAGATGAGCTCCTGCACCCCAAACCCCACGGGGATCTACACCCTGCAGCTCCCGGGAAGCTGGGTGCTGGCACGTGTCCCCTCGAGAGACATCCGTTCTTGTTCTACAGATGTCAAAAGCCTCGGAGAACCCTCCTCCCCTGATGCCTTCACAACCTCAATATTTTGGAAAAAATTGCAGTTTCTCACTTAACTTTGCTCTGTGGCTGCCTTTAAACTATTTGTTCCCATTCTGCCTTTCTCCGAGGGCTTAAAGAGCCCTTTAGTATCTGGTATTTTCTCCCTGTGAAGCTACTTAGACATGGTAATCAAGTCACCTCTCTGTCTCCTTTTTAATAAATTAAGCAGATGGAGCACTTTAAAGCTTTTTTATTTTTTTTTTTGCCAGCCCTTGAATTATTTTCCGTGGCTCTTTCTCAGCCCTGCCTTTACTGGCAGAGCTCAGCGAGGGCACAGCCAGCACCTCTGCCCATCCCCATCCCACTCCCCAGATATCCAGGTCGGGAGGCTGTGCTCAGCCTCCGGGAGGTTTTATAGTTTCAAACCTCTTGCCAGTCAGATCCTTCAGACAATCCAGCTCATTAAATGGAAAGAAAGACTTCAAATTTACAGCCTCCATCAATGTATAAAGCCCTCAGCTTCCCGACGGCTGCTGCCTGGCCGGCATTATAACGTAATAGCCTTTCTCTTTACTTTAAAAGCAAGAGATAATAATTAAAGATTGGATTATGAGCTAGCCCAGCATCACAAAAAAGACACAACTTTATCGTATTACACAGCATCAAAATTAATTAGAAGCGCGTTAATCTCTAATCTAGGAAAATATTGCAGGATCTCTGGCCTCAATATCACATCCCCCAACCAGTGCCTGACAGCCTGGCCCCTTTGAAAGCCTCCCTCCACCATCCCTGCAAAGAAACCTTTACAAAACTCGTGTAATCAATGTTGCTTTGATTAGTCAGAGCTCGCAGACGCTCTGGCAGCCGCTCCCGGGGCCACTGCCTTTGTGCTCGGCGCTCCCAGGGATGGGGAGTGAGTCAGGTCCCGCTCCTGCCCCGCTGGCAAATCAGCACTGAAAACGTTTAGGAGCACAGAGGAAGGGGCCTAAACCAGCACTGATCACTCGATGCCTTTGGGATAGGGATGGAGAGAGCTCAGCTGGCTGGGGGATCCATGCAGGGTGCAGCTCTTTCCCAATGCTTTGCTCCTTTCTGCTTCTGCAGGGCCAAAGTGGCTTTGGTGCAGCACTGATGATGCTGCCAACTTCACCCCCTACTTGCCGCAATTTGGGGACTCTACTGAAGCTCCGGAGCTTGGGTTTATTTGATTTTTCCAGCCCCATGTCTTGGTTATCACCATTCCCCAGGAGATTTTACTGGGAGGGTGGGGAGGCCCTGGCACAGGGTGCCCAGAGAAGCTGTGGATGCCCCTGGATCCCTGGAAGTGTCCACGGCCAGGTTGGACGTGGCTTGGAGCAGCCTGGGACGGTGGAAGGTGTCCCTGCCCCAGGCAGGGGGTGGAACTGGATGGGCTTTAAGGTCGCTTCCAACACAAACCGTTCTGAGACTCCATGATTCTCTGCTGAGCATGAGCTCTCCCCCCTGAGGGAGAGCTGCATCCCCCAAAGGCCAGGTGTGGGTCCATGTACCTCCTCTCCAGGTGTGCTGAGTGAGGATACATTACTTGGTGCCATCGTGGGTCATCGGACACAATGATCCTTGTGGGTCCTTTCCAGCTCCAGATATTCTCCAATTCCATGACTGAGGGATGCCTGAGGACCACACGGCTGTATTTAATTCCACAGGGAGTTCTCAGAGCTGCAGAGACATCAGAGCCGAGGCTGAAGTGTCACACAGAGCAGCAAATCAAGGACAGCAGCAACACCGCAATTTTAGCAATGATTATTTCTAAAGAAACCCTTGATTTGAGCAGTCTGGAAAACTTAGAGTGGGCACAAGAGGGGTTGGGGTTTGTGGGACTTCAGTTGTTAAGGAAGACTCCCTGGGAGTTGGAAAAGGACTTGTGATGAAGGATGGAGGGACAGGACACAGGGAATGGCTTCCCACTGCAAGACGGCAGGGATAGACGGGATATTGGGAAGGAATTGTTCCCTGGGAGGGAACTGTTCCCAGGGGAGACCCTGGCACAGGGTGCCCAGAGCAGCTGTGGCTGCCCCTGGATCCCTGGAAGTGTCCAAGGCCAGGTTGGACAGAGCCCTCGTCTATGGAAGGTGTCCCTGCCCATGGCAGGGGTTGGACTCGGTGATCTTTGAGGCTCCTCCCCACCCAAACCTTCTGTGATTGAATAGTCCTGGGAAGGGCCTGGGCCTCAGTTGCTCTGAGCAAAGCTGTCCAGCAGTGCCCCAAACTCCCCATTAGGCCTCAAACTTCCCTTACAAAGCTGAATTCCCTTTGGGATCGCAGCCTATAGAATCCTGTATGGTCATCAGCCTTTGGGACCCACCCATCAATGCTTCCATTCCTCACAATAACCTGGAAGAGGCAGGGAAACGGTGATTGCTCAACACCTTCCATGCAAGAAAGAAAAGAAGCTTTGTGATAACAGCATTTTCTGCCCTGATCTAAATATTTACATTATTGAAGTGGAAAGGGGCTGCAGAGAAACCAGCCTGGGAAGGCAGGATCCCTGGGAGCTGTTATTCAGCAAAGAGAAGTGCAAGGTAATGCGGTGTGGGGAGACCACTTAAACTGTTCCTGCACTCCAGTGGTTTGTGAATTAATTGTAGCCTGGCAGGAAAACACCCAGGCATCCTGCGGAATAACCTGATGGAAGGAGCTGCTGGTAGCCAAGCAGCAATTAGGAGGGGAAACAAGTCATTAAGCTGCATTAAGCCAGGGATGGGAGGTTTTAATGCAAGGCTAATGCCCAGCTGGGTAAATTTGTGAAGGATTGACTCTTTCCCTGTTCATCTTTGGAACAGCCTGTCCCAGGACACCAGAGCACCGTGCTCCCCATTGTGCTGAGGCAGGATTGCCACTTGTTTGATGCACAAAGTTTCAATACCTGCCAAAAAAATGGGAATAAATTCAAGGTCCTGCAGGCCCATTGCTGCCATCGAGACAGATGAGTATGCTTGGAGCTGGGCACATCAGCTCCTGGAACTTTATGGAGTCAGCGAGACTTCCTGCACCTCCCCGAGCTGAGGGACGGCGATGGGAGATTGAAAAGACTTAAATTTGTTTCTGCAGTTTGGGTATCGCATTCCCTAAACCACAGGGATCAATTTGTTCTGTCTCAGGGAGATCGGAGGGAATGGCCACACATAAATACAGATGAGAGCCTGCACGTGGCTCTGGGTCCCTCCCTGCTTTAAACTCCCTGTCAGCCTCCTCCTGATCCCAATTCCTGCTCCACGTTGGGTTTAGAGCATAAATATCTACTTATAAAGTGCAGGACACCCTCCTGCCAGGTGTGGAGATCCCCTGTGGGTGTCACCTGTGGCCACCTGACCTTTACAGAAGAAGAAACCGCAGCTTCACCTTGCTCATCCTCCAGCCTCAGTGGTGTCGGAGCCCGTGGCAGGTTTGATCCCAGTTTCCATCCTTCAGGGTGCCAGAGCAGGCACCCTGCTGGGTGGGAGCCACTGAGGGGGACTTAGTGCTGGGGAGCTGGAAAATCCTTCTGAAGGGTGGGAGGAAGCCATGGAGAACGATGGTGCTACTTCTGCACAGTGTCCCTGAGAGCTCCCTCAAAGGGGACTGCAGAGACAAGGTGAGAAAATCCCTTGGTTCCCTCCAGCATTCCTCAGGGCAGTTACCCATCCCATCCTGTCCCATCCCATCCCATCCCGTCCCGTCCCGTCCCGTCCCGTCCTGTCCCGTCCCGTCCCATCCCATCCCGTCCCATCCCATCCCTTCCCTTCCTTACTGTCCTGCTCCCTTGATCCCTATTGACCCTTTTCTCCCAGCCGAGGGTGACTGATTTCCCAAAGGAAGAGGGCAGCAGCCGCTCCTCCATCCTGCTCATTTCCTTGGAGCAAACAGGTGAGGATGGAAAAGCAGCGCATGGAGCAAGGCGGGGTTTGTGGCAGGAGAGGGGCTGGAACTGCAGCTCAGGCTCTCCCCCAGCACATCCAGCCCCGCTGGCAGCGGATCCACCCTCCCATTCCCACTGTGTCCAGGGCAGGCCAACAGCAGAGGAGCAGGAGCCCAGTTTGCCGACAGAGCCTGGAAAAGCCAAAGGTGACCAAAATATTGACCAGGATGCTCACAGAGCACTGAGAAACTGCTCCTTTACAGATCCCAGGGGCTGCAAATCCCAGCCCTTCCTGGCTGGAAATGCAATAATCAGGGATCTGCTGCTCCTCACTCCGGGATTTTGGTCTGTTTAATGAGTCTCTGTGTGTGAGAGTGTTCACACACCTCTCCCTCCAACCGCTCTTCAATCGCCCTGAATCCAGCACCAACACAGCCTTCAAAGCGTCCTGCTGGGCTGGGATGGGCTGGATTCCGTCTGGGATGGGCTGGATTCAGTCTGGGATGGGCTCAGTTCTGTCTGGGATGGGCTGGATTCCGTCTGGGATGGGCTGGATTCAGTCTGGGATGGGCTCAGTTCTGTCTGGGATGGGCTGGATTCCGTCTGGGATGGGCTGGATTCAGTCTGGGATGGGCTGGATTCCATCTGGGATGGGCTGGATTCCGTCTGGGATGGGCTGGATTCCATTCAGGATGGGCCATTCCCGGTCACCCTCTCACACCAGGCCCTTGTGAAAAGTCCCTCTCCAAACCTGCCCACAGTGTAAGAAGTGACCAGACCCCAACAGGAGCTTTTCCTCCACGGGATCACCTCTGTAAATCCCTCCTCATTCCCACCCTCCTGCATCATCTACAGGCCATTGGGTCCAGGATGGGCCAGGAGCTGCAGCAGCTGGATCCAGTTTGAGTGGAGGCACATTTTGCATTGCATTAAATCGCTCAGTAGCCAAAGGAACCTCTCCATGGATTTGTCACTAAATCCAGAAGCTCCAAAGGCAAAGCTCAGACCCAGCCAGCAGCTGTTGGATGGAATCTACTGAATTTCAGGTCGCTTTGGGCTCACAAGTGTCCACCCAGCCAGAGGAGAGCCCCAGCCTCCCTCGTGCTGTGTCCCTGTTCCATCCCTGCTTCATCCCTGCTCCATTCCTGCTGTGTCCCAGCTCCATCCCTGATGTGTCCCTGCTTCATCCCTGCTCCATCCCTGCTGTGTCCCAGCTCCATCCCTGATGTGTCCCTGCTTCATCCCTGCTCCATCCCTGCTGCATCCCAGCACCATCCCTGATGTGTCCCTGCTTCATCCCTGCTCCATCCCTGCTGTGTCCCAGCTCCATCCCTGCTCCATCCCTGCTGTGTCCCAGCTCCATCCCTGCTGTGTCCCAGCTCCATCCCTGCTGTGTCCCTGTTCCATCCCTGCTGTGTCTCTGTTCCATCTCTGCTCCATCCCTGCTCCATCCTCGTTCCATCCCTGCTCCATCCGTGCTCCATCTCTGCTGTATTTCCTTCCCAACACCGACAGCAAACCAGACCTGGTGTGACTGAGGGTTTGCTCCCTGCAGAGCTTTGCCAGCTCCTGCCAGCTGGAAGTTCAGCCTCTGTTGGATTTAATAATACCTTATGTCCAATGGATTTTATTATTAATAATTATTACCAACAACCTCCTCCCCAAAAGTTACCCATTTCAGACAAAGGAGACTGATTTGATTTGTGATTTTTTGATAGGTATTTAGTATTTTTTTTTCTTTAAAAGACAATTAAATCCCCAGAGGAAAAGTGTTTAAAATCCAAATAAACACGCTTTCTGTCAAAAATTACAGCTTCCAAAGGGGCAAAGGGCCCAGGATCCATCTGCTGAGGGGCCTTGTCAGCAGCCCCCCAGTAAGGGATCTCTAAGAAAAGCTGAGCTTAATTAGAGCCCTACACCTTGTTTTCCCCCTTGCACAGATGCTTTCTCCGTCATTTACTCCTTGTTTCATCCCTGAGTCCAGTGGAAAGAGATGTAAAGCTCTTCTCTGCCTCGGGTGCAGCCAGTGAGTGCTGCAGACTTTTGGGAATTTGCCAGGATAAAGTTGCCCAAGGCAAGAGATGATGCTTTGGCTGCTCCAGCAATTTTCTCACCACCCTCCTAAGGTCCATTTTGGGTTTTACAACCTCCAAACTGCACCTTTTGGAGAGAGGATTGAGCCTTCATGACAGCACCGGGGGGTGGGGAGGGCAGAGGGTGGAATGCAGGAGGGTGGGAATGAAGAGGGATTTACAGAGGTGATCTCATGGAGGAAAAGCTCCTGTTGGGTTCTGGTGACTTCTTACACTGCAGACAGGTTTGGAGAGGGACTTTTCATAAGGACCTGGGGTGATGGGACAAGGGGGGATGGCCTTAAGCTGAAGGAGGGCAGGGATGGATGGGATATTGGGAAGAAATTCCCCTCTGTGAGGGTGGGGAGGCCCTGGCACAGGGTGCCCAGAGCAGCTGTGGCTGCCCTGGATCCTTGGAAGTGTCCAAGGCCAGGCTGGATGGGGCTTGGAGCAACCTGGGATTGTGGAAGGTGTCCCTGCCCATGGCGTGGAGTTGGAATTAGATGAGCTTTAAATTCCCTTCCAACCGAAACCATTCTGGGATTCCAATTAAAAAAGCAAGGAATGAAAAACATTTGCAGTTTGGATGTGCTTGGGAGAGACGAGTTTGTCTTTATTGGCTGCACTCATTAAAGATCCTGGTGAGAGGAGAAATCCTGACATGAGTGATTGGAAACGCAGGTGATGGAAGACCAAAAGGAAAAGGGTTTTTTTTCCCTCCTCTCCCCTGCTGAAGACAGCAGGAATTGGGGAAGGATTGACTTAACTCTATCCATCAGGAAAAGACTTTCCATCAAAAACTGAGCAAGAAAAATTGCACCTGGGAAAAAACAAGAAGCCTGCAAGGAGAGCAGCAAACTCTCCTCGGAGGTCAACAGAGTCCTTTTGGGAAGGACTCAGCGGGGCAGGAGACCTGGGCAAGGCCTCGAGGAAGGCAAAACAAACTTGAGAGTTTGAAAAGGACATGAAACAGGTGGGGGGAGATGGAAGGAAATAGGTCCCCCCGGAGCATTTCGGGGAGAGAGATGTTCTCAAGCAGGATGAAAGGAGAGGATGTGGGAGCGGTGCCGGAGGCGAGGCCGGGCTCGGAATCGGGGGAGATGTCTGGCTCAGAAGCTCTTTGAAGATTTTCTGGTCGCTTCGAGCTTGGGAAATGTTGCTGTCGGCTCAATGGGTCTGGCTTTGTCCTGGGAATAACCACCTTGGGAGACTACGATGGAAATATCCCCATTTTAGCTCAAGGCTGGGGTCTCACCACCTGTTTTTGATCAGTCCTGCCTCAGGTGCCCCACAAAGGGTGGAGCTGGAAGGGTTTGGGGCGAGGGAAGCTGTGCCATGGCAGAAACTGCAAAGAGCTGACACGGCCCAGCAGAGGTGGAAAGGCAGATCTTCCCCAGGATCCCAGAGGAGACCTTGCAGAATTTGTTGCCAGCCAGGAAAGCAGAGCAAAGTTGATGGAGTGAGGCCGAATTTGAAGGCAAGGACATGCCCTGCAAGGACAGTGAGATTTGTTACCAGCCCTTTCCATCACTCTCCTATTCTGTTCTGTCTTTTCTCTGGATTAATCAATTCCTGGGATTAATTGGCTTTGCTCCCACCCAGCTGCACGGCAGGGAAGACACTCGGAGGCTCCGCTGGAAGGACACAGCCCAACCACATCCAGCCCCAACATTTCACCCGGTTCAGGTCCCGCTACAATTCCCACAGAACATTTGCATTATGCAAATTTGGCATATGCAGATCAGCCCTTCCGAAAATAATGTGCAATCAGGCAATTAACAAGTGCCTTGTCTTTAGCTCACAGGTAGGTTCAGTTCCTGAGACTCTTCATTCTGGATTGGCTCTGCAACCTTAATAACGGCATTTTTAATTCCCTGGCAGCCTTTTTGGGATGGATTTTCACTTCCTTTTCCTGCCCCGAGCCCTCTCTGCCACCCACCGGCTGCTGGAAGGGAGGATGACAGAGGGATGCTTTTCTCACAGCAGAGACTACAGCCATAAATTCCACTTATATCCAGTAAAATACAGGCATCCAATTAAACGCATAATCCTATAAACCTGCCAGCAATCAAGCACACTTTTAAAAATCAAGCCCGACAGATACTTTAAATCAATATATCCAAGTAACAACTCGCAGCCTGTAGGATCATCCAACACTGCGTCTTCACTAAAAGAATAAATTTTCCAGTCTGTGCGTTGGTTTTATGGCTTTTCCCCCCTTCTAGCTTCTCCAGAGGAGATTCCTGAGTGATGACTGACGGTCAAGGACCGAGGGGAATCAGGAGGAGTTTGGGCCATTGCATCCCATAAGACACCACCCCTCCTCAGCTCCTTTTGCCTGGAGATGTCGGGGGGACCAATGGTTTGCGACAGATTCTTATTGTCCTGGGTTTCTTTTCAGAGAGGGAAAAAAATGGGGATTTAATTTATGAGCAGCTTTCTGGTAACAGCTGAGGGCTCTGGCAAATTCCGAAATCTTTTCCTCCAGGTGGGGTGCAAAGCGGTTGGCACCGGGAAGGGACAGGGCAGGTGATGGATGCTGAGGAGCATCATTGCCACTCATCATCCTGAAGAAGAGAGGAGTCACCGGGTTTGTGGCCATCCATCAGGTCCCCATGGATAAAATGTTGTGTTTCTTCTATTTTTAGGGAGTTTCCACCCCAAAGATGTCCAAGTTGCTGCCCCCTGATGGTGGCATTTCCCTGGGGCTCTGCAGACCTTGAGAGGGGCATGGAAAAGTCATGGAATGATAGAATCAGAGAAACACAGAATCACAGACCTTGGCGATGGGAAAGAGAAAGGTTTTAGTGTCAAATCCTGGCCTTTGGGCTGCCGCCACCACCAAAATAACGTGGTTCAGCAAACCCTGAGACAGCTCCAGGGTTCACTCCCAGCCCACCCACAGCTCCAGCTTTTTGGGAAGAAGATGCAATTGCAGCTGGGACAACGCTCCAAGAGCCTCTTTGGCTCTGTCTTGATATGATGTACTTTGAACTTGCTTAAAATGACTTGGAAATGATGGTGTCACCTTCATCCCCGAGGTTGCCTGGGCGAGGCTGGCAGGCAGCGACAGGAATCAGGGAGGGCAGGAAGATGGGAGTCAGAGGGATTTTCACACCTCCCATTCTCCTGGGAGCTCCACCTGATCCAGCTCACATCCACCAGCAGCTCTCCAGTAAGAACAGCCTCTTTGCTGGGAGCTAAACCCCCGTGTGCAGCAGCAGGGAAGTGGCTGAAGCCCATTTCAGAGTGCTTTAAACAGTTTTATGGAGGCTGTTTTCTTTGTATCCCTCACCTGTAAAACCAGGTACTTCTAGCGTCGGACTCTGAATGCAATAAATACACGGAGTCATAAAAAATCTCTTAGGCTGCCCTGGAACAGCTTTTCCAGACCTCTCAAAGTGTCTGGTGAGGCTCAGAGCCTGCCAGGAAAGCGCTGCTCACCCAGACGAGGGAGCAGCACGTGCCCAGCCCAACGGATGGCACAGTCCTCCTTTTCTTTTAAGTCCTTTATGGCAATAAACCATAAACTTGAAATTAATGATCACTTCATGGAGAGAAAATGCAGCCATTGACCTGGGACTGAACCTCAGCCATTCCAGGCGCAGCATTTGCTGCTGTTCAAATGTTCATTTCCAGGAGCCGCGGAACAGAACCTCGATCTTCTGAATACAAAATGGTCCTGATGCCACCGAGCTGTTTCCTCTCATTCCCACAAGTTCATTTTGTGCGGAGCGTCCAACAGGTTTTCACTCATTGAAGACCAAAAGGCAGCCAAAAAAAATCTCAGGTGCAAATATCCTGTGTGGCTACAGCTCCAAAATATGATTAAGCTGGTGAAATAATGATCCAAGCGAGGCCCAGGGTGAGGATCCCAGAATCTGCACCCCAAGACCCACGACCCCAGCATCTCTCTGATTATAGAAAAAAACATTTTCTCTTCTCACAGATTATCTGCACCTGGTCAAAGCATCAGCCCAGTGCAGAATCCATGGGAAATTATTCGCATATTTATCCCAGATCCCAGGTGAGAGTGGCCAAATCTCACCTCCCATCCACCCTTATAAAACACCATATTCACAATAGGCACCATGACGATGATCCACCTTATCTACTGTTTAATTGACTGCAGGCCTGGAGTTAACAGGGAAAAAACCATAAAACTGTCATTTTAGGAGCCCTGTCTCCTCTCTTGGCTAATAGGATTAGACAAAAATGTTTTAAATCAAAATCCCAAAGCTTGGTGCTGGTTTTTAAATGAGGCTGAGGCTTTCTGGTGAGGCTTTTTTTTGATCTTTCTGCTGAATGGTGACTCCGAGTCAGAGTCCCAAAACTCTTTGGGGGTTTTAGGCAGCTCGGAGCCAGATTGTTTGGAAAAAGTGGGGTCTCGGGGTTAGAAAAATCTGTGGTTTTCAATCTCAGCAGCCAGGGAAAGCATCCCGGGGGCTGGAGAGGCGGTTAGAGCACAGCAGGGTTTGGGGACAACACTGAGCTGCTCCCGTTGGTCCCAAGGGATGCACCTGGCAAAAGGAAAGGATGCTGAAAAATTGACCAGAGTGCAGAGGAAGGCCCAGAAACAACCCGAGGGCCAGGAAAAATGCCTTACAGTGGGAGACTTAAAGAGCTTCACCTCTTTATCTTATCAGGAAGAAGAATGAGAGTGATTTGATTACAGCACACGAGCACCTTCTCGGGGAGAAAACACCGGGGCACGGCCAAACCTCTTTAATCCATCAGCCAAAGGCAGGACGAGAAGTAAAAGCTGGAAGAAGAAGCCAAATCCATTCGAACTAAAAATTAGACAGTGGATTTTTATTTTGTTTTAATTTCTTCCCCCGTCAGCAAGATGGATTCACCATTAAAACAAATCACCTGTGAGACAGTACATCCTGCTCGGACCAGGCTCAGTGGGGACCAGCACGGGCAGGATATTGGGGTTTATCCCAGTGGATTTGAGGGCTCAAATTCTCTGCAAGGCAGGGGAGGGCTGCAGATATCTCCAAGCCCTTCCCATCTCCTCCACCCTTGGATCTATGCGCTAGACAACAAAGTTTGCCACTTCCCAGCCCCTCACTCTCCTCACAACCCACAGATGCATCTGATCCATGCTGCAAGATAATGATAGAAAATTACAGTGTAATAAGATAATGGGATTTATTTATAGAATTTGCTTTCCAATCACGCCCACATGATCTATGTATCCCCACACACTCACACACGCACACAGGCACTTTCCATGTGTGTGTATTTGCATAAGTGCTTGGCTTTGTGGAAGCAAAATGCCACCTGGGGGATGTCGAGATGCTCCCAAATGGTTTGATCCCAGCGAGAAGGGTGCTGGCACATCACAAATAGTCCCTTCATCATCATAACAATGACACCATATTTCCATCACACTTTTCTCTCAAAGCACTTGACAAAAAAAAAACAAGAAAAAAAAAGAAAAAAAGAAAGAAAAAAAAGAAAAAAGAAAAAAAAAAAAAAAAAAAAGAAAAAAGAGGGAACAAAAATATAAAATAAATGTAAACTGCTACCCAAAGCCCGGTGTGCAGAGAGGAGAATTGAAATGCAATGACAGCCTCAACTGGAGACAAATCCCGTCTCCAATAGAAACAAGCCAAGGGAAATTTAAGGAGGCAGCTCATAATTAGCTGGGGATGGTCAGCACAGCAGGGCACTTAATGAGCTTTCTCCCCACGGGGCCGTGTCAGGTTTGAGCACACGGAGGTGCAGCAGGTCAGGGGGCTCCGAATCCCAGCTCGGAGGGAAGCAGCCCAGCAAACCCCGACTGAGGGGGATGAAGCACCGCAATAACTGAGCTGAGGACGTGGCGGCTCTGCCACCTCTGCCTGGAGCTTCCCAACCCACAACAACCTGGTTTTACCACTCAAACCAAACTATGGAGCTATTAAAGCTTTGGGATTCGTGTCCTGGGAGGTTTCATCCTCCTGCCATGAGGTCACTGGGATTTATTACGGCGTTTGTAAATCTCATTGCAGTCTGCATCCCCAAATCTGGCTACGGGGAGAGGACAGAAGCTGTTAAAAAAGGTGAATGGGCCAATTGCTCCCTGTAAAATAATTCTGTGCCCTAAGAAAGCCTCAGCCACGGACACAGAGATGTTTGCAGGGAAAGCGAAGGCAGAGTTGATGAATCCCACAAAATTATGGAATGGTTTGGGTTGGAAGGGACCTTACAGCTCATCCCATCCCACCCCCTGCCATGGGCAGGGACACCTTCCACTAGCCCAGGCGGCTCCAAGCCCCGTCCAACTTGGCCTTGGACACTTGCAGGGATGAAGAGTCCACAACCTCTCTGGACAACTCCACTTCTCCAGGCTGCTCCTACTCTGATCATCCCCATCACGTGCTCACCACACCAGGGCCACTGACAGCCAGGGGCACTCAGTACCAGCTTTTGGGGTGAAACTGCAACTTTTTTTAAAGAAAAGATCATTTCAGCATCTTCAGACTTAGCAGCAAACACCTTTTTCCCAAATACTTCACAAAGAGCATACCAGGATTGTACCTGCCCATCCACAAGGTCTGATTAACCAGCGGCAGGTGAGGGGGGAGGCAGTGGGTGAGGATCCCTGCTCAGATTCCCTGTCCAGTATCCCTGTTCAGGATCCTTGCTCAGATTCCTTGTCCAGTATCCCTGTTCAGGATCCCATCCCAGATTCCCTGCTCAGATTCCCTGTTCAGGATCCCTGCTCAGATTCCCTGCTCAGGATCCCTGTCCAGAATCCCATCCCAGATTCCCTGTCCAGGACCCCTGCTCAAGATCCCATCCCAGATTCCCTGTCCAGGACCCCTGCTCAGATTCCCTGTTCAGGATCCCTGCTCAGTATTCCTGTTCAGGCTTCCTGTTCAGGATCCCTGTTCAGGATCCCATCCCAGATTCCCTGTTCAGGATCCCTGCTCAGTATTCCTGCTCAGGATCCCTGTTCAGGATCCCTGTTCAGGATCCCATCCCAGATTCTCTGTTCAGGATCCCTGCTCAGGATCCCTGCTCAGGATCCCATCCAAGATTCTCTGTTCAGGATCCCTGTTCAGGATCCCATCCCAGCATCCCGGCCCCCCTGGAGCCCACGGGCAGGAGGCCGTGGCAGGCACGTCTCTCTCTCCTCAACTGCAGAGAGGTGCAATTATTTTCCAAGGGCTGCTGAGCATCTCCACCGAGCCGGCTTCTCTGGGGAAGATCAAAGCCAACCTCTGATCAGGAGAGCTGAGCGAGATCCCTGCATGGGGAGGGAGAACAGGGAGGAGAGGGAAAACATAAAGAATTGGGGGATGGCTGGCAGCAAGGGGAAGTTTTCCATTAGTGGGGTTGGATAAACACCAAACAAACCCCGCTGGAGTTAATGGCTCACCTCTAATGACTCGGTCCAGGAGTGGCTGGGCTGTCACAGCCCCCAGTGGCTTTGAGTGGGACATGCAGGGCCGGCCACCCCCTTGTCCTGCAGCACCCACAGCCCACCTCAGCTCGGCTCTGCCGGGGGGGAGGGGGCAACCAAGCCTTCGAGGGATTTTTTTGGAAATGCAGAGGACCAAGAGGACCCAGATCATCTTTTATAGATGCTGTTGCCTCTGGCAGAAAAGCCGAAGCAAATTCCAGCACTTCACTCCTCCTTTGATTTCGGCACTTTCAACCAGGGAGAAGGGAGAGCCCCCCACACAGCAGACCCCAACCCTGCCGGCTGCCGAGCCCACGTGGATGCTCCAGGATGTCCCACCACCTCCTTCCCTCCTGCCAACCCCTCAGCAGCAGAAATCTCATCAACACCACAGATCTGGGGGCTCTTTCCAGGCTGCAGGGAAGGGAGGGGAGAAGGTGCAGGACTGGTTTCCTCTCCCTTCAAACGTAGTTGTGCTCTATATTCAAATGCCAGTTTAATGAGCCTTTCCCTATTTCGAGCAACTTTATCACATCATTAAAGCACAGAAATGAATAATACATCTAGCGGGGGGTTCTGCTGAACTCCAGACCTGCTGCAGCTTCAAACGGAGACGGAGGAGAGGCAGCCGGAGGACGGGGCTGTGCTGGGGAGGCCGCAGTGATCCCGGCTCGGATGTGCCAAACCCCACTCAGGGATACCTGAGCTCCTTCCCAGAGCGCCAAACTCCTGCCATTTTACCTCAGCGATGGGCAGGAGCTGCTTGTACCCAAACCATCCCTCCTCCTTTCCTCTCTGGCCTGAAGAAATAATAATGTTTTTAAATTGTTTTAACATGATTCTAAATTATTGCTTCCAGCAAACTGCCCGGGGGGTAAGGAGCTGATCCCACACCAAGCTCCACGTGTGCCCCCATCCCCAGCCTGTCTCCATCTCTTCCCATCCTTAAAAATGAGGCAAAATGGGTAAAAAGGTCTGATCCAGGTCACATCAGACCTCACTGAGGGCTGGGTGAGGTCTTGGCCAAATGATCCCCTTGCCAAAGCAGAATGTTCATTACATCCCCACGGATGGATGGGCAGGCGAAGGTTTGCTGCTCCTGGAGGCAGGATCTGTGCCCAAGCACCCAGGGGTGTCCTGCACCCCAAAGTGGCCTCAACACAGGCTCAGCACCTCAAGGAAAGAAAAAAATCTCATTATTGAGCTGAAAGCTCACTTAAAACAGGAGCAGAAGTCAAAAAAATAACCCAGAGAGGCCAAAACAAACCATCTTCAGCTCAGGATGTGAAGTATGTTCTCCCCAGGGGAAAACTAAGCAATTAATGCTGGAAAGATTCAAAGATTTTATGGTTTGGGGCTTTTTTTATAAACTGTCCTCAGCAAAACTAGTCCTTATGCATTTTTTGGCCCATTGGGGCATTGATTTATTTTTCTCTTATTCTTTCTGATTGTTGTATTTTGGATGGTGCTTACTGATGTGAAAAAAGCCATCTTGTGTTGCTGATAAGGCTGGAGATAACTGCAGAGGTCAGGGAACAGCTGGGGAAAGAGAAAAGAGGAGGGGAAAAAGTTTCAGCATCTCCAGCTCCATCCTCACTCCCCCCAAACCTGCAGAAAAATCACATCCAGTGGCCCAGAATGGTAAATGAGATGGATTTTCCCCAGGGCCAGCCCAGAGGAAGAAAGGAAGGAAGCAATTTAACTGTATTTCCTCGTTATCTGATCTCAGTAGTTTTAATTTGTGCTCTCTTTGAGGCTTCTCCTTTTTTCCTTTTCTTATGTGTTCATCTCCTCCTGTCGGGAGTGTTGAGCTGAGTAATGGATGACATTGCAAGAAAATGGGAGGGTTTTTGTCCGGCCCAATAACCACGTCCAAGGTCGCACGTGACAGAGGCAGACGCTGCTTTCAAGGTGAGGCAGAAAGGAGGAGAAAAACCCTTCTCTTATCAGATCTTAATAAAATAAATTTGCCACTGTATTCCCATCGTGAGCCAAGAACAGCCTCATCCTTTTCCATTTCTTCCCCCTTTGAGGATGGCAAGGCCGGTCCTGAGCGACCACCCAAGGGCAAAGAAAAGTAATTGCTGGGTAAGAGAGATCAGACTTTAGGGAGAGAATCACAGAATAACGGAAAGGTTTGGGTTGGAAAGGAACTTAAAGCTCATCTCATGCCATGGGCAGGGACACCTTCCACTGTCCCAGGCTGCTCCAAGCCCTGTCCAGCCTGGCCTTGGACACTGCCAGGGATCCAGGGGCAGCCACAGCTTCTCTGGGCACCCTGTGCCAGGGCCTCCCTACCCTCACAGGGAACAATTCCTTCCCACTACCCAGTCTAAATCTCTCCTCCTTTAGTTTAAAACCCTTCCCCTTGCCCTCTCCAGGGGAGAGGTTGAAGGGAATTGTGCCAGACCCCTTTTAGGATTGCAGAGGGCACATGGGCTGAAAACAGAAGCAGTGACTCTGGAGATCTGGAGGAGGGCTCCTTGCTTGGTTCGAGGGTTATTTTTTGTCATAGCGTTTCAAAGAAGCAATTTGATAAAATGGCTATTAATTATGCCTGTCTTTGTTTGAGCAATTAAGGGGCCGTTTCACTTCTGGGAGAGCCCAAACAGAGCCTAAATGAGGTCAAAGCAAAGCAAAGCCACCTCAAGCTTAATTACAAAAGCAGTTTGACGCTCTGAGTTTGGCCTCTGGAGCTGGATTTTGTTCCAAGACCAAGGGAGAGGCTTCTGCCTCCCAAACCACTCGGGGGAGCAGGGATGAGGATGCTAACAAACCCTTCAGTGGCAGAAACAACAGGACAGCAGCAGCTGCCCAGGAGGAATCTCAGCCCCACGAAGCCTCAATGCCGGCGCAGGGACAACCTTACGGTGCCAATCCAGAGTGAAATGGAGCCCTGCAGCTCTAATTAAAAGGGCTGCTGTAGCTAATGATCTGCCCAGTGCTAATTAACTTCCAAACGTGGCGGCTCCATTCACTTTGTGCTCTGCTGCTGGGTTTGCTGTTGTTCTCCAGGCTCCTCCTTGGGTCGGCGTTTTCTCTGAGCCATCCCCGGGAAGATCTCCTAAGCATGGATAACTAAATCTTTGCAAACCTCTGAGGTCTCTCCTCCTCCTTCTCTGCTCTCCTTTCATTTTATTTCATTTTTTCTTCTCTAATTTGCCCAATTCTGCTTCCAAGCCTCAGAAATTGGTGACTTATAATAGAAGTGTCTTCTCAGCCGTATTTATAGCACGGCGCCAGCGTGAGGCTCCCAGAAGGTTCAGGTGGCTGGGAAATTCAAATTTAGTTCAGTGAGGCTGCGAGGATGCAGCCATGTCCTTTGGGAGAGGATTTTCCCCACTTTCCCCCCAATCTGAACCCCCCTCATGCTGCTTCGGTGGGGTGATTTGGATGTGGGATGGGATTTGGGCTTTGCACCCTGGCTTTGTGTTGAAAATCAGGTTCCACGTCGGAGTCAGGAGAGGAAACCTTCAGCTTTAAGTGTCAGATTTGGGGTTGTTTTTAATGTGATTGATGTCATGGGCAAGGGGCTTTTGCACGAGGGAGAAATTGGTTTCCCAACCCCAAAACCTGACCTGTGGGGTCCTTTCCTGTACCAATCCCATCATCCAATCCCGTTGTGTGCTCCTGGGAGAAACACAGTGCTGTGGAAGCGTGACTGGCAGCCAGCCTTTGCCATCTGCTCCGGCCCCTCATTACGGATTCACAACAAACATATGCGACAATTAGATCCACACAAACATCTCGTGGATCAGATGCGGTGGGAACGCGGGCATATGCTCCCTGCCCAATAAATCCCACGCTGGAGCTGGGTCTGCTCCCGCAGAAGACACTGGGGAAGAGGAATGAGATCTTCTCCTCACCTACACTTGTTAGCCAGGGGGAAGGTGTGGAAGAGGAATCCCGCTCTGCCACAGGAGAAGGGAAGTAAAGGATGCTGAGGGAGGATGCTCGGAGGTGCTTCAGGCTTTACAAGGGGCTGAACCCTTTCATTGAGTAATTCCCTGAGGCCAAAAATCACAGACTGGGCTCACAAAACTGGCCCAGAGGTTCAGAGGAGCATCCCAAGGTTGGCATGAGGCCTCTGCATCTCCCCCGTTGAAGAAGCCCCTCTGTGCAAGCCCCGCTGGTTGCACGAGCGACTGATGTGATGAAAGCTGCTCTCAGGAGCTGGAGCTGAACTGCTGCTTGGAAAGAAGCAGCTCCACGAGAGGACAGACAGAATAATAGCCCCTGACTCCTCAGCTGCTCCTCAGGCAGACGGCGCTGGCGCCAGTGGCTCTGCTGCTCCACTGTGGGAACGTGCTCGAGGGACAGAACGTCAGCCTGTGGGGCCGGACATCCCTGTCCCTTCAAACCCCTTGAAATCCAGCAAAAAACTATCATGGATGAGGCAAAAATCGTCCTTGGAGCCTGGTAAAGCACCTATCAAATCTCCAATCTCCAGCCTTTGGAAGAAACCACTTCCTGTTGTCTCATGATGCTCAGTAAATTCTTAAGACATGGAGAAATCCACTTTTTTCCCCATGTTTTCCCTTCCAGACCTAGTCCTGCTCTCTGTAAAACTGAAGATCTCCCTACCTCCTCCTCCTTCCCCTTCCCTCTGATATTCAGGAAGGGGAGACACCCCCTCAGCACAGGCAGCAGCATGTCCATAAATATCCCCTTCTCCTTCCCCAAATTTCCATTTCATCACTCCCATGGCTTTGTTGCAGCAATAAATTGGGAGTGCAACATCTGCACATCAGCTGCTTCCAAGCTTTTGATAAAGCAGGCATCTGATACCTTGTTATTTCAGTTCCCTTCTCCCCCAAAAAAGGGATGTGCCACGAGGTTGCCAGGCCAGAGGGAAGCGATGGGAGGCTCTGAGTTGTTAATTTTCATTTAAAAGTTTAAATCATCCCATCCTTGGAAGATGTTCCTGGGGTGAATCCAAAGCAAAGGCTCTGCTGGGGGTTCTGTTTAGTCAGCAGCTCAATGGAAGGAGAAACAGCTGCTCCAGCCAGGCTGGAAAGATGCTGGATATCCCAAGCCAACAGACAAAAACATCGGCATTTCAGGAAGAGATTTCCTTCTTTCCTGAAGATGAAAGTATGGAAAAATGAATATGGTTGGTCATGCCCAATCTCAGTCTCTATGGAAATAGGGAGAAGCTGAGTTTTACACTACTGAAGGCACAAAGCTTAAGGATCAAAATAAAAGGGAAGCCTTGAAAAAAGCCCCTCAAGAGTTCGGAGACATTAACAGGGAGCTGGAATTGTTGGGAAGGGCTGTAAGGGAAGCACTGGGCTCTTCCCAGGTGTGGGGGTTTGCAATTCCAGGCTAGGGAGAGCTTCCATGGAGGATGAGGAGGATGCCTTAATTCACACGCTCCCCATTGCCTCTGCCCCAGATCAGGTTCATCCCAGGGCAGCACATTCACCACCTGCAAGGGATATTGAGGAACATTTGGGAAATGCCAGCAGACGGGGGGAGGATGCATTTTGTGCTGAGGGGGTGGGGAGTCCATCCACATGTACCCAGAGCAGGGGTTGGGAATTGCATTCCCATTCCTCACCTGGAAATCAGGAGACGCTGACAGGAAACAAGGGAATGAAGCCTCGCCCTCCCCAGGGCACAAGACTTGGCTGCATGGGAAGTGCAGGGAGGATTTTGTTTTCATTCCCAGCCCTTCCAGTGCTTGCCAGGGACAGGAAAAAGGCACTTTTTTGGGAATTACACCACACCTCATGTCGCAGTGACCAGGCAATGACCAGGGCAAGAGATGGACTTGGAGTGACTGGTTGAGCAACAGAGGGTGGGAAGCAACAGGAGTCCCGTGGATGCTGCTCCCCAGGTTCCCCAATTAATAAATTAACCCAGAATGCTGGAATTGGGTGACCCCAGGGAGCTTTTCCCACACACATTTCATCCTCTGCCCGTGATTGAAACTTTGGATCCCAACCCAAAGCTGGAAGGTCCCACTGAAAATCCCCCAGGGCCACACAGGGAGGAGGAAAATTCACTTTTCAGCCAGAACTTGTTGAAACAACTTGCTTGATTTTTCTTCCCTTTACACTATTCCAAACAGGGAAAAAACTAAAATATGTTGTAAAAAGTGAGAATAATTTTCTATTAAGTTTGCCTTATGAAAAATCAGTTTGGTTTCTTTTCCTAGAAAAATTTCTTGGTTTTTCACTGTTAAATTAAATCCTGTGCCGGAAGAGGTTTGGGATCCCTGTGAAATGTGGGCATGAGCACCATTATTTTTCCCTACAGAAGTGGAAACTGAGGCAAGGGAGTGTTTCTCCACCAACCTTTGCAGAGGCTGAGGAGCCTGTGCTGCACCAAGAGCCAGCAGAGTGAGAGAGAAGCACATGATGCTCAAGAGGTTTCAAAGTAATCCAAAATTCTCCTTTTTTGGGATATAACACCTGTGTGACACCAAGGGGAGCCATGGATGTATGGATTAAACACTGGAAAATATTGCGCCCAAACTACTGCTGATCCCTGGAGATCAGCGTCAAAACAGGGGCAAGACTCCCACCCCCTTCCCGCCCTCTTTTCCTCTCCCTTTCCACATCTCTCAGCCCTCAGCAGACACCACGGTTAAACCTTGCCCAAGGAAACGGCTGAAGAAAGAAAAACAAAGTCACTGGACTCCGAGACAGATCATGGAAAGAGAGGAGATAAATCCTGAGAGTGCAGCTGGCACAGGGAGGAGAAGACAAATACTGAAATAAATATGAAAAGAAGACAAGTTTGGGCTACAGGGAGCGTGTGAGCCAGAGAGAGAGAGAGGAAATGGCACTAAAATAGACGAGCTTTCCTGGAGACAAAGGTAAAATTGGGAAAAATGAGATCTAAACCGAAGGGGGATAAATCATGAGGGCAGCAATGTCTGAAAATTATTGGGAATGAAGCCTTCCCGGCAAGTGAGACATCCCCTGCAAGACGGATCTGCTGTGAGCAGCAAACACAGCTCTGGTGACACAGCCAAAGCCAGGAGGGAACAGACAAACTGGGGGGGGTGACCCTGCCTTGGCTGCTTCTCCTGAGGGATTTCTGCAGCCATGTGCGCAGGTTTGGGCTTCAGGAAGCTCCTCCTGAGCAGCTTTAGCAGTGCCTCCCCCAAAAAGAAAAATTTGTGAGAAAAACTATATGGGGAACAGGTGTTCTTGCACAGGGAGATGTGTTCCCAAAACATCAGAAGCTCTCCAAAAATAAAGGGCAAAAAAGTGGGAAAAGTGTGCTCAGGCTGCAGCTCCCTCCTCTAGGATAGGGTTCAACCATGAGACCATAGAATCATATTATTAATGATATATATATATATATATGTCAGTGATTATCTAGGTTGGAAAAGACCCTTAAGATCAAGTCCAACCATTCCCCCAGCACTGCCAAGGCCACCACTAAACCACGTCCCTAAATGCCACATCCACACGGTTTTTAAATCCCAGGTTGGGAGATGGATCCAACCCTTTTTGCTGAAGGCTTTTAGCAGAAATACTGAATTCTACAGCTTCTTCTCCCCCCTCGCCTGCCCAAAAAAAAACAACCCCAGTTGCTAAACATCCCCCAAAGCCATTAAATCCCCCACAGAGACACCAGGACTTTGAGGAAGAGCTGGGGGGGAGCTCTTCAGCCTCGTGACTTCTGAAGACCAGCAGCTTTTTCCCCCTCAGGCTCCTCTCCTGCTCCTTGTCTGGATGACACCTCACGGATAAATAACAGCAGTGATCCTAAATCGAGATCACAACATGCTTTACACTTCTGCCTTGCACTTGGAGCAGGGAAAGCTCTCTCCAGGCTGCAGGAAGACAGCATCGGAATTTTTTTTCCCTCCGTGCCAGGCAAAGCTGTGACATAAAGCCTACGGCTTGTTACAGGCTGGGTTTTTTTTTTTTTTTTCCACATCTCCCCCTCTTTGCTTTGGCACAGCAAAGGAGTTTTCAGCTGGGAAAAGCATGTGGCACGCCAGACACACCCCCAAATTTCCACCGGGAAAGCGAAAATCTGCACACCAACACAAGGAAACTTGGCAGCTCTCTTTTGGGGGGGGGGGGGGGGACAGTGAAA
>VZTF01001311.1:705176-726127 GCA_013397755.1 Cnemophilus loriae
GGGGGGGAGGGAGTATTAAAAATCCATGGTTTTCCACATAGAAAATGCTCTTTTCCCACAAAAACAACAACTTTCTGCTTGCTAATAAACCTATTGCAACATCTTGACTCATTTGGCAGCAGTTTGTGGCCAGCACGAGGCTCTTGATGTGTTTTTCGGTGGAATTATGGAAATTCATGGGCTTTTGAAGGTGGATTTGAAGCTGATCTAGAAGGGGGCAGCAGGATTCCCTTAGGGAGGGGTTGTTGTGCCCAGAGACTTGGGGACAAGCTCATGGTTGGTGTCCCCTCACCAGGCAGCTCAACACCGTGGTTTCCCCAACCTGCACAATTTTTTCCTGGGGGTTTTCCTCCCAAGACAGGGACAGAGAGGAAAATACATGAACCAAAAGAAAGAGAAGACACAAAAGCTGGTGTCAAAGCTCAGCTCAAGTCTCCATCCAGCACCTCCCACTGATGTGTCCTTGTGTTTGTGCATCCCACACCTGCTTCCACCTTTTTACGGCCACGTTCCCTCTGCGCTCGCTGCTCTCCCGGCCTTTCCCCTCTCCTCCTCTCTCTGATTTATATAATTTGAAGTCCTGCTTGGGAGCTGATATTATGACACGTCCAGACTTCAAAATAAACCTCCCTCTTGATACCGGGTTATTTTATTGGGTGCATCAAGGCTGAAAACAACCTCATTCATCTTAAGAAATGTATTTTCCCATTTGCTGTATAAATACATACATGTTTCCCTGCATTATTCACCTGGGCACGGCAGATAGATGAGCAGCAACAAAGGCACCACATTTTTATTTCTCATTCTGTAACAGAAAAGGCACCAGGGAGCTTTGTGGAAGGAGCTCGGCGGTGCGGAAAAATCAGCTGGGGCAAGGGGTGGCGAGAAAATTGAACGCAGAGGAGATATCCCAAAATAGCCCAGGGATGGGGACAAGGTCTGGTCTTCGGGGTCCTTGTCCAGGTCAGAGAGATGGTCTGGAAACACAGGAATTCGAGGTGGAGAAAAAGCCAAAGAGCAGATGAAAAATAAGACAAGGAGACCAGAAGAAATCAGCAAAGAAGAAAAGGGAAGGATAACAAGAGAGGGGAAAAAAATGAATAATTGAAAGTCTGTAATAAACACGGTGTAGAGACAGAAAAAATGCCCGTGTGAAAATGTAATTACTGCCTGTATCAATAACATCAGCACTGCACCCGCTGCGCCAGGGCCAGGGCCAAAACAAGCCATAAGTCTTGGGAGCGCTCGATTCAGATGTGCCACAGAAATCATCCGTGTCCAGGTCCAGGCACCTTCATTCCCCCGCCCCTCCCTGGGGATTCCAGGAAATAAAACAGAGGAAATTCAGCCTTTCTTCAAACCACTTATGAGGCTCCTACAGGACTCTGAACCCTGAGGGGTTTTAGCAGCAGTTCCACTGGTCTTGTAGAGACCAGGTTAGGTCTGTGCCAACAGCCCCAGTGGCCAACGGAGCCAGTGGCCAACACAGCCAATGGCCAACACAGCCAATGGCCAACAGCCTAAACAGCCAAAAGCCCTGATGGTCAACAGACCTAATGGCCAACAGCCCTGATGGCCAACAGAGCCGATGGCCAACAGCCCCAGTGGCCTATTGGCCCTGATGGTCTGTTGACTTGATGACCAACAGCCCTGATGGTCAACATACGTGATGGCCAACAGCCTAATGGCCAACAGCCCCAGTGGCCAACAGCCAAAATGGGCAACAGCCCCAATGGTCAACAGCTCCAATGGCCAACAGACTCAATGGCCAACAGACCCAATGGCCAATAGTCCCGATGACCAACCATCCCCATGGCCAACAGTCCCCATGGCAAACAGACTCAATGACCAACAGCCTCGATGGTCAACAGCCCCAATGGCCAACAGCCCTGATGGCCAAAACACTGATGGCCAATAGACCCAATGGCCAACAGCCCCAATGGCCAGCAGAGCCCCAATAGCCAACAGCCCCAGTGACCAATAGCCAACAGTCCCCAAGGCCAACAACCCCAACAGCCAACAGCTCCAATAGCTAAAAACACCAATGACCAGCAGAGCAGTGACCAACAAGTCAGGGTTTGCCAAGCCAGCCTGGGGATGCTCCTGGTCAGAACTCATGGATTTCTAGTCCTGCCTTGCCCTCATGAAGCAGAGAGTGCAGGAAAAGAGTTAAACCTCCACTTCCCTTCCTTTGGAAGGGATGACTCGGAGCCTACAGCTGCTATTTTTAAATCACTGCTGGGGATACGCTGTGGATTTCTCTTAATTGGACATCACTGCTGACTGTAATGAGTCCAAAATAAGACTCTCTTTCTCTTCATTAACTTCCTGCATGAATTTGGAAGTTGATTTCTTTGCACCAACAATTTTCACTCCCCAGAGGCCGCAGTGCTACAATGGGATACTGGATTCTTAAACTGACTCCGAGTAATGGGATATAAAATCAAATTCTTTGTCTGGAGAAACTGTGACCCGCACTGCCTCAGCCTCGTGCAGCCTGAGGACCTCCCTGACTCTGCAAATTCATCACCTTCTGGGAAACTCAACCCATCCCACAGGTGTCCTGGGCTGGTCCTGCTTTATCCTCACCCAGACCAGACTCAGCTGGGAGCAAACCAGAGCAGGAGGTGTCCGTGCTGCTCTGCCCTCGCCTCACACACCACAGCGCGTGCCAATGCTGCTCTTTCACCACGCCCCCACCCCTCCTGTCCCCAGAGGTGCTGGTAAACCCACCCGAGATGCAGATTTAATGTTATCAGGAGATGCAGGGCATGTTTAGCAGGAACTTGAAGGATCATAGCAAGAGGCCTGGATGTAATCCAGGCTGCACCAGATAAGGAACTGAAAAGCCGCTTCTGCTTCTGCCTCTTTTCCTTTTTCTTTTTTTTTCTTTTTTCTTTTCTTTCCTTTTTTTTTCTGCAGTGGTTCAAGATTGCAAAGAGGCTGAGAAAGAAGAAAGGGAGACACGGGGCCTGAGCGATAACGGGTGATGGACGTGACGCCATCTCCTGCCCGAGAGTACCAGAGATTGCAAAGCATTGAGAAATCAAACTGACAAGTGGGAACACAGGCTCAGCATAAGAAACGGCGGCTTGTTCCGAGCTCCTGCAGGCCTGGAGAGCTTTTCGCTTCTCCTGACGATGGATTAAGTGGATGTTGGCGATAGATAATTTTGAACTCCTTCTGCAATGTGTTTTGGCTTGTCATATCCTGAGGGAGGCCTGGAGCCGCAGAGACAGCGCCCGGCGTGAGGCTCGCAGCCACAAAACTCCTCAGACGTGGCACAGGGACTGGGAAAAGCCAGACCTTGCAAGGCTGGTGACACCAGGGAGCCTTTTTATACCTGTTCAGCCTCAACCATGGCTTCCCCATGCCGGGGATGGGTGAGGAACCAGGCCAGGATTCCAGCTGGTTTGGCTGCAAAGACTTTGACCTTGGCTCTAAAGTGGCTCAAATTCAGTAGATTCCCCAAGAACCCAGGAGATGAGAACTTTGTAACCCTTGGAGTAGCAATTTCTGTCAGATTCGGGAAGAGAAGTAACCCTGAACCCCAAGCTGCTCAGCCGTGTGTAGCAGTGGAGGTTACAACACAGCCAAAAAGTGCTCCCTCCCTGCTGCACCCATCTTGGCTCTTTCTCTTTGCCTTAGTTTCCCTCCCACATCAAGGAAAAATCATTCGTACATCCCGTGGGAATGGCGTGGGGAAAGCCGAATTTCAGGAGGAGAAAAGAGAGGTAAATCCCAATATCAGCACACAAAAAAAAAGAAAAGAAACCTCCCAGCATGAGGCAGGTGTAATGCTGCCCTGGGGGAAAAACATCCTAATGACAAAAAGTATAGAAATGCAATCCTCCTTCCTAATTATTTTGCAGTCCCATGTGTGCAGCACCAGCTTGGATCCAATCCTTGCTCCCAGGGATTTTTTTATAAGCCTTTCCTACCTCCCCCTTTTCCCCCATCGCTCTGCTCCCCGCGGGCTGAGCTCCGTCCTGTTGCTGAGCGCGGCAGAAGGAGCTGCTCCAAAGGGCAGGGGATGCTCGACGTGCAGATCAGAGCTGCAGGCTCCTTTGAAATTCCCCAGGGCAAAGGAGCGGGGCTGGAACAAGATGCCCCAGCTGAGCCCCTTCCGCTTAAAATTGGCCGAGAAATCCAGCGGCTTTGATGAAAAATGCCTTCCCTTGCCTTTGATGCTCCTGCCCAAACAGCGTGAGGAACCAGGCTGATAGCACGGCTCTCACCTGAGGTGGAGGCAAGGAAAAACATGCCCGGATGGATATTCTGTCCTCTGCTGAACTGGGAGTGAGGAGAGGGAACGTGGAAGTTTTAATTTATAGGTTCTGAGGCAGCCGATGCTGGGAAGTGTCTATAACCCAAATGAGAAATAGAGATTGAAACGTGAGAGCCCCATCGGTGTAAGTAGCAATTACTCATCCAGGCACAAACTTAATATTCCGGAGCCAGAAAACCAGGATCGAGGAGAAAATAAAGACATACGGAGAGTTATCCCTACACACATCCATAAATGCATAATTTGTATCAAACCCTTGAGATTTCAGAGCACCGACGTGTTTTGGGGGGGTTGTGCTGAGCATGAGTTTTGGGTTTAGCTGTTTTCTGCCCATTTTCATGGAATAATAGAACACTTTTGATTGGAAGGGACCTTAAATCTCATTTCTGCCCTCCGGCTGTGGGCCCGGACACCCTTCACTACACCAGTCCAAGCTGGGTGTGAACACTTTTCTCCACTTGTAAGAAAATGGTTCAAATCCCACCAGGGTAGAGTTGAAACATCTCGGAATTTTGATTAATCATGAGATCTCCATATGGGACGCAGAATCATCCCATCCCTGCCTGTGCCACCCAGTCAGACACAGGTCTGCCTGCGATACTGATCTCCAATAAACCCTTGAGCACTGGGAGAGATCCAGAAAGCCGAAAGAAAACGAGTGTTGTGCCAATATGTGGGAAGGATAAACAAGATGACCTGTGTAATTACAGCCCTGTCAGCCTGACATTGATTTTGGGTGAAATAATGGGATGTCGGCTACAGGACTTGTTTAATAAGGAATTAAAGGGAATAACATAAAAGATGACAATCAACAAGGATTTATGGAAAATAAATCTTGCCCAGCTAAGTTGATATCTTTTTTTGATGAGGTTATAAATTTGGGCTGATAAAGGTGACGTTGTCAGCACGACATACTCGAGCTCTGGCAAGGTTGGGTCCTGCGTGTCATCTTGATTAAGAAACTGGGAGGGCAGGAAATCACCGCGGCAGAAATTAGATGGATTAAAAACTGCCTGGTTGACAACTTCCAAAAAGCACCTCTTGGAGTGGGAATCAACAGAGTCTTATGCTCCCGCCACGTGCCAGGCCGGCTGGCTCCAGCTGACATTTCTATCAATGACCTGGAAGAAAACATCCCATCACCCCTGATAGAGTCTGCAGCTGACAGCAAGATCAGGGCAACGGCAGGGGAGGGAGAGGAAAGGGCGTCGATACCTGAGGCATCTTAATAAAGGGATTCAGCAGTGCCGGAGAAGGGAGAGTCTTCCCTTGGCAGCAGGGATGGGAGAGGGGCTGATGGGCAGCTGGGCAAGGATGGCAGGATGAGAACAGAATAGAGTCCTGGAATCCCAGAACGGTTTGGGTTGGAAGGACCTCAGAGATCATCCCATTCCACCCCCTGCCACAGGCAGCGACTCCTTCCACTGTCCCAGAGTGCTCCAAGCCCCGTCCAACCTGGCCTGGAACACTTCCAGATGGGGCAGCCACAGCTGCTCTGGGCACCCTGTGCCAGGGCCTCCCCACCCTCCCAGGGAACAATTCCTTCCCATTATCCCATGTGACCCTGCCCTCTGGCACTGGGAAGCCACTTCCCCTTCTCCTGGCACTTCAGGCCCTTGTCCCAAGTCCCTCTCCAGCTCTCCTGGAGCCCCTTTAGGCCCTGGAAGGGGCTCTGAGCTCTCCCTGGAGCCTTCTCTCCTCCAGCTGAACACCCCCAGCTCTCCCAGCCTGGCTCCAAAGCAGAGGTGCTCCAGCCCTTGAAGCATCTCCATGCTTTTCACACAGAAAACCCTCTTTTCACACAGAAAACCCTCTTTTCAATCTTTCTGGTATGAAAAGGTAGAAGCTCCAGGGTATTTTGGAGCACATCTGCTTTGGTTCTCCCCTGCGAAAGCTGTACAACACCCTGCTGCACTTCCACACTGCTCTTCTCCCTCAGCTTCAGCTCGTTCCTCCCGCATTTTGCAGGATTTCAAGGAATTGCAGCACTTAGATGCTATTGCAAATCCCACGAGGCACCTGGCTGAACCTTTAGGCTTCCAACTATATTAAAAACGTGTCCTGAAGTGACTTCCCTGAGCCAAGCACTGCGGGACTGGCTCTGCATCGGGAGGGCTTCAGGCAACGTGCATCCAGCTCAATGCTCCCTCCCTGCCCGCCAGCCCCCACCCTTTTCTCCAGGACTGTGTCTTTCCTTGGGGAAAAAAACCCTCTTGCAAGCCCCAGGTAGCAGAGCTGCTGTGGTTTTGAAGCTGCCTCATGTGATTTCTCCCAACACCCAGCACACGACACTTCAGGGCTCTCCACAGTGAGCACTTTATTGCTTCCAGAGTGGGTTTTTTTCAGCTTCTGCAAACCAATGCCCGAGAATAATGGACAGACTTCAACCAAAGGAATTTAATTCTGCTCCTACTCCTTTCAGAGCAGAGCCTGTGTCAGCGGGGTGCTCTTACAACAAGAGACTATTACAGCTTATCCAACACTTGGCAAGGTCTCAATCTGGAGAACTGGTTTGGACTCCAGCGATTGCTGCTCCACTGTGCATCTTAATGGAGAGCCACAGCTGTGCCCGGCACCTGGAGGAGAAGGTCTGAAAGCCCTTGGTACCAAAAACACAAACTTTGTGGAGGTCTGGGGTCAGTCTGAATTGGAAAACGCGTGTCAGGTCCGGTGGTTTGGAATCGTTGAGGGAGTCCTTTTCATCCAGCTGTTCCCATCCACGAGAAAAAGCCAGAGGCAATTGCACCAGAGGTGAATGAAGTTCCCAGGTCCATGGAGCATCATCAGACACTGCACCAGACCCATATTCGGACAAAAACCTCTCCCTTTTTTTTTTCCTTGTTTTTTTCATTGTAGGAAAGCCCTGGGAACAAATTGTCCTTCAGACCAAAGCCTCACCTGACACCAGCTAACAGCAGCCCTCAAATCCAACCCCCCACACCTTTTTCCTTCTAATTATTGCTTGTATTTCCCTGCTGTGGCCAGGCAGAAGGGAATGAAAGCCAGGAATCCTATTTCCTCAGCTCCTGCCTTGCCAAAACAGCAACATCTTCCCTTCCTCCGCCCTGACCAAGCATTCAACTCCCTTTAACTGCAGCAAAAGCTCCCTGGGCCCGGCCAGAGAGGTAACCTGAGGATGCTCGGAGTGTCACTGTGGATGACACATGCCTCTCTCTCAGGATGTGGGATAATGAGCTTCTCCGTGGTCTCCCAAGGCAGGAATGTATTTATGGCACAAGGGGAGATTTATAGAGTTTTTCTTTAAAATCTGTCAGCTAATAATAGCCGTGGCTGGGCTGGGGTGAGCTGGGCTCGCACGCAGGTATAAATCAGGAATGCTCCCGAGCCCTGCCAGCATTTCCTCCTGTTTGGACACCAAGGAGATCATATCCTGAGCAAACCTGTGCACCAAAGAGAGGAGAATAAGAAATCCCAGCCAGGTGACCAAAACACTCTCTTATATATCCCAGTGCTCCCCTTGTGCTCCCCTGCTGCAGCATCCAGCCCCAAATCAATGCGATCTTGCCACAGACCTGATGTTGCTTCCCAGGGCAGGGATAGCCCAGAAGAAGAGTTTATCCATGCTTGGAATGATTCATTTTCACCCTAACGAGTGACCCATACATCTTGTCCTCCACCAGCGAGAGAAGTCAATGAAATTCTTCCCGTTGTTCCCTGGAATCCCACAGCCTTGAACAGCACCAATGCCCTAAAGAGAATTTTTTTCCAAACAAAATAAGTGCACAGTATTATTTTTTTTTTTGTCAGTGGGGGTCTGAATAAAATAGCTAACAGGTTCCAGAGGGATGTATCCTGTTAATTCCACTCATGATAAAGGTCTTTTAAAATGCCACTGGTGCCTGGAGCACTGATGGGTTTCCAGGTTTCCTGATTTGTGGACCATGGGTCGGGCTCCCAGTGGAGCCCATTAGGTGACCCAGAGACAGGCCCTGGATGCACAGCCACGATGTGCATCCACATCAGGCAGAGCTCAAAAGCATTCCTGAGCAATCCTGGGCACTTCCCAGCTCCTACAGCACCGCTGAGGGAGGGGGACAGGTTCGTGAGCAGCTCCTGCCTTTTTCTCTCTTCATGCCACACTGGGGAAGAGAAGGGGCAGACACTGATCTGTTCCCTCTGGTGCCCAGGGACAGGACCTGAGGGAATGGCCGGGAGTTATGTTGGGGGGGAGGTTGTTTGGGATATCAGGGAAAGGTTCTTCCCCCAGAGGGTGCCGGGCACTGCCCAGGCTCCCCAGGGAATGGGCACAGCCCTGAGGCTGCCAGAGCTCCAGGGGCGTTTGGACAGCGCTGCCAGGGATGCCCAGGGTGGGATTGTTGGGGTGTCTGTGCAGGGCCAGGGGCTGGACTGGATGGTCCTGGTGGGTCCCTTCCAGATCAGGATATTCCATGATTCTGTGATTCTGAGATTCTTTTAGTGTGGAGCTCAAGGTGTGATGCCTTCCTATGGAGCCAGGCTGGGAGAGCTGGAAGTGGTCACCTGGAGAGGAGAAGGCTCCAGGGAGAGCTCAGAGCCCCTTCCAGGGCCTAAAGGAGCTCCAGGAGAGCTGGAGAGGGACTGGGGACAAGGGATGGAGGGACAGGACACAGGGAATGGCTTCCCCTGCCAGAGGGCAGGGATGGATGGGATTTTGGGAAGGAATTGTTCCCTGTGAGGGTGGGGAGGCCCTGGCACAGGGTGCCCAGAGGAGCTGTGGCTGCCCCTGGATCCGTGGAAGTGTCCAAGGCCAGGCTGGACGGGGCTTGGAGCAACCTGGGATAGTGGAAGGTGTCCCTGCCCATGGCAGGTGATTGCAATTGGATAATCTCTAACGTCTTTTCCAACCCAAATTATTCTGAGATTTTGTGGTTTGCATATGTAAATGCAGATTTGCAAATGGGCGTTTTACCCCAAACTCTTGGGCAGCAAAGCCTCCCCGACAGCTCCAGGCAGATGCAATGGGTCACACGTTCCAGCCTCTTCCATTTCCACTCACTGATTCCATCCCCCAGCAAATGTGGGAAATCTGTTCAGCCACCCAACACCTGGGTGAGGAGAAAGTCAGCTCCCTTCCAATCCAAAGCATTCTACAATTCTGTTATTTGATGCTGGGGAGGGAGAACCTGGGGATGAACAGGCTCTGCATTTTTCCCTTGCCATGGAGCATCTCACCCCCTGTTCCTGCCCTTCACCCAGTGCCCCCCAAAGCTCCTGCAACCCACACCTCAGGGCTCTGGTTTCTATTTCCTGCTCAGGTCATGCATTTTTGCAAGTCCATCTTGAGAGGTCCCCAATGTAATGTCCTCATGTCCATCATGTCCACTCATTCCTGCTCCGGGCGGTTTTATCTCTTCCTGCAGGGCCAGCCCGGGCTCAGTGGTGGACTGAGTAATTCAATAGGTTTGCAGATCTGTCTCGAGTCAATTTTAATTCTATTTAAAGGACAGTCGATAGGAGCCTCTCTGGGGGGTTCTGAGCAGGAATTTCATATTGCGCTGAATATGCGCTGAATGCCCCGGCCGGCAGGGAAGGAATTTCAGCTGCAACAAGACAGAAAGGATGGCATGGGAAGCACTCTGAAACCTTCCTCTTTGCTATTTCAGGCTCGGCCTGAGACCCTCAGGGCAGGCTCAGGAAGGGGCCAGGCAGGACATGGCTCCCAATGTGATTTTTGTGCAATGCTCTGCTCGCCTGATGCTCAGGAGGCACAAATCGTACCCTTCTTAAACATCAGCAGCCAAAAGTCCCCCTGATGCCAGATTTCCACTACTGTGAACCCGTCCCTGGGGTTTGGGGGAGGTGATATGCAGCAAAAAGGAGATACCCCGAAAGAGGAGATCTGAGCAGCACTACACGACCATTCCAACCTGCTCTACCTCTGTGTTTGCCATAAAACACGGGGCAACGTCCCAGATTAATAAAGAAGGAAAGCTTTCAATGCTGCTGCTCCTCTAAAATGTTCCCTTAAGTGCAGGATGAGATGTTCGAGCACTAAGATGCCATTTTTATGCAACTTAATAAAAGGAAAAAATGATATCACCGCTGGAAAAAACAGAATGCGTGCAGGGGAATTGGATTGCATCACTTTACCCTCGGATCAATCCCAAGATCACATGGCACAGGCACAGGGGAAGTTCTCAGCGCTGCAGGAAAGCTCTAGGAAAGCTTTGCTCAGGCATTTTTAGGGGAGGACAAATCCCATGGACCTAGAGGGAAATATTTTCCCACTGGTCAAAGCAGGAAAAAGTTCCAGTCCCATTGAATAAACCGGCTGCTCTAGGAAAATGCTCATCCAGATGAGGAATGTGGGACAAACCCACTCACCTCACTTCAAACCAGGGGTTAAACCCCTCTGGATTTTCCAGGGGCATGGGGGGGGGCCTGTTGATGCTTCCAGTGTTTTTATGGCACGTCAAGGGATTGGCTCCCATTGCGGGGAGAGTCCAGCCGACTGCTCCAAATGAAATTGTCCATTCCCTGCTGGAGATAATTAACGTATATCAAAGAGGAATTTAGCTGGAGTGGCTATTTCAGTCCCACGCCGCGTTCTCCCTCACTTTGGGTTTGTTTTCGAAATTGCACATAAAGTGCAACTGCGGCACATTTACTTTTCTATTATGCCTCCGAAATTAAGTTAGATGGCCCTAATAATAGCATTGCCTTTAAAATAACGTTGTGTTTAAAGAACAAACTCTCCAATGTCGCCGGCGCAGCAGATTTGTCTTGTGCTTAATTTCCACTTGCTGTTGTATTATTAGACATTAACATGATAGTTTTGTTTAATCTCTGGCTCCGTCGCCCATGGCTGACTCCGAACCGATCGCTCGCCCCTGTTGATGAAAGTCCTAATTCATCCTTGTTAGTGCAATTAGGAGGAAATTGGATCACGGTGCCTCTTCCCACAAAAGGTCTGGGAGAGGGCGAGGCTCTCCCCCGAGAGGTGACGCCGGCAGCAGGCTCTGGGCTGCAGGAGGATTAGGCGGCCCCTGGGAAGGTGATGGGGATAAATGAATTGAGACTCTGGGAAGGTTTCAAGTGGGTTTTGATGGATTTCGTTGCTCTTTTCCCAGCATGGAGTGGGTAGGAATCCATCCCTAACACCCAGGGAAGGTCAGCAGCACTCTGAGGTTGTTTTGAGCACACCTACGCAAAGGCTGGAAGAGATGAGAAAATAAAAAGATGATTTTCTTCCAAAATCCAAGTCCTCCAAAGCTCTCAGGAAAGCGGCTCTGGTTTCTTTCCAGCGTTTTCCCTCCATGGGGAACTTTCTCCCAACCATGAACATGAGCACAGAAAAGAGAAGAAACTCTCCAACTGCAGCACCAAAAACAAGGTGGGTGTTTGCAGAGTTGTTCCCCGGCCCCCACACCTCCACTTTCTCTCCTTTCAAGCTTTCCTGGGTTCAGTTAAACTCCCCACATCCAGGACCACGTGGAGACCTTGGGATTGCTTTGGGTGTTGCTTCTCACCACGCTCAACATGGGACCTGCAGCAAAGTCCACTGAAAAAACTTGTGGGATCATCAAATCTTGGGAAGTTTTGCAAAACCTAAACCCATCACCCTTCATGTTCAGGATATCAGTTTTATATTCCAGACTTTTGGTAGGAAAAGAAGGAATTCAAGGCAACCAAGCAGGAATTCCTGTGGCTCTCACCCCACCTGGGCGAGTGCCTTCCTGCGTCTCAGAAAGTGAATTAAGCTAAACCAGACAAACAAACTTTTATTGCTTAATGAAATCAATTCCTCCTGGATACAACCAGCAAAGGCACAAAAGGTTTCATTCCAAAGGAGATTAAATAACTTGGGTTTCTTCCCTCGGGAAAAAGGCAGCCAAAGGAGGGTTTGATGGAGGTTTACAAACCAGGGATGGGGTAGAGAGGACAAAATGATAATCCTCATTTCTGCAAGTTTCCATTTAAAATGGAATTGGCACTGGATAGAATTAGCAAGGGGTAGGTTTGAAGAAAATAGTTGTTGAACTGTGGAACTGATTTCCAAAAGATTTTTTGGAAATCCAAATCATAGATGGACTGAAAATGAATGATTGGGCAAACTCAGGGGAAATTATTCATCCCAGTATTAAATGCATAATTTTTTATTCACAGAATAAGCTATTATTTTTAGTATTAATTACTATTAGTGTTGTTGTTATTACTATATTATTATTTATGTATAACTTGCAGATGCAATCATGGCATGGGGAGCATTTATTTAGGGCTATTTATAGTAGTAATTTATTCAGAATAGTTTTGTATGTACATTAATCAATTTTCCCACCATCACTTGCAATCACCAAGACCAAATCTGGTCCCTCCAACAAACCCCGGGGCAATGTCCACACATGGACATGCAGGTCCAAGGATCCAAAAAAAAATTAATATATTTGGATGATTAAGCCAAGAAATGCCCAGGGCAGGAGCCAGTGATCTGAAATTGTTCAGGATTGTTAAGTGTGTCATGGCCCAAACATCCCTCTCCCCCAAAACAGGTATTTCCTGGTAAGTTTGGGACATTTCCCAGGCTTCACATTGGCTGTGTTGCTTCTTTACAATCTTTGGGATTTGGGCACCATCCTTTTATTCCCATGGCTGGTACCATGCCCACCACGATGGCCCTGGGTGCTGGGACACTGACCCAGACAGCCAGAAATGAGCCGCTCCCCACAGGATTTGCAGATGTGCCCAGCTGGAGGAGGCAGCCGGTACCACTGAACCCAGGTCAGTTCTCACCACAACAAGCTGGGAAAATCACAGTGGAAAGAGCAAAAATAGGCTGCAATTTGTGGAGAGATTCCTCCTCCCTCCACTCCCAGCTCTTCTCAAGCTGTTCTGTAAATCAGGGGTTATTCACACTTTCAGGTGCCCTCATTGTCCACACCAAGACCCCCAACGAGAACCCCACAAACCCTCAGCTGCTCTCACCCACAAATTCTCCCTGGTTTTTGCTGGCATTTCTGTCCTTACCCAGGGAGAGGAAACCACGTGTGCTCTCAGCAGCCACCAGTGTGTCCTGCTGGTCCCTCAGGGACGGCTGACGAGGCTGGAGAAGCTGCTCAGGGAGGAGACATGTCCATGGAGCAATCATGATGGGGAGGCAAAGCTTGGAGGGCACTTGGGTGGTCATCTCCAAGGAACTGTGTGGCAAAATCGCCCAGAAACAAAACCCTGCTTGGCTTGGGGCAGGGGGGTGAAATTCCCAGCCTGGTTCATTCAGGATGTGCTCCTGGTGTCCTGTGATCCACCACCCAGAAAGGGGAGGCAGCTGCATGTCCACGTGTGCTGGACCTCAAAATGATGATTTTCCTATTCTTCTCCAAGTCTTTTCGAGAGGAAGGGCAGAATGAGGTGCAAAATGAAGAGCAGAGCTGGAATGGGTTTTGAGGGAGCAGAAACCCTGGTTTCCCAGCATGTCATCAATCGGGACATGGCAGGGCTGGGGCAGTGTCATCACAAGGGGCTGTTGGGTCCAGAGACTCCTTTTTGGGGTGTTTTTTTTTAATTTCCCAGCAAGGTTTTCCTTGCGGAACTCACAGTGTGCTTGGTGAAGCATTAACTGGATTTGATGGGTTGGGGAAAATAGACTTGGACAGTGAAGGGTGGAAGGGAAAGCCCCGTGAATAAATGCCCTGTTGTCACAGTCCTATTAACCTCCCCTCAGTCTAATCCTGTCCTTAATTGACTTTATTCTGATTATAGTCTTGATAGGCCTGTATCAGCCTGGGAAGGTGGGCCGGGAAGCGGTGGTGAGGGATGTAAAAAATACGGAGTGAGCTGGAGGAGAGCAAAACAGAGGAGCAGCAAAATGCATCCCCTGGTGTGCCTGCATGGCTGCTTCCCAGAACAGCAAGCGCCACGAAAAGGAAATCAAAACTTCCCAGAAAGGCTAAAAAAGAAACCTCCACCCCAGCAAACCGCAAGCTGCTGTTGTAATAATTAAGAGGCTTTAAACTGTTCATTTAATACAGACGAAATTCCCATCTGCAGGTAATGGGGAGACGGAGCTCGATGCCTAATCAGCCGAACCCTTGGAAAAGCAACATCCCCCCGTCTGTCTGCAATCAGGGCTGGAGCAGAGGCTGCCATTCCTTGAAGTGGCTCTCGGCGAGGGTTCTGTAATTGTCTCGGCGGAAAGTAAGAGTTCCCCCTAGTGCAGAGCAATAAATCAGGGATAATAATAACTCTTTCCAAAATAATCCTCAGGCAGCAACAAAATCCAGCGGAGAAGGTGGTACGGAGTCAAAACGTGGCACCTGGATCCCAGGGTTCGTTGGGTCTATGAATACCCCGAGCCTTTCCGTGCCCCTGCTCCTGCCATAATATATTGTTACTAGTAGCACCCAGTTAAAGCTTTCATATTTTTGTAAATCTATTTATTTCCTGACTCTCTCATGCTGTGATGCATCACCCTGAGTGTTGGGCCTTGCACAGCTGGTGCTGAGCCCCCAGGGGATCATTGTGTGAGGGGAGGCTGGGGACACCCCAGAGCTGCCCTGGGAGCCACTTTGGCAAAGCAGAGGCTCAGCTCAGCCACTCCAACAGGTCCTTGGGCTGCAGCAGCTGTTCCAGCAAGGCTGAGCTTAGAGCCAAACCCCTTGGGATGGGTTTGAGGATTTGTGTCATCGTGGCAGCCCAGGGGTGACATGGGCTGAGCTGACGGAGCTGTGAGGTCTGAGAGTGCAGCCAGAGAGACAAACCTGTGCTGGGATCATCCCTCAGTGTGAGGAGGGGGAACCCTGCCCTCTGCCCCGCTCAGGTGAGACTCCACTGAGCTGAATCCAAATCCAGAGCCCCCAACATCAGGAGGACGTGGATCTGCGGGAGAGGGTCCAGAGAGGCCATGGAGATGCTCCAAGTGCTGGAGCCCCTCTGCTCTGGAGCCAGGCTGGGAGAGCTGGGGGTGTTCACCTGGAGAGGAGAAGGCTCCAGGGAGAGCTCAGAGCCCCTTCCAGGGCCTAAAGGGCTCCAGGAGAGCTGGAGAGGGACTGGGGACAAGGGCTGGAGGGACAGGACACAGGGAATGGCTTCCCACTGCCAGAGGGCAGGGATGGATGGGATATTGGGAAGGAATTGTTCCCTGTGAGGGTGGGGAGGCCCTGGCACAGGGTGCCCAGAGAAGCTGTGGCTGCCCCTGGATCCCTGGCAGTGCCCAAGGCCAGGCTGGACAGGGCTTGGAGCAGCCTGGGATAGTGGAAGGTGTCGCTGCCATGGCAGGGCATGGAACTGGATGGGCTTTAAGATCCCCTCCACCCAAACCATTCCAGGATTTTGTGATCCTAATGCCATCTTCTGGACGATCCCTCAAACCAAGAGGCCCTGCCCAGATGTGGCTCACAAATCCCTGCAGAGCAGCGGGATGCTCTGTGGCTCTGGGCTGGAACCCTCTGCCTCCCCACGCTCTGCTCTGCATCCCAAAACTCCCAGGTCCCCTCGGCAGGGCTGTGGCCATGCCAGGGGCTGTGTGACATCCCCACTGCAACACTTGTGATTTTATTCCCTTCTTGCCCCTTTTCCTCCGCCAGCAGAAAATGCCCAGAGCTGCCATCAATTTTTTTTTCCTTATTTACTGCTCCAACCCCATCGGTTCCATTCCCAACCAGTGAATGTTGCCCAGCTGACTCTGGTTCCATGGAGCTGCTCATGAATCACCCAGCACTGAAACTCCAAAGTTTTGTACCTCAGAGCCAAAAAATTCCAGCCTCCCGAGGGTTTACAAATTATTCATTTGCTCCAGCATTGCCAGCTTGGTGTGTGTCCTCCTGTGATTCCTGCTCGGACAATCCTATCCTGATGTCCTTGTGCAGCTGGATCACAGCGGGGACACCGCGGCGTGAGTGATGTCCCTGCCATATCCCTTCAATCCACCCTCTCCAATAGGAAAGCAATGCTCTTTCCACAGCAGAATGAAAAACAGGTGAATAAAGGCACGGAGAATGAAGTCTGAGGTTTTCATTTGGAATATTGCAGTTGTGTAAAGATTGATGTAGAACTTGGGAAAAATCTGGGGAGTTTTGAGGTCTTGGGGATCTAAATCAGCCTCTGCAGGAAATAATGGCACCCTAAGAGGAGAGGCAAAGCCACTGGTTCCTGGTGTCTCTTTGCCTTGCTCCTGACAGCAGGCTTGGCCTTTTCCTTTGCTCTCCTAAAGGTCACAAAACAGCAGTTTTTTTTTTTCAGGAAGACGAGAGTTCAGGTTGGAAAGAGTTTCCAAATCGGGGTGGTCCAAGGACAGCATGTAGGACTGGGGTGAGGTTTCCCCTTGGAGAGATGCTGATGTGGGGAATTCCATTTCTATACTGGGAGAACAAACCTGAGAGCTCAGGAAGGGAAGTTTGAGATCAAGAGACCCCAAAAGAAGCTTCTCAAGTGTGTGTTGTTCCCATAAAATTCCCTCTGTATGTTCTGGAAAGTGAACTAACCCAAAAAATGGCACTTCTGGCTTGTTTGCAACTTTCCACCATATTAAATGAACAATTTATGAATTGAATGTTTGGGTTTTCCTTTGATTCATTATTCCTTGTAAACAAAAACTTGGTTTTCTGATGTTTTCTTCCTCTACTCCATTGCTTCTCAAAGAAAGGGCATAAAAAATAAACGTATAACAGAAAAAATCCTCCCACCACCCTGAAGGAAATCCATAAGTGACTAAAACTCGATTATTTTTCACCAAGACATTGTTGCAAAAAATCTCTTGGACAGCGAGGTGCTCCTTTTTCCCTCACTCCTTATCCCAATTTCAGCAAAACAATTCCCAGCCCTTCATTTTCAGCTGGCCACGGATTGAAGTTGCTCCTGGCATCAGAATTCACAGCAAAGCAGCCCTGAAATCAAACACTGCTGCTCTGCTCCGGGATCTCCTTCACCCTCTCTGCATTCCCCACGCTGTATAAATCAATCCTCTCAGCTCCCAGTAAATAGAATCGCTTCAAAACACTGAAATAACTCCACACGTTCCTTCTTTTCCTTCAAAAAAAGAAGAAAAATCAGAACCAATAAAGGAATGAATGAGGAAATACAAGCTAATCTGGACTTTTCTTTTGAGCTTGCTGGTTTTCTCCTCACCCAGGTGTTGGGTGGCTGAACAGATTTCCCACATTTGCTGGGGGATGGAATCAGTGAGTGGAAATGGAAGAGGCTGGAACGTGTGACCCATTGCATCTGCCTGGAGCTGTCGGGGAGGCTTTGCTGCCCAAGAGTTTGGGGTAAAATGCCCATTTGCAAATCTGCATTTACATTTGCAAATCTGCATTTGTATTTGTAAGTCACAGAATCCCAGAAGGGTTTGGATTGGAAGGGACCCTAAAGCTCATCCCATTCCACCCCTGCCATGGGCAGGGACACCTTCCACTGCCCCAGGCTGCTCCAAGCCCCATCCAGCCTGGCCTTGGGCACTGCCAGGGATCCAGGGGCAGCCACAGCTCCTCTGGGCACCCTGTGCCAGGGCCTGCCCACCCTCACAGGGAACAATTCCTTCCCAATATCCCATCCATCCCTGCCCTCTGGCAGTGGGAAGCCATTCCCTGTGTCCTGTCCCTCCATCCCTTGTCCCCAGTCCCTCTCCAGCTCTCCTGGAGCCCTTTAGGCCCTGGAAGGGGCTCCAGGGTCTCCCTGGAGCGTTCTGTTCTCCAGGTGAACACCCCCAGCTCTCCCAGCCTGTCCCCAGAGCAGAGGGGCTCCAGCCCTGGACCATCTCTGGTGCCTCCTCTGGACTCACTCCAGCAGCTCCAGGTCCTTCTTGTGCTGGTGGTCCCAGACCTGGGGTACTCCAGCTATTTGGGGTGACTGTTCCCAACCCGAACTGGTGGGAGTGCTCCATCCCAATGGACGAATCCACACGGATTTGAGGTGCTGGTGTGAGCACATCCCAGCCTCAGCCCTCTCAGCCTTCATCTTCATTTTTTGGAAGAGGATTTTGGATTTTGCAAGAGGCTCCTCTTGGCATGGGAGGGCCTGTCAGAGACAAAGGAGGAAATGATCAAACTCAACGGCTCCTGCCTCTTGTCTCCCGCACTCGGCGCTTTCGCAGCGCTGCGGAGGAGCCCGGCTTTAAACAAAAGCTAAACACTGTCAGTGGGGGAGCAGAGCAGGAGCTCTCTGAAATGCAAATGCCTTCTCGAGAGCAGCCAGCTTTGAACGCAGGGATCCTGCTGACTCACGCTTAGGGATGGGGAGAGAGCCCGCTCCTCCACCCCAGCCAGCCTCCTCTCCTGCTCGGCGCTGCCGCAGCCCGGGACGCGGCCGTGACCCCTGCGTGGGTCAAGTGGACAACACGGATGAAGCGGTGACCGTGCGGACAGGATCCCCAGCCCGGGGAGCATTTTCCCTGCAGAGCCACCAGCTGCTCCCCCAGCAAGGCAGGGTCAGCACGGTCCGGCAGGGTGGAGGATTCAGCCATGGAGCGGCAGGAATTTAAGCCTTGATACCCCAGGAAGCTTTTGAAATCCCTTTCCTCACCTGCAACTCCTTCATTTTCCTTTCCCGTCTCCCGGTTGTTTCTGAGCTCAGCATCCTTCCAGCTCATTTTGGATGCGTTAGGGTCAAGACCACACCAGTTATTTCCATTTGCCAGCGGATCCTGCACGTTTCCAGGACTGAGGGAGCAGGAGCCTGGCCTCTGTTTGTACAGCAAGGTGAAGGCTGAGGGCAGGGAGGGGGGAGCACAAGGAGGCAGGGGAGTGGATCCCCTTCCATAAGGACACTCATTTTCTCCACTGTTCAGTCCCAAGGACGAGCGTGTGAAGCTGGCAGCACAGAGCCACCGGGTTCACAGAGGGCAGAACCCAAATCACTGCCTTTTTCTGCCTTTCCTTTTGCTTTTAAATCTCCCTCATTATTTTCAAGAGCAGACTGACCACTTTGGATGCTTACACCTGATTTCCACAGGCATTTCCAGCCCCGTGTCCATGCTTTGAGGGGGCAGGAGGGTCCTTATTGAGCTGCATCACCGTGACCCAACACAGCTGCAGATGTCTGCAAATGCTCTCTCTCACTCTGCCTGTGCACATGAGACCGAGAGGCTGAAAATAGGGGCCTGTATTCTCCCCCCAACCCTTGTAATATTGTTTTATCTATTATATTTATTAACATGAATCTATTAAGACCTGCGGGGTGGCTCCAATCCGATGCAATAGTCTTTTCCTGAGTGATGGGGAGAGTTGTCCAAAGCCACCAGCTCCTGACACCTGCCCACAGACCCCACTCAGACCTACATGGGGCGAGACACCCTCAAGACCTCAATTAATGTCACTGGCTGAGTGGTCCCCATCTCTGCCCACCCCCAGATTAACACCCCAGGATCTGAGCTGCTCCTGGGTGGGGTATCCAAAATCCAATCATGCGATAACAAGCAGAGCCCTGATGGAAATACCATGGCTCGCAGCGATGTCGAGCTCCAGGGCCGGAATGGAAAGTCAGATTTTATTTCTAATGCGCTTCTGCTCTAATAACCACTTTTTTTTCCCCCTCATTGCTTTTCATCTGAAAACACTGGTGTGCTGCACCAGCAGCAGCTGATCAAGACTTCACACGTCCTGCTCATTATCCCCTGCTTCACACGAGGGGAAACGAGGAGGATTTATAGCACCCAATTTTGCAGAAGTGTTGCCCAAAGTGCAATACCCGGCGTGTCTGCTCTGGGAAAGCCGCAGCTGAGCCGGGGCTGAGGCTGCCAGAGGAGACACTTTATAGGGACAGATAAAATCTTTTATTAGACCAACTGATCCAGCGAGCCGAGCAGACAGGTTTTAGGTGCACAGACCAGGTTGCCTGCACAACACCATCCTCAGCCTGGCTCCGCCTCCCCAAAGCCCAGAGGTGAACTAAACCAGCCCCCTTGGAAAAGTGTCCAAGCTCCAGCACTGCCAAAGTCCAAAACCCTGCCTAAATCCTTCTTTGGCACCTCTGGCTCACCAAAAAGTCTCCACCATGTGACTTTTGTCATTTTTCCCTATATCCCAATATTTTTTATCCCTGCTGCATCCCTTGTTGTAGAACCCACCTTGCAGAAAGCGATGCCGATGGGCAGAGAACAGAGCGACAACTCAGCTCGGGTCCTGGAGCCCCAGGCAATGAAGGCAGTGAGGAAGTGGTGAGGGTGGGAATTCAGAGTGGGCAGGCTCGTGGGATGGGATTCCTGGAGTGACACCCACGGGCGCACGGTCTGGTGTCCCTGTGGGTGTTCGGGTGGCTGTGGATGATGAAGAGTGAGATGCACAAGGCTGAAATCATGTTCTTGTGCTTTCGTGCATTTTTCCACTTCCACCCCTGCCAATGCCCACCCAAAACACCCACAGCCCTGTCCCAGACATACCCCAGACCCACGGTCTCAGAAATAAAGTCTGAGCTGCCATGTGGGATGTAACCACCCTCTCCCTCTCCCTCTCCCTCTCCTCTCCTCTCCTCTCCATTCTCCATTCCCCATTCCCCATTCTCCTCTCCTCATTCCCCTGAGGAACAGCCCTTTGCCCCCCCAATTATTTATAATTGCATCAACCACACCACTAAGTTTTCTCTTCTATTTTTCAAAAAATAAAAAAAAAAAAGGGTTGATCCTGCTGGGAATTTGTAGTAATTGTAGTAACCTGATAACGATTTCTAGCAATTAGCACAATACTAATTCACTCATTTACTGAGTAATGTCTTGTCTGTGTTTATGGGGGCTGTGCCG
>VZTF01001311.1:727939-746475 GCA_013397755.1 Cnemophilus loriae
CCTCTCCTCTCCTCTCCTCTCCATTCTCCATTCCCCATTCCCCATTCTCCTCTCCTCATTCCCCTGAGGAACAGCCCTTTGCCCCCCCAATTATTTATAATTGCATCAACCACACCACTAAGTTTTCTCTTCTATTTTTCAAAAAATAAAAAAAAAAAAGGGTTGATCCTGCTGGGAATTTGTAGTAATTGTAGTAACCTGATAACGATTTCTAGCAATTAGCACAATACTAATTCACTCATTTACTGAGTAATGTCTTGTCTGTGTTTATGGGGGCTGTGCCGAGTGTAAATATCTTACTCACTGTGGTGGCTAATGAAAATTTAGTAAGAGGCTTTTTTTTTTTTTTTAAATGTTTATTCATTTTAAGCTATTCTTGGTAATCACGTGTGAATAAGGAGTAATTGCTTGACTTTAGGATGGTAATTAGGAAGTACTAAGTCATTGTTTTCTTCTCGAGAGCGGATGGTTTGTTTAAATGTGCATCTGCTCTCCCAGCACTAATTCAACCTGCCAGCCCCTCATCCTGCTCCTCAGTGCCTGCGGCTGCATCCTGCGCTCTCCAAACGGGAGTTTCCCAGGATTGATGGGCCGGATCAGCCGGGGGTCGCGCAGAGCACAGGCCGAGGTGTCCAAGCGGGAGCTGAACTGCTCGATTCGCGTTGTTGTGAGCCTCCCTCGGGTCCCGGTGGCTCCGGGGGCACAGTGGATCCATCAGCATGCAGGGCAGGATTTGCATCTGCTAATCAGAGCCAGATCCCGGGAAACAACTTCCAATAAAAGAATCCCATTACAAAGCAACCAGCTGTGAAATACTGTACCTGTGTCGCACCCTGCAAACCTGCAGCCTCCTCGCTCCCTGCCAAGGAGGTGGGAGAGTCTCCCGAGCGTGGAGATGGGGAAGGAAGGGGCAAGGAATGAAATAAAAATGGGACTGATATGCACGAGCAGGATTGCTTGTCTGGGGAGCCCGCACCGCTCCATCCTTCCGGGACGGGAGGGATGCTCAGGGGAAACTGAAGCAAAATGTAATTTTTTTCCCAAAGACCCCCAAATCAGCCAGCAAATACTTATCCAGCCAGCAAATACTTATCCAGTCAGAAAATACTCATCCAGCCAGAAAATACGTGTCCCTCCTCAGCATTAGCCACAGGACTGGCACTTTCCAGCCTTGCCAAGCCGAGTCACGGCTCAACCAACACCTGGAAGTGTCTGGAGCCAGCCCTCTCCTGGAGCTGTACCTCCAACCACAGCTCAACCCGGAGGGAAACGAGGCTAGCTGATGGGAATTCAGGGCTAATCCACAGCGTGCCTCGGTTTCCCCGTTTGCAAACTGGCATTCATTTTTCGGTAGAGCATCAGGATCTCCTGGGGAGGGACCAGGCTCCCACATCAGGTGGCTGTGGGGGATGTTGCGCACAGCAGCCGTTTCGAGGCGGTTCAGACACGAGCACTGGACACGATCTTTAAAACACCGAGTGATTTTTAAGTGCTTCTCTGAGAGCATTTACAGGGCCCTGATTTACTGAGTGCTCAGAGCAGCCTGTTCTCGTTGAAAAACAGGGCTCGGGATGCAGCCAAGCATCCAGAAACACAAGCTTTGCACTCTTTTAATCTCTGCCTTTCTCAGCTTTCCTGTCGTTGAAAAGGGGATAACCTGGCTCCCCTGGCCGCATTCCCAAATATCCCCAGAGCCACTGCTGTAAAACCGGCACCCACTGCACAAACGGGCAGGAGCCCATGAAACTCCCATCGAAAGGGAAGGAGGGCCCTGACAGGGAAGATGTGTGCCCATGTCTTTACAAACAGTTCCATGGGTGAGGGTAGGGTGTGAACGGCTTTGAAATGGGTCTGAATGTCTGCACCAGCTTCAAGCCGCGGGTTTGTTACAGAGCCCCGACAGTCTGGCTCCTGAAACAGAGAAGTGAGTCTGCCCAAGGCTGAACTTCTGAACTTTGGGGTGAAAGGACAGGTTCAAGGGGGGATATGGGGTAGGTGGATGGTGAAGGCTGCACCTTCCTGGTACCTCAGCAATGGGGAAAGGAAGAGAGCAAATTGCGGCCAGGAGTTTAGGATAAAAGGGAGGCTGCGCCCTCCGAAACCTCGAGAGAGAAAACCCCGCGGGCGTGTGCCCCAGTGGACCCTCTCCCTTTATTCGAACACAGCTGAAGGACTCCACTGTCTCCTTTATGGATGCTGGCTTTTCCCAGCTGATTTTCCGCACAGCCCCTCCTTCTCTGTTCTGTCCCACTGTGACAGCAAAGATGGGGAGCATCCCTGAAGGTGCTGGGAACACCAAAAATCAGGAGAAAGCCAAGGCTGTCATCAAAAAGGGTCCCATGGAACAGGATAAGGAATTGGCTGATGAAGATGATCTGCAGGTCCGTCCATGGGGTGAGGAGGTTTCTGTGTGGGACTGGAATACCGTCCATACCCCACCGCATCGACATCACACATCCCTGGAAGCCACAGAGGCAAAGGAAGCGTTCAAACACCCTTGAGAGCACTTAGGGGTCTGAACCTTCTCCTTCTCTTGTGTTCCATCCCGCAGCCCAACTCCCCACAGTGACCATCAGCATTCTCACATTCCCACCCCTTTCCAAGCGTCACCACGAACAGCCCCCGCAATCACCACGGTGCGACCTGGAAAGGCCAGAGAGTTTCTGTGTCTGTACAAAACCACAGCATCACCCCGGAATTCCAAAGCAGCGGCCCGGGAGAGGGCAAAGGAGATGACTCCAAAGGCGCCGTCTCCGAGATATTTCAGCCCAAAATTTCCACGGGATTGCCCTTGGCAAAACAAAAATGCCCTCTGCACAACAAAAAGGCCCTTTGCACGCCTCCTTCCACCGCTCCTGTTGGGGCTGGTGCTCCGCGGGTGCAAAGGAGCTGCTGCGGGAGGCAGAGGCAGATCCAGGGCACCTCGATAAATCCCTGCAGGGCTCACGTCCAGCGCGCCTGCTTCCCAGAGATAAAAGGGAAGCGGCGCTTCTCCGAGGCACGGACACCGGGCTAATCTCCTCCTGCGCCGGGCCGTCACCGTGTCACGGGAAGCAAAGACGGGCGAGGGGAGGAGGGAGGGAGGGAGGGCGGCGGCGATGGGGCTGTCAGCATCCCAAAATGTTCCAGGGAAATCAGCCCCAAGCAGCTGCTTGAGGAAGGAGCAGCGCCTTGTGTTTATTTTATACAGGGAACTGGAAAGCATTTTCCTATCTTGAAGTGGAAAATTAATCCTGCAGAAGGGCCCTGGGGGATGGGGATATTATTTAGGTGCTTTGAGATCTATCCTAAGGTGTGATGAGGCTCTGACAGGTCCCACGATGGGAATCCAGGAGGGCAGAGAAGAGCCTGGAAAAATTGCAGATGCTGGAGGAAAATCACTCGAGGGGCCAGAAAAAAGGGAGCTGTAATGACATCCAAGAGCTTCAGAGGGAGAAGAGGCTGGGCAGGGAAAGAAAGCGAGCAGTCGCTGCAGGACGTTGGTGCCAGACACATTCAGATCAAAATTAGGCTGAATTTTTAGCAGGGAGGATGATTAACCCTGGGAATAAATTATCAAGCAAAATGGGAAATGCTCCACCTCTCGATGTGTGTGGATAAAACCCAGGTGCCTTTCGGGAGGATGAGCTGTAATCGAGCCCAAAGCAGCTCCCTCTGGGCAGGAGCCGGGGGAGCCGGGCCCGCTCCCGTCGGATCTCAGCAGCACCGCGAGGACCTGCAGGTCCTGCCAGTCCTTATGAAATGATTGCTCCCCTCTGCCCCGGGGAAGGACCGACCCATCTGCCTCTGGAGATGGCTGTGAGACACTAAGGAATTGCCAGGTGCCAAATGGGGTTTTTTTTGCAGTAATAAAAGGGAATTTAATTGTCGAGGCCAAATGAAAGGCCCCACCAAGGCCGTTGTCGGTCCAGCAGCACAATAAAATCATGGTTCTTATTAAACAACAAGTGCAGGAAACTTGCACTTTTATTTTGATTTTTGATTTTTCTTCCTTTCCAAACCTGAGTGTGTTTTCTTTAATCTCATTCCCAATTTCTAGGCTCTGTTATATTAACATCCCTCAGCTCTGACGGTGGTTTGATGGTAACCTTGGGATGCTCAGAGCCCCTTTCAGGGCACTTTCGGGGTACAGTGGCACAGGGCAGGGGTGGATGATGGGTTGCTACTTCTGCTTCACAACTTCCAGTTTAAATTCCCTACAAAGTGCCCTGATTATTATCCAGGTGCCATTTAATCCTCAGGAGGATGGGACAGGTTGGTGGCTGCAGGTTGTCTTTGCTGATGCAGCTGGAGTGGGTGGAAACCAGCAAGAGCTCAAAGAAAGGTAGAGAAGAGGGTGGGAAATCACCGTGCAGAGCTGGGTTATGCTCTTCCCTATACCCTTTTGTCCCCAAACGGCAGCACAGCAGCAGGAATGAGCAGAGACCTGCCCAACATCCCAGCTCCATCCCGCATCCGGATGAGTCAGTGCTGGGGAGCACAAGAGATGCTCCCAAATCGCCATGATCCCTTCAAATTAGGGGCTTGACCTGTCGTCACACAAACAAATTCATATCGTTTATCTACACGGCCAATACTCGAATGTCTTTTAGGAAATTTGGGATTTATCACTCCCCGTCCCACTCCTGTGCTCACAGTCCATTGGGAGTACGTGAAGCAGGTGGGTCCTAACCCAGAAAATCATTTCCTCCATCTTAAAATGGATTTGCTATTTAACCCAAACCAGTCAGGAAGGAAAAAAAAAAAACAATAAAACTGAGACAAGGTGGGGCTTTGCCTCTTCAGGCTCCATCTCAGCAAGAATTTGGAGCGTTTCCGATCAAAGGCAGCCCCGCAGGGACCGCTCTGGGGGCGCAGCGGGAGCTGTTTCCTGGCTCAGCGCAGGGACGGCTCCCCAGGGACCCCGAGGCAGAGCTTTGAGCAGAGCTTAGAGACTCTTCCCCTCGCAAAAAGCCTTTCCCAGTGTGAGCTTTGGTCTGCGGCGCAGGAAACACGAGGGATATTTTGGGACCGGTCTTGTTCTCCTGCTGCCTTTCTTCTCTTGCCTCCTGCTGCTGCCTCACTTGTTTTGATCTCTCTTCTCTCCCTCTCCCTTCATGTCTCTCCTTTGGAGGTGAGATGCAGCTCCCTTTTCCCCTGCTGTGGCCACGTCCCAGTCTCCAAATCCAGGAGACATGTGGCAGTTTGGACCATCCTCCCTAGGGCTTTGAAAGCCATAAAATCTCAGGGATGATTGAAGCAGGAAGGCCAAACATCCAGCACATCCCGCCCCCCTCAGCACCCTCTGAATCCATTCATCCATCCCCAAAATCTTTTGGCATCATTATTGACACGATTGCTTCCAAGCACTTCACAAAGCAGTCACAGAGCCCAGAGCAAAGACATAAGAGACAGAGGGCAGGGTTAGATGGGATACTGGGGAGGAATTCCTCCCTGTGAGGGTGNTTCCATAATTATTGGGTTGCAATAATTCTGGGTTGATAACGAACCCTGACTGTTCAAAAAGGGGCATCAGTGCCATTCCCTTTGCCTCTGCAGCACAGCTCAGGACAGAGGCAGGAGGTGTGGGGCCCGTCCCGGTGCTGGGGTCCTCCAGGAGCACCAGGATCTCATCAGCTGCCAGCACAGCTCAAGTGTCACCGGGAGCGGAGCCCTGCGCCCTTCAAGGAGCTGAGCTGTTTACTGGAGCAGTAATGAGATAATCAAGGAATCATTTAGGCTCCTCTGGAGGTGGGTAAGTGCCTCTGGCAGATTTTCCCTGCAGCCATCCTACACAGACCTGGTCCAAGGGGCATCCCAAGCAACCAGGGAGAGGAGGTGTAGAGCTGGTGTTGGGATTGAGGCACATTTTCCATCCCCAGAGTGAAAAAGGAAACTCCTGATGTTTTATCCATGTTCCCAACACCACACATGCCATTTTCCCCCACTCATTTCCGTACATGGAATTTTCAGAGCAGTGCACAGCACTGGGGAAACTGAGGCACGGAGAGGGAGAGAATCACACCCAGCAGCCGAGCTGGCATAAACTCCCACATCTCTTGGGTCTTGTTCCCAAGCTGTGACCCCCTCACCATCCAACTGACCCTCTTCCACCTTGTCTTTGCCAAGAGCCGGCCAGATCCCTGCTCCCAGGTAACGCCCACAGCCCTGCCAGGCTTCCCCACTCAGGGGCTGGCGAGGAACATCTCCAGGCACATATGGCAGCCTGACTCCTCTGAGCACATTTTTAGGGCAAACTCCTCATCCCACTGCTCGCTCGCCTGAAAATAGAAAGCTGAATTCGGGATGAAATGCGTTGCTGTTGGCTGGGGAAGCGGCAGGCGGTTACAAAGGAGGGGCTGCCAGGAATATTTTACACCAAAAAAAAAAGCCAGAAAAGCAAGAAAAAAGGGCTTTTTTTCAAAAAAGAAAGAAGAGAAAATGTTGTTTATGATTGGGGCTTGGGAGGATCATTTTGGAAAAGCTGTTCCTTTGCAGGGAAATGCACGGAAAAAGGGGGATTTGGGACAGCAGTGGGTGATGTAAAGAGGTGGCACATCCCTATGGAAGAAGCAGAGGCAGCTCCATGGTTTTACCTTTCTAGATCATTCCATGTTCAGGCCATCTCCTCTCCAAGTGAGATCTACCTTTGGCCATTCCAAAGTCCTGGCCTTGGTGGCAGGTGACCTCAGAGGGTGCCACGTCCCCCTTTGGGGATGCCTTTGCCCAACTGGGGCCACGCTGGAGTGGGCTCTACATGAGTCACTACAGCAGGACTGAGAGAGTATATTTAATACAGAATATGGAAATTCCCGTTTGCGTGGAGGATTTCGTGATATTTGTCAACGTTTCAATGAAATTCGTGGCAAAAGCCGGGAATTTTCCGACGCCGTGCAGGGAACGTCTGCCAAGAAAATTCATTTATGTTTGAGCAAAACTTTGCATTTCCTCCAAACTTGGCCCTTCTCCCTCATTGTAAATGTGGTGGCAAAGCCTTTTCAGGGTAAAAACAAGGAAAACAGCAAACTAGACCTTGCCAAAGGGCCTTGAGAAACCATCCATCCCAGATCGGGGCTCAGCGTGCTCCAGCCTCGGGCAGAGATATCCCTGGAAGCGAAGGGGATCCACCCTGCAGGTCTGATGTCCCAGTCTCAAGTCTTGGAGCTCCTGGCACCTTTCTCAGTAATTTGCCCCACTCTGAGCACATGGCTGGGCACAACGGTGATCTAAAAAATGCCCACAGATGTGCCCACAAATGTGTCACAACTGCAGAGCTGGGCTGGGCTTTCTTCAGGCAGTGAGAAAAAGAGCCAAGGAAGGGGAAAGAAAGGCTCTGCAAAAAGCCATTTGTCCCCTCGGCTTTATTCCGCCTGCAGAGCCGGAGCAGCTTGTAGCTCCAGAGAACTTTTAATAGAAATCTTCAGAATGAAATGGGCTACAGCTGTTTGCCTTGATAAATATATTTTATGCTACATGCCTCAGCCGCCATCTGTTTGCTGATACGAGCATTTCTGCTCCGCGGCAGCTGAAGGGAAGGCATCAAAGGAATAGCAGGAGCTGGGATTCCTTGCAGGTAGAGGGGAAGAGGTGAAGTGGCCCGTGCAATGGACTTATTCCGGCGGCTTAATGTGCCAGAGCAGGGACAGGAACAACAGGGAGGGCGGCGGGTGGGCTGGGCTGGGCTGGCTGGGGGGAGCCGGGGCTTCCAGGGAACGTGGGCGTTCTGCTGGTGTCATCCAAGGGGAACTGCTCTGTGTAACACCACGGGCCAGCAGCCAGGGTCTCCAAGGAATTTAGATGATAAAGATACAGGGAAGGAATCGTTCCCTGTGAGGGTGGAGAGGCCCTGGCACAGGGTGCCCAGAGGAGCTGTGGCTGCCCCATCCTGGGAAGTGTCCAAGGCCAGGCTGGACGGGGTTTGGAGCAGCCTGGGACAGTGGAAGGTGTCCCTGCTCCAGGCAGGGGTGGAATGAGATGTTCTTCAAGGTCCACCTCCAGCCCAAACCATTCTGCTCTTCTCTCATGAATGGCTCTTTGGGCTGGTAGTTAAACCCTCACCTTGCTGCTCTTGCAAAACCTTTCCTGTGGGAGAGCTGGGTTTGTTCTCCAGCTTCCCCCACTCCCCTCCTCACACCCGGCCGTGGCACCACTCCACTCACAGTAGGTATGTAATAGCTGGTTGTCACTGCCACTCCGTGCCCAGGTGACAGGTGCCCTGGCCAGGAGCAGGGTTATTATGATGATTATTGCTATCAGTGCTGTGATTATCAGATTATTTCATGGCCTGCATGGCTCAGCCGAGGTCAGGGCTGCAGGAGGTGCTGTAGGAGTGCATAAAAAAAGGAGCCCCATGTCCAGGGGGATTGTGATGAGGGAGCTGGGCTGACAGGCAGGCAGGGGTGAGGGGCCTTGTTTGGGCAGGAGAAGGGGAGCAGGAGGTCGAGTTTAATTGGGTTGTGCCCAATTCTGTCAGAGGTCAGCATCGCCCACAGGGTGAGGTTGTCAGGAAAATGTGGGCACGAGTGCTGTCTGCAAACGGAGATGCTGTGGGGGACTCGGGGCAGGGGCCTGGAGCACTCCAGGGGTCACCTTCCAGGGCAATTATGGTCCCTTTATTATATTTATTGCTGGAAAAGTGTCCTTCCCCTCAGCACTGGCTTGTCTGTGCTGTTTGCCAGCGCGTGGCTCAGCACAGCCCGGCTGCAGGAGCAGGAGGAGCCTCTCTGCCCCTGGGAGGGAAAATGCTGCCAGCCCAGATCTCCAGAAAAGATCCCCTGGAGAAAATCTCCCTTTCCTAATGGGCTCTGGAGGGTGGGATGCTGTTCCTTCTTACCGTGGATTTTGGGCCAAAATCCCCACAACTTGCCCCTGATGCCTCCATCACTCGTGGACACGGAGACAGCCCCGGGGCAGAGTGGGGCTGGCCTGGGGGAGCCACACTGGGACAGGGTCCCTCCTCGGTGTTCCCGGGGCTGGGCACACTGGGACATGGGGAGCAGAGCAATGGACAGCTGGTCCCTCTGTCCACGGCTGTGTCCTCAGCATGGCCATGCCAGCCCCCATCCTGCCACTGCCCTGTCCCGCAGCCACCCTGGAACCATGCTGGTGCCTCGGTTTGGGATGAGCACGGACTGGGATTACCGTGGGATGGTGGAAGGGGAGAGGACCTGTGAGCCTCAGAGCCAGCCTTGGACTGGCTGTCCTCAGCAGAGCTCTGCTCAAAGCCTTTGGGAAAAGTCCCCCAGCACCATCTGGATCAGGCCCTACCCAGAGCCAGAGCAATTCGTGCCCGTCCTTTGCCTTGTCTGGGAAATGCTCCTTTTGTCCTGTTTTTTCTCCCTCTCCCCACTTCTATTCTTCCACCCGGAAAGCTTCAAGCGTGAAGCGCTTTAAAATTCAAGGGAATTCAATACAATGCAGGAGGTTTTATATATTTTTTGTCTGTTCCTCCTCCTCCCTCATCTCCAGCATGTTTCATTCAGTGTCTTCAGGCCCTTTGCTGGGACAGATAAAGGCTGAGCAAAGTCCTTTTGCAGAACTGGGCATCCTGGTGGTTCAAGAAAATGCCATGGTGCAGAGAGGAGGAAAGGAAGGCGGCTGTTCCAAGCATGGGCTCTTCATAGCTCCCAAATCAGGGCTGGAAAAACCTGAGGGTTCTGCAGGAAAGGAGCCCCTTCCCTTTAAGCATCACCCAGCACCGTGTCTGCTCTCCCTGGATCTCAAATCACCCATTTCCCTGGATTTCCTGGACCTCCTCTCTCTCTCAATCCATCAGTTCACACCAAATTAGGGCTGAAAGGGATGATTTGATCATTCAGCACCCCCCACGTGGGTCCCCAGCCCATGGCCCACCCCAGCACCTCAGCGTGACCCCTGCCCGCGCTGCTGCCGCTGCGTCTGCTCTGACCCGGGAGCTCCTGGCTGGACTGAGGTGCTTTCATGTCAGCTCCCACTTACTGCTGTGAGTGATTCCTTTCAGCAACGCCAGGCACTGAATCACTGGTCTGTGATCCTGTAAAATTAACATGGCCCGCTATAAATAACTGCTCCCTAATGGCCTGTCAGTCCAGGCCTCTTGGACAGGCTCAGCTCATGTGAGCGAAAGCTTTAATGACTGTAATTGAAATTAGATGAAACCCATCAATGTTGGGCTTTCTCTGACCCGTGCTAGGACAAAATCTGTCATGCAGCAGGGAAAAATTCCCCCTCCAGGACATGCCATGCCCGTCTGTGTCCGGGAACACGCTCTGGAAGTGCAGCCAGTGGCTCTTTGTGCACTCAGGGTTTTCCCCTTCCCTTCAATCCCCGGGTGGCTGCAGCAGAGTGGGATGTGACAAAGGAGCCGGGGGTTCTGGAATGCACTCATATCCAGGGAGTGGGATGCTCAGGACCAAACTTTTAGCCTCGACAGCTGGATATTTAAGAGGAAACACAAGTTATTGTGGCTGATGATGAAACAGAAGCTTCGTTTTGCATTTGGGCCCAGCAAACCGAGCAGCAGCACTTTCCACAGGGTGTTTGCCCTCATCCAGATTCCAAGGGAGTTTCAGCTGCTGCCACTCCAGGATCAGGGCTCGGATGGGATTCCCTTGGCACATGTCTCAGTGTTTTGTTGTCTTGTTTCTTCTCCTCCCATACAGACCCCAAAGGCCCCCAGGCTCCTTGGGGCTGCAAATCCCACACATCCACCCCCAGCCCTCATTGTACCCCCGGGACGGGATAACAAATCCCCCTGTGCACCTCATGTGCTGCTGGCACATAACAAAACATCTCCTCTCTGGGGACAAACAGGTGGCACGGGGCAAATTAGGAGATGCCAAAGTGTCCCTGAAGTGCTGCTTTGCCCACGCCACCAGCGAGCCTTGGGATGCACAAGGATGTTGGTAACGAGGTGGCTGGGAAGGGGGGATTGCTGTGGGCTTTGGGTTTGTTCCTAAAGGCCAGGAAAGAGGATAAGACAAGAAAATTGACTTTTTTATTTTTGGTCCTAATAGGCCCCAGGAATTTACAGGCACGCAGAGACACCCAGAGAGATGCTTGGCTTTCATTACCCGGGGAGAGAGGCTGAAGGCTCAGCAGGGAGGCAAACGGGGAGACAGAACTCCTGCAGCAAAAACGCCTGGAAAACATTCCCTAACTCCCCCATCCAGGCACCCGTTGTGTTCTTAGGGAAATCAAGGCACGGGAAGTTTGGGCTTCCAGTCCTCCAGCCCAAAAGCACAGGCAGGGAGAAGGTTTTGGGGAAGCAGAGCTTGGCAGCCTGGCCCCAGAAGGTTGATATTTAAGAGGAAATCCAAGTTCTCATGGCTGCAGGTGAAAGAAAGGGTTGGTTTGGGGTGTGGTCCCAGAAAAACAAGTAACAGCATCTTCTGGGAGGGGTTGGGTAAGGAAACAGCATCCAAAGAGCCATTTCGTCCAGGCAGGGAGGGACAGGGATGAGACAGAGACGGATCAGCTCAGCCACCAGCCTCGATCCAGGCTTTTGCTCCTCTTCCCCACATTCCCCTTCACTTTAATCCCTGCTTATAAATCTTTCCAGCCTGTGGGAATGTAATTCAGACTTTTGTGTATTTACTAATTGAGAAGATGGATGGCTCAGGGTGGGTTTTTTCCTATTAAACTTTTTCCGCCAAGCAATTTACTTCGTATGACAAAGATTTTTACTCCACTTGGGCAGTTTTATCTGGTTTTTAACTTGCTATTAATATTTTTCACTGAAAAGATTAGATGGTAAAGAGAGGGCAAATGTTTCCAAAAGTCACAAAGAAACACAAACCCTCAAAATAGAAAAAATAAAAGTAGCTTAGAGCTATCAGGGTGAACTGTCTGGTTGGTCTGCAACAAAGCATCATCTGAATTTAGCAGTTGCAGAATTTGAAAGGGATTGGTTTTACATTCGCCATCAGAGACAATGTTTTTATTTCCAAATTGCCAGCAAACCCAAAAAATTTCATTTTCTTCTCTGCCTATTTGTAAGGGAATATTCACTGGGGTATTTGATAGCTGTAATTTACTTTCCAAGCTGTGTAATTAGCCACCTCAATCAAACAGCATCATTTCTATCTCTGCTCGGAGAATAAACTATTCCAGTGCACAACAAACGCCTTTGCCTCGATCTGAGCAAAGCCCAGGGACAGGCTGGAATTTTGCAGCCAACTTCTGCTTTCAGAGATGCTCGCGCTCGTCACGGGCTCTGAAAGCTTCCGGGGAAAAAAGAGAGGAAAAAATGGGGCTGGATATTGACTCCGAGCTCTTGCACATCGCCCTGTAACACAACCAGCTCGGAGAGGTGGGAGGAAGGATGTGGACACATGTTGGGGAACGTTCATTCCCTAGACTGCAGATTTTGGGATTCAGGACTGGGAGATGGGGAAAGAGTTCAGGGTTACCCAGAGGTTTTCCTTTTTACACCTGAAAGCACCAAAAGTAGTGCAGAACAATCTTTTTTTCCTGTTTTTCAGTGGATAAAGTGACCTTTCTTTCCCACAAAGACACATTTCCCACGGAGGTGAGGAACTGGAAATCTCCAGTGTCCCATCTGCCCCCACTTTGATGGGCTCGGAGTTGTCTTTTATGTGGGTGTAAAACCCTGCCCGGCCTCATTTCCGAGTCTCAGCTCGTCTCATTTGGAATCTCAGGCTGTGGCTGGGCTCAGGTCCGGGCGGTGTAATCCGAACCATTCTTTACCAGCGGAGCCGATCTGGAGCCGGTCCCCGGAGACTCCCGGGCACCTGGAGCTGCGAGCCGGAGTCACAACCTCCCCTGGAAAACAGAGAGAGGGAAACGAGGGAAATTGCCTTGTAAAAACCACAAGGACTTTTGGCTTTCCTCTTTTCGCTGGAGCTCTTAAATTCAAGGCTGGCTCTGGAGCCTGCGCAGTCCCGGCCTCGTTCCTGGCAGACTTGAGAGACAGAACTTTTCTTCCCTCTTCTCCTTAGCATAACAATCCCTTGTTAACATAATAAGATTAATTCTTGCGCTGCAATCAGGAAGCCACACTTTCACCGAGCCCTAAATAATATCGTTCCCTTGCCACGCTTATAAAGTAGCAGGGTTTTTTTCTTTCTTTCTTTTCCTTTTTTTTTTTTTTTTCCCCCTTTGCATTGAAAAAAAAATGGAAATCTTGTAATCTTGAGATAAATATAACGGTGTGGAAGCTTCCCATTCTCCTCCAATCTGATTGCAGTGGCAGCAAAAGGACATGGGCCTAATTAAAGTGCCAATCAAGCAAAAATGGGATTCATTGTTTTTATACAAATGCTCTCTTTAACCCTTTGCAGCTCGTTCATCATTTTTTAATGCACTGGTTTTTATCTCCTCAGCAAAAAAAGTCCAAGCCGGGTTCCAGAGCAAGTCTGGGGGATGAAAAATCACCAAAAATTCTATTAAAAGCATAACTGGTGATGAGGACAGTGTCCAGCAGCCTCAGCACATCCTTCCCATCACATTTTCCTGCTGGCAGCTCCTCTCCTGCAGCCACGGGAGGAGCTGTGGAGCTCTCGCCTTCCCTCAACGTCCCTGCCGAGCTGGGAAAGTTCCGTGGGACCTGGAAAACGCCAGGATCAGATGGTAATTCTCAGCAAGCACTAATGCAGTCCCGTGTTTATCATGTTCAGACATGCAAACAGCACCCTAATCCAGAGTTTTAGTAGTTTTCCAGTGGATTGGGACAATCTGCCCAGATCTGAATATCACCAACCTTGGGGCAGGTGGTGGAGGGTGAAATCTGGCCCCAATTCTCCTGTAACAGCAGCAAGACAGGGAGACAATCCCCAAACACATCTGGGCACATCTGGGCACTGAAACAGGAGCTGGGGATTTCGAAGGCCGCCTGGTGCGCCCTGTGTGTTCACAGCAAGGAGTTCTCGCGTGGTGGCAATTCCCTCTCGATCCCAGGAAATCCCTCGTGGAGCTTCACCGCAGGGTTCCAGAGCCATCCCTCTTCACCACCAACCTTTCAGTGGTGCCCCATAAATCCCAGCTTCCAGAGGCAGGCGGAGCACATCCAGCCCATCCGTGCACAACGTTCAGCAGGTCCAGCTCGGCTGCTTTAACCTTGCGTGGCAGTGGCCGCTGACAGCGGAGCGGGGAAGCAGCGGAATGCAAAGCACGGCATTAAAATAACTTTGCATTAAAAGACCTGCATGAAAGGCAGCAAAAAAACCTCCAGGGAATGGCCTGGGGACACTTAGAAAGGGCCTAACAAGAACCATGTCAGGGACGGGGTTTGGCCACCTCTGTGCCTTTGATCCATCAGGGTCCCCAGCGCTGGCTGGGACGGCCCGAGGCTCTGAGCAGAGCAGGGTGAGTGTGGGAAGCATGGCAGGAATTCACAGATCATGGAATCTCCTGAGCTGGAGGGACCCACAGGGATCATCCAGTGCAGCTCCTGGCCCTGCACAGACACCCCAACAATCCCCTCTGTGCATCCCTGACAGTGCTGTCCAAACGTTCCTGGAGCTCTGGCAGCCTCGGGGCCGTGCCCATTCCCTGGGCAGCCTGGGCAGTGCCCAGCACCCTCTGGGGGAAGAACCTTTCCCTGATCTCCAGTCTGGCCCTGCCCTGGGTCCTGTCCCTGCTCCAGGGAGCAGAGATCGGAGCTGCCCCTCGGGAGGAGCTGCAGCCCCGCTGAGCTCTGCCCTCACCTCCTCTGCTCCAGCTGAACAAACCAACTGCCCTCAGCTGTTCCTCCTGTGGCCCCTCCAGGCCCTTTCCCATCTCCATGTCCCTCCTTTGGACGCTTTTTTGCCAGCTTTAGATCAGTTTATATTGTGGTGCCCAAAGTGCCCCCAGCACTGGAGGTGAGGCCACCCCAGCCCAGAGCAGAGCAGGACAATCCCTCCCTGGCCCGGCTGGGTGTGATGTCCCCAGGACACGGTGGCCTTTGGGCTGCCAGGGCACTGCTGACTCATGTCCAACTTGCCCTCACCAGAACTCCCAGGTCCCTTCCCGTGGCGCTGCTCTCCAGCCCCTCATTCCTCCATCTGTCCCTACATCCAGGTTTGCTCCAGGGGGACTTGACAAGGGGACGCTGCTCCAGCCTCCAGGGCATTGCTTGCAGCAGTGATGCAGCTGGAGAGGTCCTGATTCCATCCCTGCTCCTGACACCCAGCTCCAGCCATCCCAGCTGCCGGCGCCCCTGGCTCCCCTCAGACAAAGGGGATGCCGGGCTGGCATAGGAAGCTATCCCCACCTGAACCCAAAATGTCATCAACGCTCTTTTCTTTTTTGTTTTTAACCCTCAAAGCTTCTCTCTCCCCTCCCCGTGGCTGTTCCCAGGCCCTGCCTATCGCTGCCCATATTGCTCCCAGACCTGCTGTACAAGAGCTTTATCGAGTGCCACAAGCTGAGGGGCTTTGGCAGCTCTCCACACAGCCGGGAGGAACAGGAGACAAGGAGAGAAAAGAGCCCAGGCTCTCCCCACTGATCTGCTTCCCTGGCCCTCCCTGGGTTGTTTTCAAAGGGGATCCGGTGGGAGGTGTGGAAAGGGACTGGCACTTTTTGGCTGGGGTTGCTGTGGAAAGCAAGGCAGCGCCAGAGCTGGAACACTCGAATTCCTCTCATGTCCTGGGCAGAGGGGCCGGCAGAATTGGGGAATTTTGGGAGGCAGCTGCCTTCACTCTTGCAGGGAAAAGTAGTGGCAGCTGTGTCTACCTGAGGCCAAGTGAAAAGGTTTCCCTGTTTTCTGCCCTCTCCAAGGGCATCCCAGGAAGGTGGTGACCTCCTGGGAGATCAGCCTCCTGGCCCGATGTCCCTGGTTTGCTGGTAGGAAAAATACAGCCCCAAATACCCCCCCAAAACCTCAACCTGGCTTTGCTGCACCCTGCCTTCTCCAAGGATATCCTTGGCATCTCCACGACCTCTCAGCCCCAAGACTGCCGCGAGGCCCTGCAGCGTGGGACAAGGGCTGTGCCTCACTCCTATTATTTGGAGGGACAGCTGCTCCTTCCTCCAGTCCTTTATCCAATATTTTTGCTTTCTAACCAGGAGCCAGCCCGCACTTGGAAGCATTTGTGTTGCAAACAGGTGACAAAGGGGAGCAGTGCTCTGCAGGGGGAAACTGAGGCACGAGGGACACAGGGGAAGCTCTGCAGTGGGAGCAGGGAAAACCTCCAAGTCCCAGCTCCATGTTTTTCCATCAGGACTCTGCACAGCTTTCACTTGTCATGTGTATTTTTAAATGACAAGGAAAAGATTTTCTAAACCAGGGAAACGTGATTATTTTCCTCTCTCTCTCTCTTCCAGGTGCTTGGCTTAGCGTTGTAATACCACAAGAATGAAATCCATCTGAGTTGCTGTTGTCCTGCTGCTTAAAACCCCATTTTCTGTCAATATTGCTTCATTTTGATCAAGCTGCTTACATCTTTTATATTATTCTCTTTTTTTTCCCCCTCCATTTTGCTGCAGCATTTCAGAACATTTTGTTTCTTGCACTTCTCGGTAAATACTTCTCAGTAAATAGCCTGGAAGTAAGAGAGGCAAAGGCATGAGAAAGTCTGGGCTTTCATTGTTGTGGTGTTTCATATCTATTGCACTTGTCAATGAGGAATGCAAAAAAAAAAAGTGGGGGGGAAGAGGAATATACCTGGTTTATCCCCGCTAATGTTCAGAAGGAAGGGAGAGGTTGAGCATCTGCTCTTTCCAGCTCCTGGCACTGCTCTTTGCCTTTAGATACTGCACAGGGCAGGTCTGTGACCCCGAATTCCATGGGGAGACGTGGACACGGCCCCAGCCACGCCCCGGCCTGGGAGCAGGGGGTGCAAAGGGACCCCACGTGGGGTTTCCAGCCACAAACGCACCCCGGCCCCACCGCCCGGGCAGAGCCGCCCAGCACCAGCTTAATATTCCTCCCCAAAGGCTGTTCCCCCCAGCTCCGTGGTTTTCTCAGCTTTTTAATTGGAATGATTCATTTCCTTCCACAACACGGAGCAGATTTAAATGAGATATCCGAGAGGAGCAGCTAATAATCAGTTTGCACTCGATTTGCTCTCCTGAATCAGGTGGAGGGGAGCCGATCTTGCAGGACACCGCTCAGGCTGCAGCAAGCCAAAATTATGTCAGAAAGCTGATTTTTTTTTTACATGCCTGGTCCTCTAAATCAAATTTGACTACCAATGTAGTCGAAACCACAGAGGTAATCAGTTAATAAAACTTCGCACTTACCTGCTACTTCCACTCAAGGATTTAAAGCCCTTTGCAAAGGTCAGTATTGCAATGATGAGAATTTTCCAGCTGAAATGTTTTCACTGGGAAGAAGAAAGAAGAAGGAAAGAAAAAAAAAAAAAAAAGAAGAGAAAAATATTCACGATTCCTGGAAGTTAAAAATTCTGCTGTTTCGGATGCAGGCAAGGAATAATATTTTTTTGTGAAAGGAAAAGAAGAAATTGCCATGCAAATGTTAATGGTGTTTTGAAGCTTCACAGGGAAGTCTGACTTGTGTAGCAGCCTTAATATACATTAGCACCCCTCGTCTGCAAGCAAACAACATTTTGCAGAATAAACTGAAACACAACAGGGAGAGCCTTGGAATTATTTAGAAATCTAATTCCCACTGAAATCAGGCACTGAGCAATTTATTCCATGCACATTTAAATCACTGCTGCTGCCAGAAAAAATACACCAAAAAATGCACCACCTGTAACCTGCCAGGCACGGGGACACCACTGCGGCTGAGGCCACTGCCAGAATCCCTGCCAGGGCCAGAGGTGGTGTCCTGGTGGAAAATGCACTCCAGGAGTGCCACTGTCCCTCAGGGTGGAAAAATGCAGGAACAGGACAGTTCCAAGCAGCCAGCCCCACTTTTGCACCTCTTTCTCCCAGGGACACGAGCAGGCAGGGATGGGCAAACCAGCACACGTGGACAAACCCAAATAAGCTTGATTTCCTCAGGGATGCAGACTAAAAATAATAATAAAAGCTCTTTATTTGCAGGGTGACTCCCCCTGCACTGAGAGCAGTGCTTGCGTTTCAATCAATAAAACTCAGCTCAGCGCTGCTCCTGAGCTAGGTTTAACCACCTGGCACCAGTTTAGCTTGTTAGCACAAGTGGATTTTGGAAAGTTATTCTTTTCTAGCCAGACCAGGGCTGGTAGCCGTGGTTTAGCCATGGTTTAGCCATGGTCCCACCACGGTAAGCACAAAGCCCCAGAACAGCAGGGAGAGCTGTGCAGCCTTTTCTTCAAACTCACCTTGCAGTAATTAGAGTCCACAGCTGTAATTACTTTCTCGTTTTGGTTTAATAATTGCCTCGGCCATCCCCACATGCCTCTCAGACTGGTGATGAGGGAGGCTCTGGCATCGGTAGCCACACAAAGTGTGGTGGTAAGCAATGATTTCAGTGCTTGGGTTTGATTTTTGGGCACCTCTGCTCTGCCCCTAAACTCTCTCTGGGTGAAAATTAAATTAAAGAAGGTAAAAAAACTACCCCAAAAGGATAAAAATAGTGATTAAAGGAGAGAAAAGGCCCCTTTGTCCCTTTCCCCAACCCTGCAAAATGACAGTGGGAAGTGCTTGCACAGGGTCCCCCCCTTACAAACAAAACTTTATTTGGGGGGGGG
>VZTF01001311.1:747358-840061 GCA_013397755.1 Cnemophilus loriae
TTCGGTGGCAGCGGAGGAGCCGCTCGGGCTGGCGGCAGCGGCTCCAGCCCGGGGCCGGGAGCCTGCGGCTGTGGACTCGGGATAGGGAACGATTTGTGCCCGGGGGGGGGTAAGGAAGGAGAGTTGCTTCCAATGCAGCCAGCCCGGGGGAGGTGCTGGCGGCAGCGGCTCCAGCCCGGGGCCGGGAGCCTGCGGCTGTGGACTCGGGATAGGGAACGATTTGTGCCCGGGGGGGGGTAAGGAAGGAGAGTTGCTTCCAATGCAGCCAGCCCGGGGGAGGTGGGCACCCCGCGGGGGTGTCACCGCCCCATCCCACCTCCCCACAGCGCGGGAGCGAGGGCAGGAGCGTGGGAACCCGCCGGAATTCACCCCGCAACTTTACAACCTGCTCGATTCCCACCCAAAAAAATCAAGAAAATAAAGAAGCGTTTGGGAAGCGGGTGCGTTTTGGGAAGCTGTCTCTGACATGCTGCTGTGTGCCTGCTCCCTGGGCTGTCTGTCACCTGTGGAGGACGCTGAGCTGCAGCCAGACCCCGGCGTCGCCTCTGTGCTGCTCATCCCCTCCCAACGCCGGTGTCAAGTCCCATCTGTGTCACGCCGCCGTGGTCCCCACGCCAGCTTTTGTGAGGGTACGGCTTGGGGATGCTTGGGAAAAAAAAGAAAAAAGGGATAAAAAAACCCCAAACCCACGCAGCTAGTCCATCTGTTGATTAAATGAAGGATAAAACTTTTGGAGAGAGTAGTGCTTCTCCACGGGCAGCTGGTTTTTTGCTCAGCCAGACATTAGTGCTGAACATCCCCCACCATACGCTGGGTTTCACCCTATTCCCCGAGCAGGGACGCCGTGTTTGTGGTGTCTGTGCTCCTGCTTGTCCTTCCCTCTTCTTTTCCTGGGCTCGGATGTGATGTTGGGCTCCCACACTGTCCTCCCTTCCCCTTTTCTCTTCCCTTCGCTATCTGCTTGTACTAATATTCCTTCGGGGAGAAAGCTGTGTTTGCATTTGCCTTTGCTGCTGCACAAAAGAAACCCACTGTGTCCTCCGTGTGGGTTTCTGGCTGAACAAATCTGAACTCTCCCTAGTACAGCAGGGCAGCGGCGGGGCCGGGCAGAGCAGCAATTTGGAAGCTGCTCCCGGCCTCCCCGCATCCCTCCCCGCTCCCACAGATCCAGTCCCTCCCTGCAGGTCAAATGGCAGCTTGCTAGCGGGGCTGGAGAAGTTTGTGTGCGGGATCCAGGCGGGATTTGTTGGGTTCTCCCCCCTCTCCTTCCCTTTGCAGCCATGATTTTAATGTGGGTTAATGCACTTTTTAATAGCGCTCGTGTTGGGAAGCCACGGCGGCTCCTCGGCTCCGCTGCCTGAGCTCAGCGGATTTGTCTCCTGCTTGTTCCAGCAGGATCGTGCATCTGGTACCTGCTTATTCATGCCGGGTTAGGAGGCACAGAGTGCCTTCCAGGGCATTTTTTCGGCTGTTTTCTCCCACAGGATGAGCCAAGAGCATTTCTGTGGAGTTGCCGCTCTCCGTACACGACAAAGGCGCTGCCGGCAGCACCGTGGCACTTCCCATTGGGGTGAAACCGTGCAAAGGATCCCTAACAGGATTTAATGCACAGGATTCCTTCAGCCACGCGGTGCTGCGGGGGAGGAAAGGCCTGGATGTAGGTGCTGAAGCTGATTTTCCAGCACACGTTGTGTTTGCCTCCCCTCGAGCAGCCGCTGTGCTGTGTCCAGATGTGGTGGCACTCGTGTCCATGGCAGAGCTGTCCCTAAGGTGTGGGGGTGGGATGTTGTGTGGGCATGCACGGGACAGCCCTGCCTCGCTCAGGAGGAGCTGGTGGGCCAAAACTCACTTCAAGAGAGAACTAAAATCACTTGACTCTGCCCTTCAGGAGTTTGAGGTGCTCCTTTTTGTGGGCAAGGGGCAGGCAGGGCTGTGTTTTCTTGCCAAAGTGGCTTGGAGGGATTTGCCATAATTAAATTCCCCTGAGCCAAGGGAAGGATCACCTCGGCTGAAAACCCCACTTGGGGTCTGTGATCTGGACACTACTTTAAAAAAAAAATCTCCTTATCCCAAACCTCCCCAAAAGGACATTTTCCATCACGGGATTTGTACAGCTGTGCCCTTGGGTTTGTACTTCGTGGGCATCCTGGTGATATCCTGGCATCCTGCTGTTCCTGCAGCCCATGCAGGCTGGAACTTGGGCTCCCAATGGAGCTTGCAGGAGGAGGAAGCTGCTTTTTGCTCCTTTCTGGCGCTGTGCTGCACCTGGGCACCCCAGGCGAGGCTCAGCCTGCAAGGGAGGAGGATCTGTCCCACAGCTCACTGAGCTAGGGGACCTGGGCAGAACAAACTGCCTTCCCTGCAGCATGCTCTGTCCTTCCCCCTTGCAAATGGTCTGAAGCAGCCTGTGCTGGCTCCTTCTGAGAGTTGATAGGTCAGTGCTCCAGGGCTGGTTTTTCCCTGGTACCACTCACTCTTCCACCCCCTCAAAGCTGTCAAGGCCACGGCTTTGGTGGAAGGGAGAGAAAGTCCCAGCACAATTTGCCTCCTGTGGAGATGGGATGTGCGGTGCCCCTTGGTGGGATGGAATTGCTGCTGCCATGAAATTGCCTGCCTTTGCTTCTGCTTGGGGAATAACTCAGCCTTCCCTCCCCTGCTCCAGTGCCAGCCAAACTGGGGGAGGCTGGAAGCAACTGGGGAAGGTGTCATGGCTGTGGGAGGTGGGGCTGTGGGGAGGAGCACCACTGAAGATGCACCTGCGGCCACCTCTGCCTCTCGCAGGTCTGTACTACATGGATTTGGCAGCATCTTAAATTTACCTTGGATGGGAAGATTTCTGCCTGTCTGGGGCTCTCTTTCCAAAGGCATGTTTGCTTTCCCTCAGGGTGATGAATACCGAGTTCTCTGGGTGTTGCAGGGTATGTTTTTCTCCTTCACAGTTCACTTGGTTCCTCCCTGGAAGCAAATGTTTTACAATCTTCTGTCAGAGGGGCCCGTTATCAGCACCAGTGGCTCAACTTCCCACTGGCTCGGCAGCAGCCCCCAGGTGGAGAAGGGTGAAATTATGCTGATGAGGGAAACCAGGCCAATTCCACCCACCAACACTGGTTAGGACTAAGAGATGAGGATTTTCACATCTTGGGGGTGGTTAGTGGGTGATGGGGAGGAAAAACACAAGGTTTGGGGTACTGGGAGTGTGTGTGTGCAAGAGCTGGGGCACTTGGGGGGTTTCTGTGTCTGACAGCCACGAGTCTGTTAATGAAAAGCCTGGAAATCTGTGGTTGTGGTCCCTCTTCCACGTTAATTCTCCCTGCCATGTGCAGAGCAGGGAAGCTCTGCAAGAGAAGTATGTTGGGCTGTTCCCTAAACCCATCAGGTGAGTGTCAGCACTGGGAGCTGGAAGTACAAGGAGTGCAAGCACCAGTGAACTTTAAGAATGATGGCAAGGGAGAGCTCCTGCAGCCCAAGGAGTTGGAACTCAGGATATTCTGTGGTTCTGTGGACTGAAAATGGTTGTGTAGAAGACAGGGGTGGTTTGGAAAGGTGCTCTGTGAGGTGCTGCTGGTGGAGAGGTGCAGGTTTGGCAGGGGCAGTGTGTTCATAACTGGGCTGCATGGGAAGGAAACTGAAATAAGCCTCAAGTTAGAGCTGATGTTGTCCAGTCTGTGCTGTCCCAGAGGACTGGTGCAGAATTGCCTCCTCCAACGCCTGTTTTAGCACAATTTAAGGTTAGTCCCATCTCCCATCTGCACCTCCTGCAGTGAGAGGCACGTGAGGACCACCGATGACTTTGCTCAAATCAGCTTTTCTTGCAAGGTTTCAGCTCTCGGAAAAGTACAGCAGGGAGGAGCTGGGGTTTTGCTCAGGTGCCCTGTGCCAGAGGGAGGGGAGCAGGGCAGATGTTCCTCCTCAGAGCTAACGCTGCATCCCCACCAGCCTCCCCCTTCCAAGGTTAAGAGGAGGTGCCCGGGCACTTTATGCACAGCACATCTCGGGCTGATGTCGATTATTTCCGTGCTTTCCTGTTGGTTTAGGGGACACCAACTGGAGTCAGAACGTGCCCAGAAATCCCTGACAGGTTCCCGGCACCGCGTGTCACCAGCTCCCAGCCGCTCTGTAGTCGGACTGCAAATGTTAGGATAAAAAAGCTCCGTGCTCTTCTTTCTTTTGTAGCTGTAAATAAAGGGGGGAGAGGCCAATGTGCCCCTTAGGTTGTGAGCTGGCTGAGGATCAAGGGCTTTGAATAAACTGTTTTCTTCCTGTGAGCAGCCTGTGATGGAGAGTGTGGCTGCTCCAAACCTCTGATTTAATGATCGGCTTTGCGAGTTTGTACAGTGCTCTCAGCTCCTCAGCATGCCGGGTGCAGGGGGCTTTATGGAAATGCTGCTGGAGAATTGGCTTTACATCACTTCCAGAATCCTTCCAATAGGATTAAACAGCTTCTATTTATTTATTTATTTATTTATTTTAAAGCCCAGCAAATTTATACCAACAATTGCTGAAGGCCCTAATTTATCTTCTGTTCAGGAGCAATACAAGTCTTTCCTTTGCCTTCATTGAGAGCTACCTCTGGCCAGAGAGAGCGACAGAGCCACAGTGACCGTGTACAAGCTTATTTTATAAATCAATAGCTAGTGAAACAAATTGGTTGTAAATCAGTCTCTTATTTGCTGAGATTTAGGGTGTTTGGTGGAGCCGTGAGTTTTCGAGGCGGTCTGCCCTGCCTTCAGGGCTGGCACATGGCCCGGCTCTTGCAGGGATGTGGGAACCTAGTACTCATTTCAAACATGCCAGGAGATGTGCAGGATTTCTTGGCTGGGAAGAAATAAAGTTTAAAACATGTGCTCGTCTTTCCAGGCAAAGGTTGAGCAGCAGGGTCCTGATGCTGCTCAGAACCCGCGGATTTCCACTCCTCCACTTCACTGCACCTCAGGGCATGTCTGTACTCCAGACTGCTGCAAGGGGGAGGAGGAAAGGATCCATTTCTGAATTGTGCCTTGTGGTAGGACAGGGTAAATGCTGGGATTTGGTCTTGGAAACGGTGGCCTAACAGATGTCCTGGTTCAATATGCCCTTTGAGTGTAGCCGAGCCTGTTTATTCATTGCCTCGCTGGCAAGACCCACACTCAAGTGTTTGCCTTTCCCTGGTGGCAGCAGCAGCCTCCAAAGTGGAGCAGAAGGAGCTGGAGGTCACTTGGCTGTTGCATGGCTCTTCCTTTTACTGAGTTGCATTAAACAGCTTAAAATCTAAATGTGCTTTTAGTGCCTGTGAGCGATGGGCTCTGGGCGTCCTGCCTCGGGTAGTGTCACATGCTGGAGAAGTGGGAGGTGGAACACTCACATTGTTAAATTCAGATGCTAACTTGGGGATAAGATCTTGTCTTAATGTGTTCATTCAACGCCCCCACTCGCAACAAAAGCTACAGCAGCTTTTGGTCTGCTGCATTTGGGGTGGAGCAGGATGTAATTGGTTTTTGAGGGCTTTGCCATAACTGCTTCTCATTAACCATTGATGCAGGCACGGTCAGACTTTCAACTCGGATAATAGATGCTGTCTTTTGTTTCCGGTTACTTTGCATTGGGTGGAATTGCCGCGCAGGTTTCACATGTGTGTGGTCATGTGGTGGCTAATTCACCTCCTAAGGGCTGCTGGATTGATGTTCTGGGCTCTGGGGCTGTCATTCTCAATATGACACGAGGCAAAGGCAGTGGTGAAGCCCCTGCCTGGCTGGGCCAGGTCTGGGCGGATGCGGCAGCACCTAAAGCTGAACATTTCAGAAGCCTTCTGGCTGAGCAACCCCAGCGTTGTGGGAGGGGAAACAGAAATGGAGAAAATGTTCGATAATGTGTTTTTTGTGAGGAGCTCTGCCCAGCAGGACACGCGCTGCAGGGGAGAGGAGCCCTGCTAATTACGGGTGAAATACGCACCGATGGTGGAAGGGATGAGCTTCCTGAAACTTCCCCCTGGATGACGGATCAAAGCTTTGTGCTGTGGGTCCAACATAAGCAGGGAGTGAGTGGGAGAAGCCACAGCGTTTGCAGTCCCACCTTGCATTTTGGGCAGGTTACCATTAACCCAAGATCACCTAACTCGTTAAAAGGTCCGAAAGGAAGGGCCTGAATCCCTCTCAGGTCCCTGCTGTCCCGTCCCCCTCCCACCCTTGGCGTAAATGAGTATTCAAGCAGTCTGCTGCCAGTCAGTGAATGTCAATATTGGATAAGTGTTTCCTTTATATCACTGCAATTTAGCATAAGCTGCTTGGAAACAAATGTCTTCCATAAGCATGAGGTGTTTCAGTAAGTACACAGTCAACATTACTATGAGGATTAAATAAATGTCAGCCCCACTTGTATGCTCAGCAGCGAGTTAAGACAGCCGAACTTGCATAATGGCCAGCCCGGCAGGAACAACAGCAGGGATTTTGAGAGTCTCTGGAAAAAGTGGGATGGAAGGAGCTGCTTTGGATGGATCCGAAGCCCCTGGATCAGAAGCAATGTGGAGACAGATGGAGAAGCTCCTTAGAGCAGGAGTAGCTGATGATGGGAAGAAATCCTTCCCTGTGAGGGTGGTGAGGCCCTGGCACAGAGGAGCTGTGGCTGCCCCATCCCTGGGAGTGTCCAAGGCCAGGCTGGATGGGACCCTGAGCAACCTGGGATAGTGAATGTCATCCCTGCCCATGGCTGGGGGGTGGAACGAGATGCATTTCAAGGTCCCTTCCAACCCAAACCATTCTGCTTCTATGGCATGAAATGCAAAGCGGTGCATGGAGCTTCCTCCTGGACTACCAGGGCTGCTCCTTCTTTGGTGCTGGCTGCAAACCAAAGATGAAAACATGGTTTGGCCAATATTGGCTGGATCTGGTGAGGCTGCCGGCTCAGGAGGAGCAGCCCCCTCCTGCAGATCTGCCCAGGTGACCAGGGCTTGGATGGATCTGCCTCTGCCTTTTCCAGTGCAAACTGGGAGTTGCTTGGCTGCAGCTGGTGAGGCCAAGGATGAGGCTCAGCTGTCACTGCTTTGTGAGGAACTGTAAGCCGTGATTCACCTCCAGCTCAAGGCTTCCCAAAGCCACGGAGATGCAGCCCACGAGGAAAGGGTGGCACTGGGTCCACGCTGGCAACGCTGTGGGGCCTGCAGGTGCTGGAGGGACATGGTCACCTCTGGCTGCTCTGCCTTCAGGTGTTGGGAGAGAGTTTCTCTCTGCCCAACAGGAAGAGGCCTCTGGGTTCTGTTAAAGGGATTTAAACCCAGCCAGCACATGGAGATGTTGCTGAGGCTCGAATCTTTCCCTCAAGCTGTGTCTGCAGGAAAACTCTGCTCTTTACCACTCCTTGCTTTGCATCTTCACCTGTCACCCTGAGATGTCACTTGGTGCTGTCTTGGTCAGCCCATGACAAGTTCTGCCAGCGAGGAGAAAAAAACAGGGAGCGTGGTGGGGGGCTGAGCTGGCTGCGTCTGCATTCCCGACGATGCAAAACTGCTGCTCTCTCCCCAGCTGGCAAGGCGCTGACTGTAGCCACTTGTTCCCAGCTGCACAAAAATAACTGGAGACAAAATCGTTATCACTCAGATGAGCCTTATCAGCTCCTGTGATGTCTGCGGCTGCCTCCGCCCTGCGAGCCCCCGTTACCCGCGGAGTGTGTGCTTAATGACCGGCCGTGGCTGTTCCAGGTGACCTAAGCCGAGCAGCCCAGCCGAGTCCCCGCAGCCGCAGGGTTCCCGAGGATCCGCCCGCGGCTCTCTCCTCGTTAGGCTGCGCAATTCCAGCGCCGGAGGAGCAGCTGGAGGACACGGGGGTGTCTCCATAACCCGGACTGAGGAGGAAAGCGCGGGCTGCGCAGGGGAAGGAATGCCCGGGTATTCTGGCTCCAAACCAGGTCACCTGGCCGAGTTGCTGCAGGTTTTATCCTCAGTGTTCCCGTTCAGCCTGGCGGTGGCAGCAGCCGCGCTCGCATGGAGCCGAGCACTGCGCTCCCACCTGCCGGTGTCACGCTCCTTTGGAAAGGTCCAAGGTGACACGCTGGGCTCCAGCTCTGCGGGGATGCTGAGAGCACCGTGCCTGAGCTTTGGGGTTCGGCAGCTAAGGCCATTCCCTCGGAATGGAGAGGTTGTTTGAGTGCTGGGGAGGGAGGAGAGTTGGGGCCCCTCTGAAGTTGCCACCCCAGTGCGTGGTTGGCCACGTGTCCAGGAGGAGCTTGAGGTGACCCTGCCCGGGACCACTTCGTGGGTGAGTGCCATGAGCTGCTGCATAGGCAGGGAGGGTCCAGGTGTGGGAGGGGGACATGGGGCTGTGTCTGACCCAACTTTGTGCCCCCCACACCAATAAATGTACATAAGGGGTTCCTCACCTCCATGAACAGCTCGAGCCCTCCCTGTGGATCCGTGCGGGGTGTGGGATAACCTGCAGCAGGCAGCGGCTGCCGTTCCTGGTCAGTGGTGCTGAGCTGTTCCTTGCTCTCTCCCATGAGCTAATCCCCAGCGTGTGATTCAACACTCGCCTCTTTTCCTTCTGGCTGTGTCTTTAATAAGCCAGGAGTGACGGGGCCACCCCCCACCCTCCACAAGTGCTGGAGAAACAGAACCAACAGATGCTAAAATTAGGCACAGCTGTTTGCAGCGTTTTGTCCTCCCGATCACAGAGTCTGACACTGTCTGTGCTTATTCCTCATCTCGTCCAGACACTGAAAAGGTTTAAGATATCAAAGCTTGGAGTGGCTGTAAATTAACTCCTTCTGTCTAAGCTGAAGCTTGACTTACTGATGGGAGATTTCTTGTGATTGCCTTTATTTGTTCTTCTAATAATGGGAATTGCCAGGTAACAAGACAGGGGTGTTCCCTCTGTACCTGGGAGACAACACTGCTGGTTTGGCCTGCTCAGGAGCTTCCCCACCAGGGACCAGGGGGAACATCTTCAGTCCTGCCTTGTCCCTCAGCCTCTCTGTGCCTAAACCCTGTTCTAAGTGCAGCTTGGCCAACCTCTGCAGCCCAGCTCAGTCTCTGCATGCCTAAAGCTGTCCCAGGCCAGCCCCACATCCTGGCCACGGTGATTCCAACCCCACATGCTAACCATGGTCATCTGCTCTTGCTTTGGTGAGGGGGAAGATTTTCTGGGCATTTTTGGTGCGTGCAGGCTTTGTGTTCATGGTTTGGGTGTTGGGGTGGGTGTCTCCCCACGGCTGCTCTTTCCCTTCCTGCCAGGTGTGTTTGGCCTGGCGGTGGCTCTAGGGAGCATTTGGGAGGTGGTGGCTGTCTCTGTCACCTGCCACCCTCGGAAAACATCCGTTCCCCTCCACTGGGGTGACAGAGCAGGGGCTCAGCAGCACCGAAGGGGAGCTGTAACACTCTGGAAAGGGCAGCAGGAGGAATTTCATGGCAGAGCAGAAATGTCTTTTCTGTCAAGCCTGGAGCAGTGTAAATGTCCCTCCTGACAGATCTGCGCTGATGGCAGCAGCACAGCTCTTGGGCTGGCTGTGTCGGGGTCTGCATGGGGTTGTGAGTCTGAGGGGTCTTTTCTGTCTCCGTGTCTCTCTCCTGCGGCAGGAGCGCCCGCTGAAGATTCCTCTCGCTCCGGTCATGCTTAAAATGATAATGTTGGTTTAAGATAGACACTCGTGATAAACTGGGGAACACGGCGCCCTTTGAAATCCTCAAAGCTCTCTCTCATCAAACGGGCCGGCTGGAAAGGCAGCGGCCAGGGCATTCCAGGGTGTTCAGATTGCCACCATTCCGTGCTGAGCTGCTGCTAAGGATGCTGTGCCTTGAAAGAGCTGCCACCTCTCACCCTCCTCCCCTCCTGACTGCAACAGGGTACCGTCTGCTACACTTGGGCAGCATCTCGCATCTCTGTGCAGCTTCCTGTGATCTCCCCAAATTGCCTCCATTCACTCTTTCTGTGATGGAAGCCATCCAGGAGGGAAAGTGCTAACCAGGGAGGGGTGGTTTTCCTTGGGGAGGAGTAGGGGTGGTGGGGAGGAGAGGGGGGAACAGTGAAACATCTCAAGGAAAAGGACCACGTGCAACTGCCAAGGGGTTGACGTCCCTTGACGATGTCTTTGCAGGGGTGGTTGTAGCAAACCTTTCATCCAGCACAGTGATTTTTTTCCTGCAGCAGGGAAGTTTCTCCCCGTGGTTTGGCTTTCTCCCAAGGACAGACAGAAATCTGTGTAGTGCTCTTAACCCCTGCAAGTTTCTGCTGACTCGAGCAGATCGGAGTTGTTGTCCCAGTGGGAGCATCTTGTTCAAAATCAGGAAGAAAAGTTGAACTTTTGAAACTTGTAGAGCAGGAAACATCCAAGAGTTAGGGATTGGAGACTTGGAAGTAGACTTGGCAAAATACCATGTTTTGATATTTGAAATTTTAACATGGGGTTTAGGAAGGGTTTTTTGCACAAAGGATGGTGAGTATCCCTGTTGTGGATGAAGGGGAAGCTGTTGTAAAAAACATTTGTCTGCTGATTGGTGGTTCTTCTCTGGGGCTTGGAAATGGGTTTCAGGTCTCTTCTTGCCTTTGGCCTGGCCAGTGAGCCACCGTGGTGGCTCTCTGAACGTGCCCATTTGTCACAGTATATTGAATTCTAAACCAGTGTTAATCTGATCTGTGTGTCTGTAAAGCATCTTGTGTTGGGTTTGATAAAATTAGGTTTTATTGTCTAACACAGTTTATTTCTCTTGGTCTGGTTGCGTGCTTTTATTGCCTGTTCTGCTCTGCACCACGAGGCCATGGTGTGCCAGCATCTGCCTCACTTGCTCGCCTCTGAAAGCACCTGAAAATCAGCCCCTAATTGTTGGAAGTATGGAAAGACTCTGAGGGTGCCAATGATATCAGTCTGGCACTGGTGCATTGAGCAGGTAAAGAAAGGACCTAAGAGGCAATTGAAGAGATTGATGGGCAGTAATGGGGATAATGGTAATTTTTGTCCTGTGTTTTTAATAAAGTGATTGACGACAGGCACAGCTGGAGCCCCCGTGCGGAGACCAAGAGATGCAGTTAAATTACAGAGGCTTCTTAACTTAATGAGGCCAGGTAATAAAAACGAGGCATAATGAGCAAGGTATAATAGTACTATTATGCTTAGAGTGCTCTCGCCAAGGGCTGAGCAGGCGGTGCCGGGGAGTGCTTGGGATGATCCCACTGGGAGGAAGGGCTTTCCTCCCTGGGGGAGGATGAGGAGTGGCAGACTTGGGAAGGATAGGGGGTGGCCAAGTGCTAACCCAGGACTGAATGAGCAGGTGGAACACCAGACATGGTTGATGCCCCCGTCCTTTTGGTTGTATTTGTGAGGTTTGGGGCAGCTCTGCTCCAGGTTTTATTCACTTCATGTAACCTTGGGGCAGTCCTTGTTGCTACACAGATGATGTAGTGAGAGGGTCAGATTTTGAGACATGAAGGAAAAGCAAAAGAAATTTAGCAGCAGGATGTGCAGGGAGGTGGTGGATGGGCTTGGGGGGGCTGGCCAGGGCTGCACCAGGCTCATGTCGCACCTTGATTTGGAACCTTGGCGAGGAGGCTGCAGCAGCTGGATTGGGACCTTTGTGGGGGTGGAGGTGGGAAGCGGATTAGTGTGTGCAGAGCAGTTGGGTGTCTGCCGCTGCTAAATGTGGTTAAACTTGAGCGACTTCTAATCTAATAATGAAAGGAAGAGAAATAAGTGTTCTCAGTGATGCATGCCCCTCACGGTAAGTACTAATTGAAAACAGATATTTACTTTAAAATGAAAATGTAATACGATAATGGTGGGTTGAGAATTTCGCACACGTAGGAGGGAGAGATGAACATGCACAGCCTCCCATCTGCTCTGCCCGGGCTTGGTGTGTCCCTGGGAGCAGGATCCCCCACACCGCGGGGCTGCTGGGCCTGGGAGCCTGGACAGAGGGCCTGGGGCTTGTGCTGGAGCTCAGCCTTAGTCAGCTAAAATCAGGTGCATTTGGGGTCTCTTGAGCTGACCTTGGTCTGCAGAGGACCTTCCAAGTTGGGCTTCTGTCTTTCCTCCCACACCTTGCAGAGCTTTCCTGGCCAAATCTCTGTGGGAAGTAGAGGTGGGTAGGCTGTGGAAGCATCACCTCCCTTGGCATTGAGATGGAGGCAGTGGTGGTGACCCTCTTCCTGATGGTCTCTGCTGCTTGAGACCGTCCTTGCTGCTCTGAGCTGGCTGTCCTGACCCATTTCCCTGGCTTGGTGGGTGGACCTGGCTAATGCTGCCTTTTGAGGGCTGCTGGAGGACCACTGGGGACACCTTTGCTCCCTCAGGCTGATCTGAACGGGTGCTGATCCCTTGGGGAGACCCTTGGCTGTGAGTGCTGAGACTACAGCACCTCTTGGTGCCTGTTTGTCCACCTGCTCCTCCTCTCCCCTGAGCCAGTTTCAAGCCAGCCGTTTCTCCAGAGCCAGGGTCAGGATGCTTTTCCAAGTGTTTGTAACAAAGCTCAGTGCAGCGTGGCTGGTGGCCATTAAAGGATCCTCCCCAACAAGAGCCCCCCCAGCGCTGGAATCTTCTGAGGGAAGTAGCCTGGCCCTAATCCCTTTGTGCAGAGTTCCTGCTTGTTTCTTCCTATGGGTGCATTTGTAGAATTTGCATTTTGCACTCTGATCGTATGCATAGAATTCAAATTGAAATGGGGCTTGAATACATTTGCATGCTAATGAGGCAGTGGCTTTATTTATTTATTTGGAGCCCTCTCAAGCAGGCAGCCATGTGCTGGGGAGCAGCTCGTGCAGCTCTCCTGGTGACAGAGCTCTGTGGCAGCACGAGGAGCCTCAGTTTTTGTCCCAAGACCCACTTGCCCCCTGTGCACAAGCAGGTGAGGCTGGTGGGCTCTGCCCCAGCAGCCCTTGGCTCAGCCCTTCTCAGCCTGTGTGGAGATCAACAGTCTCAGCCCCGGAGATGCCTCTTTAGGCCATCCCGGTGTTAACTTGGGTGTGGGTGAAACGTTTCTGTGTTAGAGTTGGCTACAGCCAGCATGAGCCACTTGATGGTGACTGCAGAGGTCCATGGGCAGAATAACCAGAGCGTGTCCCCCTTCTCTCCTGGACTTCGGGGTGCTGCTCAGGGTGCTCAGCTGGCCACAGCTCCCTGTGTTCCTTCTGTCTGTAATGGGGCTGTTTTTTCTGGTGTCCTTTGGCACCTGCCCTTGGGATGTTGCACAGAGCCTTGGGCTGTGCTGCCCAGCAATCCCCAGCTGCCAAGCCCAGCTCCCCTTGGTGCTGCCCTGCTCCACCCGCACTGTGCTCCCTCAACAGAAGCCTCTCAGCCCCTTGCCAAGCAATAGCAAAGCAAGTTTGGAAATATTGAGAAGGAGAAGCCAAGGGCTGGGAGAAAACCAGTTCCCAAAACTCCGCAGCATTACTGGGGAGGAGAAAGACACCAAAGGCCAGGGGCTACCCTGAATTGCAGCACGGAGCCCCTTTGTGCTGTCACTCGGTGCCCCAGCAGACACACCCAGAGCACAGCTCCGTGCTCAGCCTTTCCATGCCAGCTCTCTCTCCCGGATGATTCCTGCTGCAGCTGAGTTCCTTGCTGGCACAGGGAACACTGGCCAAGCCAGGGCTCCTGAAATGGCAGCAGGAATTGGGTCACATTGCGCTGCCCCAGGAGAGGGAGTTTCTCTCAGAGCAGTCTGGCTTCCAGTTATTATTTTACGGAGGATGTTAGAGGTTGATAAGGGAGCTGTTCTGACTGCCAGTGGGGCTTATTTGGGGCTTATTGTGTGCTCCAGTTTGTATTTTAATATAGTCAAAGGTGACTTACAACTTTAATATTAATTTTAAAACTGATTGCTCAAGTTGTTTTTTTATCTATGGTAAACCAGATTAATCTCAGCCTTCCTTGATCCTGTTCATAGCTTTTCTCTCCCTCGCTGGAGCCACATATGGTCTATGTTGCACCAACAAAAGCTGAGGAGGAAGATGTTTTGGTGGTGATAAATAATTGTCACAGGGCTGCTTTTCTTCCAGAGAAATCTCGGCTCTACGAGCTCAACAATGGCATCAGTGGGAGCTCTTGCTTTTGTCCAAGGCTTTCCTCCTGAGCGTGCCGAGCGGGGCTTTGCTGAACAACACCTGGCTTTGTGCTTCCCATAGAAACCTCCTCCTTGCTGTTGTGTTTCTCCGTGGTTTTCCAGGCACTCCAGAATCCATCTCCTCCCGTGCGGCTTTGTGCCGCTGGCATTACAATTCCTCGCACGCTCGCTCTGCTGCTCGCAGGATGTTTTGTGCCCGAGGTGACAATATTCTGTGGGTTGGGAAGGTGGCCTTGGGGCAGCGGGCTGTGTGGAGCTGGAGTTGGATCCAAGGCTGGAGAAGCCAACAGCAGCCAGAGCTTGGTGATGTTCTGCCTCTGGGTGCCTAATTCGTGGTGGTTTGGGCATTTGCTTGATACTTGGAGTAAATGTCACACCTTTCAAGGTGGCCACTTGGGTACCCAAAACTGAGCTGCTCTCGGCAAAGTTCAGCATTAAGCTGGGCTGCCCAAAGTGGAGGCTGATGCTCTCTAGCAGTTTTCTAGGTAATCCCAGAATCCCAGAATGGATTTGGAAGAGACCTTAAAGCCTATCCAGTTCCACCCCCTGCCACAGGCAGGGACACCTTCCACTAGACCAGGTTGCTCCGAGCCCCATTCAAGCTGGCCCTGAACACTTGCAGGGATGGGGCATCCCAAATTATGTGGTTTAAGTGAATCCCCTTGACTTGACTGTTGGACTTGATGACCTTGAAGATCTTTCCAATCTTAATGATTCCATGATTCCATGACATCTCCAGGACTCTCAGTGAGCAGTTGTGCTGCTGTAGACACTCTGGATCTCGGACCGTCCTTGTTGGTGCTGCCAGTCTGTGGAGCACTGGTGGGTGGTTGATCTTTGTAGTTGGAAGAAAAGGATCAGAGTCACGGCTCTGGACACCTGTGGTCATAGACCTTCATGTCGTGCGCATCGGCCAGGCCAGCCTGGTACCAGTGAAATCCCCCCAAATACTGAGTTTACCGTACTCCCTGTACCTCTGGGAATGATGGCTGGAATCAAATGCTCTGTAAGCAGCCTTTAGCTTTCTCCTGGTTTGTGTGTGGGAAAGCACTTCACTGATGGTCCATGTTCTCCAAAATACCTCCCAAATGCTGCTTGTAGCTTTTCTCCTGCCAGCCTTACAAAGAACTGCTTTTCAGAGCTTGTTATTCCTTGCAGAGTGCTGTAAATAAACATGCTGGATTGGTGGGCTGGAATTTGAATGAGCCGTGCGGATCTGACAGTGGCAGGTGGGGGGAACTGAGGCATGGAAGGCTCATGTGACATCCATGAGAGCTGGTATCACAACCTGGGGGAAAAGAGGAGGATCTGTTTGCCAGATCTGCCCAAACGCTGCTTCAGCCTGAGGTGGGAAACCACCAGGTACTGTGTTGGCTCAGAAGCCAAACGAGATAAGACAGTGATAAGACTGAAGAGCCACTAAAGGCAAGACTTGACTCCGTGCGAGCGAACGCCGAGCAGCAGCCACATAAATCCCATTTGTTTTACATTTCAGAGTTTAATGAGACAGAAATCGCATGGCAATTGTCACATGCGAAGGCAGAGATTGCCGGCTTGCATTTAACTAAAGCAAGCACCGTATGCGGCACCGGCGGCTCCGGCGGAGCCGGGATCCCCGCTCCTGCTCCATGGGGAGTGCTCCTGCAAACTGCTGCTGCCTGGAGCTCAGCACCAATCCTGGCTGGAAATAACCCCCCTGGCAGCCACACCACGTTCTCCTGGAGGTCCCCAGCCTTCTCCAAAATACTCAAACATCACGTTCTTTGTGTGGAGAATGGTTTGGGTTGGAAGGGTAATCAAATCCAGGAACTGAATTCTTTGTGGTTTCACCAGGACGTGGGTATTGAAAACCTTCTTTTGGAATGATCTGTAGGCAGTTTAATAAGGCCAAGGGCAGGTGCTGCAACCCCCAGGACCAGTCCAGGCTGGGGATGAAGGGATGGAGAGCAGCTCCGGGAGAAGCACTTGGGGTGCTGGTGGGTGAGAGCTGGACAGGCCCTGGCCCAGAACCCCCCTGTGCTGGGCTGATCCCCCAGCGTGGGCAGCAGGGGAGGGGGGATTCTGCCCCTCTGCCCCGCTCGGGTGAGACCCCACCTGCAGAGCTGCCCCAGCCCTGGGGCCCAGCACAGGAAGGACCTGGAGCTGCTGGAGCCAGGCCAGAGGAGGCTCCAGGATGATCAGAGGGGTGGAGCAGCTCTGCTGGGAGGAAAGGCTGCGAGAGTTGGGATTGTTCAGCCTGGGGAGGAGAAGCTTTGGGGTGAGTGAATTGTGGCCTTCCAGAGCCTGAAGGGAGTTGACAAGAAAGATGGGAAGAGACTGGGGACGACGGCCTGAAGTGACAGGACAGGGGAAAATGGCCTTAAGCTGAAGGAGCGTAAATTTAGATATTAGGAAGAAATTGTTCCCTGTGAGGATGGGGAGGCCCTGGAATGTATTTCCCAGAGAAGCTGTGGCTGCCTCATCCCTGGAAGTGTCCAAGGCCAGGCTGGATGGGGCTTGGAGCAACCTGGGATAGTGGAAGGTATCCCTGCCCATGGCAGGAGTGGAACTGGATGAGCTTTACAGTCCCTTCCAACACAAACCATCCCAGCATCGTGTGTGCCTTGTCCTCCAAGGGATGGAAACCCTTCTGGGAATCATCTCCAAGCTGTGTCAGCCATCGAGCTCTCCCCGGTTTGTCAGTGCAGACCTGTAGCTCTTTCAGATGAGCTGAACAATAGAAGGATATTAGTGCCAAAAATGCATTAACTTGGGTAACTTCCTTCATATCTGCTAATTTGTGCCTTCGCTTTCCAGATAATGTTCATAAATTGCTAAAGCAGTACTTTAATATTAACATAAGCTGCAGTCTCTGTGACAACTGTTACAGAATGGGCTGTTTGCAGCTCTGAAATTGATTTTTTTTCTTTTTGCCCTTGTCTGTCTGAACTGAAAAACTGAAGAGGAAATGTTGTATTGGGTTAACCAAAAACAAGACCAAAAATATTTGTTTCAGGTCAAATAAAACATTTCATTTGATACAATATGTTCTTTGTTCAGACTTTAAAAACCTTTTTTTTAAAGTAAATTAACTTCAGAGATGCCTTGGGGGGGAAAATAGTCTAAATGTTTCGTGTAGAGGAGAAAATGTCTAAATAAACCCTTTTCACTTTTGACACCTACTCCTCCTCTTTCAGGCCAAATGGCTTTGATGGGAGTTCATGAACAGCTTTTCTTGACCCACATCTTTGATGGAATTATTGTGCCAAAGATGCAGGGGGAAGAGTTAATGAGTCATTTTTTTAATGGGTATCTCAGTAGGTGAGAGAAGGACTGAAATTATCCATTTGAAGGAATAATAGGACCCTGGTTAGGTGACTAAATCCTGCTCTTAATCATCCTGGAGGCGGTGAAGAGGGGAAGTTGGGGGTTGGATCATCCTCATTAGATAAGGTGGGGGTGAACAGTATTTTGCAGCTGGCCTAGAGCTTTGGAGGGGGTTAGGCTGGATGCTGGGAGAAGATTCTTCCCCCAAAGGGTGTCAGGCACTGAACAGGGAATGGTCACAGCCCCAAGGCTGCCAGAGCTCCAGGAGCGTTTGGACAACGCTCTCAAGGACAGGGTGGGATTGTTGGGGTGTCTGGGCAGGGCCAGGAGTTGGACTGGATGACTCCGGTGGTCCCTTCCAAGAGAGGGAACCAAACCCAGCTGACCATCCCTGGTGCTGATCCTTCCTCATCCCTGTGAGGCTGCGACTGGTGACGTGCCAGGTTCCCAAATCCCTGCTGTTGACTGTGTTTCACCACCAGTTCCCTCAAAGTGTTGAGGGTTTCCTGGTGAATCCTTACCAGGGTAATTGGGATCTTCTCAGTGTGAAGGGAAACTCCCCTTCTCAACATCCCAACTCCTTTGTTGTAAAGCACTTGGAGAAAACCCTGCTGGGATCTGCTGCCTGCTGCTGCGGTGTCTAAAACGTGAAGTGAGCAAAGGCTTGGTTGGGAAATCATTCAGGTAGGACCTTTGTAGTGGTCCAGGTCTTCTGCTGAACAAGTGCTGTTTTTCTGGGCACATCCGTTTGGATGCATCTCCTCCAAGTTTGCACGTGGAGCGCTGGGAAGGCTGCGATCTGTTCGAGTGCAGTAATTGAGCAATCGCATTGTTCTGGACATAGCAACTAATGATTTTTTTCTGTATGATAATGCATCTTCATTACTCTAGGGAAATCATTTGCTCCTGTGAAGACAGGCCTCTCATTCCTGGGTTAAGGGGGAAGAGACTAATGGCTTAATTAAAAGGTTGGAGAGAAAAATCTGTCTTAACCCTTTTTTTGTGTGTTTGAAGCGTGCTGTGGGTAGAGAGATGCACGTGCAGGCGTGGCACAGCCTTCGTCTCAGAGAGCGTTCGGGACCAGTGCATCAAACCAGGGACACAAATTCTAGGTGTTCCATCCATCACCTGTATCTCCCACAAGCCATCTGCCCCCTGGAACAGGCCAGCGAGGGCCTGAGCTGTGTTTGTTTGTGGCCAAGGCTGAGATTTATTCCGTGTGAAAGGGGAGCGTTATTTAAATGTGCACATTTTGCAGGATGTGAAAGCAGCTCCCCGTAATCTACAGCCCTCGTGTCCGCTGGGAACGCTCCATTAGCATCTTTCATTCCTGGAGTTGGATGCTTTGCAGCTCCTTTTAGCAGTGATAATCCAGCAAAGGCCCTGTGTTGTTCACACTGCAATATTTATGGAGCCAGCCTTCCTTTGAATTTCCACGCTGGCTTTGGCCAAAGGCAGAGATAGAACACAAACAGTGGCTTTAGTAACACAGTGGTCCAGGCTTTTCCCTCGCTGGGCTGTAGGGCTTTCCAGAGGTCTGTTTGGAGCTGATTTGGTATCCTTTGGGAAAGGAAGAGGAAGGGCTGAGTGTGTCCAACAGCGATTGTGCTCTCCCAGCCCGCATCCCAAGGGAAATAGTGGTGCAAAGTCCTTTCCTGGAGACAGGTGAACAACCTTAAGTAGAGGCAACAGGACCAGTGGGTGAACTGCAGGGGACCTGTATCCTTCCCTCCAAGCCTTAGAACAGAGGAGTGGCACTGCAAGACATCTCTTTGTGTATCCCAGAATCATCAAGGTTGGAAAAGACCTTCACGATCACCTAATCCACCCAGCACCACCAGAATCACCCCTAAACCATATCTGCAAGTGTCACATGCAGAACACTTCCAGAGACGGTGACTTCACCTCCCTGGGCAGCTTCTTCCAGCACTTAATGAGAAAAGCCTTCCAGCAAACGAGCAGTGCTCTCCCCGTGGTTGTTCTGGGTGAGCCCTTCTCAGGTGGCTCACGCCTCTGACTGGTTTTATGTTGGGATGTGGATGCCAATAGTTTCTTTATCCATGAGGTTGGATGGAGCCCATGGTCAGGTCCCATGGAGATGGATTTCCCATGTTTGTTTTCATGGCTGCTGCTTGTGATGCCTTTCCCTCTCCCTTTCCCAGCTCTGCCTGCAGAGCACCCTCCACGCTGTGTTCTCCCAAACTGGAGCGCTCCTTCCTGTGCCAGGGAGAGGGCAGGGGGAGCACCATGGGCACATCCCAGCCGGTGCTCCTGGGCTTGGTGCTTTGGCTGATTTGAGTGCCCGACCTGGCACGGAAGGAGTGGAGCCCCCGGCACGCACGTGCCTCTCTCTGCAGCTCCGATTCCCCAGCTCCTCTCTCTTCATTTGACACAATTAAATATTAAAGCCAGTAAACACTTTAGTTCGTCTGCACAGCACTGTCTGCCCAATTATCCTCCTGCAGGGCTGTCAGACTCTGCCAGTTGCTTCCCTGGGTGCTGGCAGCCTTTAGCCTCTACGCCAGCATCGCTCCGAGGAAAACCCTGCTCTCCAAACCTCCCTTCCCACCTCTCTCTGCAGCTCCTCATGCCTTGGGGTTACCTCAGATATCCCAAGGCAGTACTGGCCTGCCTGAGTCTTTTCAAAGGGCCAGAAGGAGCTGTTTGTTCTTCTAAAGCTGTTTTGCAGGTATTGACTGGGGAATAAAGGGGGAGTTTAGGCGATGGCTGCTTAGAAACCTGTGAATAGAGGTCAGAGCTGTTGTTGTCTGTGAAGTGCAGAACAGGTTCTTCATCCCCTGGAGCTGCAGGACGGTGCTCCTGCAGTTCGTGTGGATCTGCAGCACCCCAGAAATATTTCCCTGAAGGTGGGATTTTGCTGCTTCCAAAGTATTGGAGTTAAGGCTTTATCCTGTCCCCTTTAGAACTGTGGTGTGGAGTCTCTCCTCAGCCCCTGCCCCAATACTGAGGATGCCCTCCTGGCAACTTAAGCTCCTTTCTGTATTTTTATGCAGCCGATGAGATTTTGCTGACAAATGAAGGGAAATTGCTGCAGCCCTCCCAGCCTCAGTCAAGCAGAGCTGGTTTGGGTTGTTTTTTTGTTGCTGTTGTGTTCTTGCCTTTCAGGGCCTTGACATTCAGTGGAGTCCATTTCCAAGAGGGATGGGACAGCAGGATTTTACTGTGGTTTCAAAAGACGTTTTAAGTGCTTGAACTGCTGCCATCACTGAGTTACATGCCTGACTCTGGCCTTGACTGAGCAGGTTGAATTTCTTGCTCTGATTTTCAAGGCAGTCGGCATTAGCAGCTCGTCCTCTGCCAGACAGATCGCTGGGAGCAGCTAATGGGGTTTCTCTTTTCATTCTCCCAGCAGTGATGTGCATTCCCAGACCTTGGCACCTGAGCTGGTCACTGGGAATATCAGCAGATATCAGTGAGGAGTGTCTGCCTTGCTCCGGGGCTGAGATAATCAGCATATGCAGAGTTTTGCCCCAGCACAAAATTCAGATTGGAATTTCTCCTGGTCTCCATTAAAACTTATTACCCACTGGGATTGCTATTGACCAGGCTTCCTCGCCAGTCTGTATTTCCTTCGTGGATCAATAATCTTGGTATTGATTTCAAAATAAGTTGGTATCTTGGAAGTACAGCGATGCCGGCTGCCGGCAGCTCGGGCTCTGCTGCTGTGGGAGATCCCCATTGCTGCTCTCCAGGTTTTATCTGTGGGCTGCCACTTCCACAGTCAGCAGCAGGATTTGGTATCTGTATCTCAAACCCCTCCAGAGATGGGACTTCAGCTGAAGGGAACAGTCTGGATTTGTTGTCTGAGAAGTAAAACACTCCTGTCCTGTGGTGTGATCCCAGCTCTGCACGGCCCCAGCTCCCAGAGCTGCAGATCTCCCTCTTGTCCTTTGGATGGCTCTCAGCCCTCCTCTGTCAGAGGGTGCAGGGTGCAAGTTGCAGGGACAGGGAAGGAAAACTGCTCCTTTGGGCTTCCATAAATCTTTCATGGCATCTTACAGCTCCCCAAGGGGAGGCTTTTGGAAACCTGAGACCTCAGTGCCATCTTCTCCTGAGTCCTTCCATAATACCCCTCTGCCTGGAGCCATCATTGGTTATTTCTTTTCCCCCTCAATGTCTTGCAGGCAGAAGCTGCTCCTCTCCATGGAATTGTTCTCAGCTGCCTCTGGTTTTTGGAGCTGTTGAATTGACCAGCAGCCCCTTTGCACCCTTTGTCCCCCAGCCCAAGGAGACCTCCTGGAACTCCAGTTAATAAAGCACAAATCTCTCCAGGCCTGATGAACTCATCCCTGTGATGGCTTTTGTCCTGCGTGAGGTGTTTCATAAGAAGCTTTGCTGTTCTGTACAACACCAGATCCTGCAGGCTGAGCTGGCGTAGGAGCAGCTGAGGCACCAGGCAGGATCCCTTATGAAATCTGTTGGGAGTAAAGATGACTCTGTTTTCTGAATCGATGCGGAGCTGCTGCTTCTAGAAAGCTGCCAACCACACAAGTGTGAGGTTAGCGACGGAAAAGCGCTTCCGTGGGGAAGCTGGGAAAGCTGTTGGTGCTGTCAAATGTCTCTGCTTTCCACCCAAGAGGCTTCTGTCTTTCTGTCATGGACAAAGTGTCTGTTCCTGTTCTCTCCCTTGTTCCTTCCAGATCCTGGGAGGTTTAGTGCAGTTCATGCTCGCAGAGCACTTGGGTAAAGCATTCTTGAAAAGTGCAAAATATTTATTAGTATTTGCATAGCAGCCCCTGACCTGCTGTGAAGAAGCAGCCCTTCAGCTCTTCTGAGTAAATACACCTTCATTAAATAAAACTCTGCCTGTACTGCACTGCACCGCTCTGTCTCACCTTCATCTGCTTTTTCATGTGTAAAAAGTCTTAGGAGTATTTGACTTTAATGAATTTTGAGCATGCAAAGTGCATGCCTGGCCCAACAGTGCAGCTTTTGACCCTGATGACAGGAATGAACAGCATGCAGGGGGCTGCTGAGGAATCATTTCTTTAAGGAGTCACCGAGCGCCCAGTTTGGATGTTGCCTTACGGCTGGAAACCTGCAGAAGTGCAGGTTTAGGTGGGCACAGGGCTGGATTCCAGCTTGGTTTGCTGGGAAGGTGCGTGGATCGGGGCTGGGCAGGGCTCCTTGTGCTGCTCCTGGGGCATCACGGCCGCTCTTCAAACCTCCTTTAGTGCTGCTGCTGCAAAGCTGCCGGGATTGCAAATGGGATGCCAAGGCTTTAGATGCTCTCGGTGGCCCATAAAATCTTCTTGAGCTTTACATGACGTTAAAGCTTGAAGAGGCACTATTTAAAGCAGAGTGTTTTCACAAGTGCTTGAGGTTGGCTTAATGCTGCTCTTGTTGCAGTTAAGCCCAGTTCAAACAAACTTTGTTCAGCACTGAGCACACTCTGGAAATATTCCCCTCTCCCCCCACCCCCAGAGGAAGGCAGGCAGATATTTGTATTAGAAGAGTCTCTGTACAGCTCAGAGGCTCCAGCCATTTCTAGGCTGACTGGAAATGGGGAGGACAGAAGGCACTGGCCATGATCCACCAGCTTTCCAGCCTTGGCAGAAATGGTAAATCAGCTGCCAGGTAATACTGGGTGTTAAGGGGATAATTCTGCTTTATAATTCATTGAGCAGCTTACAGGTTCAGGTGGGAAGCTGCTTTCTCTTCAGCATCTTTCTTAAAAAAAAAAAAGTTGCACAGCTCAACAGATTTTCTTGATAAATTCCTGAAGTGTATCCTCATCCTTCCCTTGTGTCAGCTGACAAATGACTGTTTTGTCTGGCATTCCTTATTGACTTATTTGTTTTTAATACAATACAGAGGGCAAGGAACCCAGGCAGCACGAGCCTCTTGCTTGTAGCTTTGGGGGCTCATTTTTCATTTGGGAGCTGAGGTGCTTTTTTTTGTGGTTCCTAATTTTCATTCAAGGCTTTGTTGCAGATTTTAAAATACAATGTTCAGAAGAGAAGTCCACTTGTTTTCCTCACCAGTGACCTCTTGGTGCCCAGTGCCACACTTTCAGACACTGCCTGTGCACCTGTTTGTCTTTGCTTCCCTCTGTTCCAGTGTTTTATGTGAGAGCCAGACTGGGAGTGTGCTCGTAGCTGTTGTACTTGGAGAGTCTTGTGAAGCTTCCCCAAACCCCAGGAATATGTGAGGGATAGAGAATAAACACCAGATGCTGCAGTGCCACTGAATAAAGCTGAAAAAGCATAATCCACCCATATGTGCCAGATTCATCCCATCTATGCTTTGTTCCCTTATGCAGCCTGCTGGTCTTAGAGAATCCTAAAATCCCAGACTGGTTTGGATTGGAAGGGACCTCAAAGCTCATCTCATCCTTGCCATGGGCAGGGGCACCTTCCAGTAGCCCAGGCTGTTCCAGGTCTCGAGGGCTCTGCAGCAAGTTCTTGGTGCTGTGAAGGATTTGTGCCCCTGCTGGCTTTCTCCTTAATCTGCCAGAGATGGGATTTGCCAAAATACTTGAGCTGAAGTTCAGCTGGGATGAACGGGATCCCAGCAATGGGATTAGAGCTCCTGAAGAAGCAACAAGTTTCAGACGTGGGTGTTGCTGTCACCTCTGTCCTTGAGCTGCCAGGCTGGGGGGCTGCTGGAGTAGTTTGGACCTGGGTGTGTTTTCTTTTTAGTCTTTGGTGGCCGAGTGTTTTTTGTACTGAACCCCCTTTCAGAGAAGATCCCTTTGTTTTCTTGCCTGGAGCACAAGCCACTGTCATCATCTGCCACATCTCCCACCAGTTTACGGCAGGTGAAGAAGAATTAAACACCAGGAGGATTATAAGAAGACCAAATGTAATTACTCAGGGAGAAATCCACTAGGATTCTGCTGAATATCCTGTCTTATAAGGACTTTTGGGGCTTCTTAGCTGTCTGGAAGCTTTGGGATCTGCTAAGACTGTGCTTTGAGAAAAGTAGCCTTAAGTCTGCTGCACTGGGGGGAAAAGGTTGCTGGGCTGGAGGTGATGTTTGGATCGTTCTGGATTTGGGGATGGGGTTCAGACCCCCACATTTGGGGCAGTGTGAGTGGCTGTGGTGCAGCCTTTGGTGGGTTCCTACACCAGTGAAACTCTGCCAAGCTGAGAGGTGTGTGTGGCCTGCCCGACTAACGCAGTCTGGGGCTGTGAGTCAAATCCAACAGAGAATAAAACACCTCCGGGCTAAGGAAGAGTTGGGCTGTGCCTCTGTGTGTGGCTGGTGGCCCCACAGGCTCTGGTGGCCACAAAGTAGGGGTCCGGAATAGAAGCGCAAAGCAGGATCAGCTGTTCTTGACAGAGAAACCCTCAAAAAGTGCCTTTTCCTCAGGGTAACCAGCTGTGGGAGACATGAGAGAAGAACTGAGCACTGTGCTGGACCAACTTTCTCCAAGGTCGTCCTCCTCAGGTGCCTCCTTCACCACCCAGTTGTCTTCCAGGACCTTCCCTTGCGTTCTGCCTGGCTGCGGATGGTGTTGGGTTTCCGTCTCCCTCCCGCTGCTCCCTCGCCCTGTCCCAGCACCATATGTCATTAAAATGCTCAGACATGTGGAAAGGGCCTTGACAGAGATGCAAGGAGACAGGGGAGAGGCGGCCGAGCAGAGACTTTGTCAGATGGAATGATTCTGACATTAGCGACGGTAACCGGGGGAGAGAGATACAGCCACGGGAGGGGGAGCGGGCCAGGGACCAGGAGTGACAGGACACGAGGAGAGGCAGGGAAATCCGGAGCAATTTCCAGCTGCAAATGGAGTGGAAAGCAGCGGTGGGGTTGGAGGACTCGAGCATTGTCTTCATTGCAGTGCAGGGCAGTCAGTGACCCTGCCTTGCCATCAGTTCGGGCATGTTTAGGTCTGAGACCAGCAGCAGGAGTCTTTTTTCCCTTCCTCCACCCTTTGCCATGCCAGGAGCTTGTTTGGGAACCTTTTCTCACTGAGTGTCCTCCCACAAGCCTGTGAGAAAGACGTTAGCCAGTTCCAGCCTCCACCTGTGCCAGGTGAAGGTGGAAAAAGAACCCTGGGGGGTGGAGAAAGGCAAGTGAGGTGTGTGCCCACTGCAGTGGGAAGGTGCAAGATTCCCTCTGCTTCCTGCTGTTTGCGTGGAACCTCCCTAAAAACCCCAGACAGCGCTGTTTTGCTGGTTGTTTATCATGTTTTGAAGGTATTTTTTCCCTGCAGAGAAAACCTCTGAAATTGCTTTGTGATCCTGTAAAGAAAACAAATGAACGGAAGCCTTCCCTGCTCCCATTGATGGGAGGAATCCAAGCATCCATGTAGGTGGCAAGTGTGGATGTACGGCCCTTAGTATTTGATATTCAGGGCACAAAGCTGGTGGGGAAAACCCAGCAAAGAATTCCTTGTACTGTTAGTGCAAATACGCCTGTGGTTCAGCGAAATCAAACAAATGAAACACTTGGAGCTGGGAGGGGAGAAAAAAGCAATTCCCAAACTCCGTGCAACCTGCAACAAAAACACAGCTCCTGTTGTTTGAAGAGCCTGGGCTGGAGAGTGCCGGGAGGAATCCCATGTGGGCGGGCAGGGAACAAAGGAGCTGGCTCCAGGTAATGAGTCATGAGTGAGCCAGGGCAGACAACTCCACTGGAGGGAACGCTCCTGCAGAGCCCTCCTCGCCATCCCCACACCGTGGGCTTGGGAGAAGGCTCTTTTTGTTTATTTATGAACAGCTGGGGGCCACGAGTCTCCCGCCAGGAAGGGTGAGTTCCAGCTGTGCCTCCGTGCCTGGTGTGGAGGGACTGGGAGGCTGCTCATCCCAGCCCTCACTGGGAAGCTTCCTGTTCAAATTACCCACATGGAGAACACCCTGATGTCCTCTCAGGTGGCTGAGTCACAGCGTGTCTGAAGATGGTGTATTGGTCTCCCGCCTTTATTTTCCCAAGTTCCTTGAGGGATGTGATGATCTGCCTTTAGGTGTGAGGGCTGGTGGTTGTCCTGGGCAGGTGCTGCTTTAGGGACAGGTGTCACCCCAAGACAGGGAGGCTGAGCAGAGATGGTTTATATGGTTTGCTCTGGGACCTGGACATAGAATCACGGAATATCCTGAATGGGAAGGGACCCACCAGGATCATCCAGTCCAGCTCCTGGCCCTGCACAGACACCCCAACAATCCCACCCTGGGCATCCCTGGCAGCGCTGTCCAAACGCTGCTGGAGCTCTGGCAGCCTCGGGGCTGTGCCCATTCCCTGGGGAGCCTGTTCCAACTTACGTTTACCAGAACTTTATATTCTGCCTACTTTCTGGCCTGGTGGCTGATTTCTGGGTGCATTTCTCGTCTCCCCAGCCTTCCAGCACTGCGGTTTCCTTCCATGAGTCACTCCCAGACAGGCTGTTATTTCTCTCCAAGTGGCCTATCTAACACAAACTTTGTACTCTTAAGTGCCAAGGGAAGCGTTCTTGGGGGAGACGAGCTCAATTTGTTTAACACTGTAATTCACTGTTAGAAATCTCTCTCTTCTGTCACAGACAGAGTCACTGGATGCGTCAGCCTTTGATCTCAGCAGCTGATCTTCTGCGTGGAAGAAATTTCAGTAACACTTTAAATTATGTGTCTGAGATACCCATTACCAACGTGTTGCGCTCAGATTTAGGGAGACTGTTGAGTAGTAGATAAATAGTACATGAGGTGCCTTTTAAAATACTTTTATTATACCAGTATTTTTCTCCATGAGATGCTCTTAAGAACTGGGAAACTGCATTTCCTCTCCTGCCATTTTAAAAAATGCTCCACAAGCCTGGGTTTATGGTACTCTGCCTAATTTGATAGATGTTGATAAATGGCATGTCTTATAACGAGTGGCTTTGGGGCTAAGTGTGCTTCGTGGTTGGATTCGAGTTTGCTTCTTGCTCTGCAATTAATTCCTTAGGTGACCTTGAGCACATTGCTTCAAAGCTGTCTCATTTTACTGTCTTATCTCCAAATGAAGTCCCTCCGTTTGGAGAGGGAAGTCTAAATGAAATCTCTCCTGGCAGCTGGGAGCTCACCTGGTTGTGTGCAGCGGGTTGCAGACTGGGGTTGCATTTCACCCTCCGGTGACACGTTGCGCTCTGTTGTGTTACATTGGAGTTAAATCCAGCATTTTGCTCTCATCTGTCAGGCTTCTGCGCTAAGGAGATTCACCTTGTTGCTTTTACACAGCTTCAGGTCCCTCTGCTTCACTTAATGGGATTGTCTGTCCAGGAGACAGCTTGGGGAAAATTTAAAGATGTGCTTTCCGCCTCCTGTGTTCTCGCCGCTGCCTGCCTAGGATAATCTGCCGGAGCAAATCTCACAGGGTGCACAGGGAGTGCTCAGGAACACACACCAAGACTTTGAAATTTCCTCTGCAAGTGTCCACCCAAGAGCCAACTGCGTTTTAAGCTCAAGCTTTAGGCTGAGAGGTTTGAACTCTTCTGCTTTGTGTGCATAAGCTGGAAGAGAAGCGGGCACCAAGATTACGGAATCAGGGAATCACTCAGCATTATGAAGTAATAAAGCTGTTGGAGGTATTAAATGAGGAGCCCTAGAGCTGGGAGAGGCTGTGGCCAATTTGGCAAAGGCTCAGCATTCCAGCTGAGGAAGGGAAGGTTTAGATTAGATGTAAGGAAGGAATCCTTTACTCCCTAAGGATGGGGAGGCTCTGGCACAGGTTGCCCAGAGAGGCTGTGGATTTCTGATCCCTGGAAGTGTCTGAGGCCAGGCTGGATGGGGCTTGGGGCAACCTCGGCTAGTGGAAGGTGTCCCTGCCCCTGTCAGGGGGATGGAACTGGGTGGGCTTTAATGTCCCTTCCAGGCCAAACCATCTGGGGATTCTGTGCGTCTGTGAACTTGGAGCTGTTTGAGGACTTGCTCTGGGTTTGGGAGCAGCTCCCTCTCCGCAGTGCCCCAGACTTGGAGCTTTAGGGTCTGGTTCCCACCCATGAGCTGAGACAGCAAAGAGCAGCAGCCAATGCTGGGGAACAGCTGCAAGGCCCTTCTGCTGCACCCACATCTCCAGCAGCCACCCCTTCCACATGGCGAACCCATTGAATAACCCACAGCTCCAAAAGGGACTGGGCTCCCCTCCTTGGCATATCCGACGGCGTGACAGGAGAACGGCAGCATTTTCCAGAGCTAAGAGCCAGGAACTGTTGCTAATAGCGTAATTTCCAAGCTGGTGTTCTCTTTTGAAATCCCATGAATGGGATAGGAAGTGTCAAATTTGGAGCTTTTAGCTGCTTGACCTCCAGCTTTGATTTTTGAACAGGCTGTGCTCGTGTTTTGTTAGTGGCCAGCTGCAAAGGAGAGGGATTCAAGGGAGCATTGCCTGCACCACAGATCCCTCCCAAAGGGATTTTGGGTCCCAGTGACACTGGCTGCTGTTGTTTCACAGGTAACAAAGGCATCTCTGAGGAGATGGACTTCAGTACAATAAGGTAAATTTCTAAAGGAAGGCTGTTTTGTTAAACACAAACGTGTGCTCTGAGATGTATTTCTGATCAGAGGAAGGGTCTGTGCTTCTGGAGGCACAGACACGCAGAAAGGGATAAAAAGATTTTCCTTAGGTGGGCGTTAAGAGCAAAGACACATCGATTGCTGGAGGCAGTGAGGGCTGGTTCCCACCCACCAGCCTGGGGCCTGTGCTTTTCCATCTTTGCCTCATGGATGGAACTTTCCCCTTTTGCAGCACAAGCACAGCAAAGCTTGTTTCCTTTTGAAGTGCTCCGAGAGCTTCAGGAGGTAAAAAAACCCACAGAAGGTGCAAGAATCTCTTCCAGTGGATCATTATTTGGTGTGTCTGGAAATACTTCAAGGAGGATGCAAAGCAGAGCTGGCTGTGGGGCACAGTGGGCGTACCTGTGGGCAGAACACCTGCAAGCAGGGCTGCTCTTCAAAGTTCATCATGGACTTATTGCTGTTCCGGGCAGCTGGCACAGGGAATGCCTGCTGGAGCTGGGGATGTATCCGAGACACTGAACTTTTTTTCGGAGCAGCTGCTGTGCTGTGACAAGAAGTGCTGCACGGTGCAGGTTAGCAGAGGTCCCTGCGAGGCTTCGTAATGAAACACAGAACCTTTCACCCTTAGCCAAAGCTTCTGTAAATTGCAAACGGGGATTAAACCGAGAGCAGGAACTCAGAGCCCTGCTCCTCGTGGTGCAAACCACACGGGGAATTTTGCTCCAGCTGAATTGAAAAATCCATGGCTGAAAAGCAAGTGTTATGGGCCAAGGGGGCAAGTGTAATGAAACCAAGTGTGACCGTGTTCCCCAGATTAAATCCAGAGCATTTGGTTTGCAGAGAACTCCCCGGCCACGGGTACTCCTTTATTCTTACTAAATAAAGCAGTCATGCTGTATCTGGAAGAATTGCAGAGATGGAGTCGCTGGGAGGGGGGAGCACAGGGGGAGGAGATCAAAACGGGTTTGTCAGTGCAAACCTCACACCGAGCACGGCAAAGAGACAGGGAGAAGCAGATCACACGGGGAGAATGAGACTGAGCCACAGCCAAGGTGTCAGAGCAGGTTTGTCGCTGCCAGAGCCAACTGGAAGTGAAAGCGTCGCGGGGAACCAGAGGCAGATCGAGCCTGTCAGGGAGGTTTAACTCATCTGAGGGCTGAGAACACTCCCAGCCCCACTGGACCGGACAAGAGCAGGGACAGGCAGGTGCCTCTGGATGCTGGGGGTGGTGGAGGTGCCCAGTGAAGTGCCCGGCTTGGGAAGAGCTGCAGCAGCACCTCCAAGCACTGGCTGCTGTCCAAGGGGACAGGGATGGCTGTGCCACCCAGAGAGCCTGAGTCCCAATGAACACTCAGATCTTGTCTTGAGCTCAGCAGGAGTTGAGGGAAGACTGGTGGCCCTCTCCAGGTGGAGTTTGGGCAGTGGAGGGGCAGAGCTGTGCCCCACCACAGGGTTTGCCTTCCTCCCTGCAACCATTTGCCAGCAAATTCCCTTTTAATATTCCTCCCAGCTCCTTTCCCTGTGACAGGCAGGGGATGCTGCTGTGCTTTATTGCCACCACATTAATGAAAAGGCCATTGGAGCTGAGGCTCCTTTGGTGACTTGGAGATGGATTTCCTCTTAAGGTGAGTAAAATGAGCCATCCTCAGCCTGCGTGGAGATAAGGAATGGTGAAGGATGGTTGGGACTGGAGCATATTTTGCTGGGTGGAGGCCATCCTTCTGCCTGACTAGTTGTTTAAAATCCTGCAGACGGTCCCTTCTTGTCAGGCAGAGCTATGGATGGGGCAGGTGGGGCTTTCTGAGAGTCACTGAATCATGGAGTCATTGGAAGAGACCTTAAAGCCCATCCAGTTCCACCCCTGCCATGGGCAGGGACACCTTCCCCTGTCCCAGGTTGCCCCAAGCCCCGTCCAGCCTGGCCTTGGACACTGCCAGGGATCCAGGGGCAGCCACAGCTTCTCTGGGCACCCTGTGCCAGGGCCTCACCTCCCTCACAGGGAACAATTCCTTCCCAATATCCCATCCAGCCCTGCCCTCTGGCAGTGGGAAGCCATCCCCCCTTGTCCTGTCCCTCCATCCCTTGTCCCCAGTCCCTCTCCAGCTCTCCTGGGGCCCCTTTAGGCTCTGGAAGGGGCTCTGAGGTCTCCATGGAGCCTTCTCCAGGGCACTGAGGACCTCACTAAAGATTGGGAGGAGAAACGCCCTCAGCTGTTGTGGGTCCAAAAGGTCTCCTTGGGATGCCCCAGCTCCTGGAACTGGTGCCTGTGGCTGCATCGTGTCCCCTGTGCAGGCAGAGCTGCTCAGCTGCTCCCAGTGAGAGAGCTCAGGCAGCTGAGGAGGGCTGGGAGCAGTGGGAGGGAGGGCAGTCTGCTGCTCCCCTTCCCAGGGCACTGCCAGGGGTGCAAGGAGATGCCAGCATGTCCCAGCATGGTGCTGGGAGCACTGGGCTGCTGCCACCCACACCTGCTCCAGAGCCATGGCAGTGACCACACATCCTGATGAAAGCTTTTGTGCCTCTTCCCACCTGGATTTCGGTGCTGCAGCAGCTTTCTGAGCAGGTTTTCCTCTCCGACTCTTCCGTTCTTCAATTCTTGTCTGCTGGCTCTTCCAGCGTGTGCCTGAAGCATCACGGACCACTGAGCACGTAATGCTCGATGGGGATCCCCAGGTGAGGCTTTGCAGGGAAGCAAAACAGAAATGGGTGGTTCCTGTGAGCAGCACCTCAATCCTTCCTCATAATCCCATGGAGAGCAGCTCCTAGAACTGCAGGGCAGTGATGCTGAGGCACAGGAAGGGACAGTCAAGGGAGACTCTTTAAAATTCTGCATTTCCCAGGTTTCAGTATAAGGTGGCAGATTGCCCAGAGCAGCCGTGGCTGCCCCATCCCTGGAAGTGTCCAAGGCCAGGTTGGACAGGGCTTGGAGCAACCTGAGATAGCAGAAGGTGTCCCTGCCCGTGGCTGAGCTGGTGTCCCTGGCTGGATGAGCTTTAAGGTCCCTCCCAACCCAAACCATTCCATGATTCTCTGATAGTTTGGGATCATAGAGCACTCAGATACAGGGCAGAGACTCTGGAAGGACTTGAAGTGGTGCTGAGTCCACCAGAGTTTGGCCCTCCTACTGAATTTGATGCATGTTGTTCATTTTTGCATGCTCCTTACTGCAGAAAAGCTGGGTTTAAAAAATAAGGAGGGGAAAAGTTTCCTATCTGCTTTAAATTAAAATAAATCCAGAGCAGAGAAGGCCTTTTGTAAGGTCTGCTGAGTTAATGGATTCATAATGACTTTTAAAGCTTCACTTGGGTAAGAAATACTGTTCATTTCATAATTGCATATAAATATACTTTCTCATAATCCAGGACAGCATAGCAAAAGGAAATCTACTGGCTTAATTATAAATCTTTTTATTAGCTGGAACCCCGCTGGAATAAAAAAAAAAGCACCACATATTGTTTTTATCTAGGAGGAAAAGCATGGGGAAAGGAGGGAGGGGGATGTCTTGGGAATGAGTTATGAGGAATTAAACAGGAAAGAAAACAACTGTGAGGGCTGGGGGGCAGCAATGCAGGGACAGAGGGCTTCTGTGAGCACTTTTCCAATCAATCCGTGGGCACGGAGCATCCCCACCCCGGCTTCCCCGGGAGCCTGGAGCCAGCACAGCAGATCAATTCTATATCCTGTCAAGTGGCTTTTCCAACATGTATTTTTTTATCTCTTTGACCTACCACGACCCGAGCTGAAGCAGATTTGTCTCTCCTTAGCTCCTGTCCACCTTGCTGGCACAGTCAGATTTCTCTTTTGGAGCTGGATCCCGAGGGCTGGAGCAGGAAGCTGAGGTGGAGGGAGGGATCGGGGACGTGTGTGGTGCTTTGTGCACCCGGGGATGCACAGACGCCTCCAGGGACGTGCTGCGGCTGGGAGGTGCCACACGTGCTGTGTGTGGATGGGCCGGGAGCGGAGGGGTGCTGGGGATGGCTGGCACCAGTCCTTTCTCCGGGAAGCAGCAGGACTGAGTCCCGTTCTTCGGGCATTTACTGCAGCAGAGCTTTGGGATCAGACCCGGCTCCTCCCTGGCAGTTCCTGGGAGCTGGGGTGGGAGGCTGCAGGATGGGGCTGCTGTGCCCACGCCCGGCCCATCCATCACTCCCTGCTCCCCTTCCAGGGGAATGGCACCCAAATGTTGCTTTTAAAAACAAAAAGGAAACTAATTAAGCGCTTAAAGGTTGAGCAGCCCATTTGTACCTGATGGAGACAAATGAGGTTGCCTCGTGCCCAGGAAAGCTGGCACTGCTCTCCTGCTCCCAGGTGGCTGTTTTTGCAGTTCTGGGCTGCTGCAAACCCTGGCAGTGCCAGGCACCTGCTGCCTCCTCTGTCTGCAGAGCCGGGGTGGCTGTGCCAGTCCTGGCATCTACCTGCTCAGGGAACGTGGTGGGAGAGGTCCCTCGGCATCACAAGGCTGATGAGGGAGCTGGGGGGGCTCAGCCTGGAGAAAAGGAAGCTCAGGGGGACCTTCTCACTCTCACAACTCCCTGACAGGAGGGGGCAGCCGGGTGAGGGTCGGGCTCTGCTCTGAACTAATGACAGGATGAGAGGACACCATTTTGAAGTGCACCAGGATAGGTCTAGGTTGGACACCAAGAGGAATTTCTTTGTAGAAAGGGTGATCAGACGCTGGAATGGGCTGCCCAGAGAGGTGGTGAAGTCTCTGCCCCTGGAGGTGTTTAAGCAAAGGCTGGACATGGCACTCAGTGCCATGGTCTGGCTGACATGGTGGTGGGTGGTGGTGATGCCTTAGGGGTTTTTAGCTTTTGTATTTTCCTCAGTGGTTACTGCAGTGGTGTGTGTGTGACTCTGAACTCTGTGTAAAACGGTAGCCAGCTTTCCCATGTGAGTCAGACTAAACAATCCTCCTGGGCCTGCACAGCCAAGGCCACGCTACCGCTGCTCAGGTCCAAAAGGTATAAACAAAATTATTCGAAGGGGGGCAGACCGGGGGATTGTTCCTTCATGCCTAAGGCTTGGGTTGGACAATTAGCTTCTGATATGCTAATAGACCAAACCTGTATCTGTCTAAAAACTCGTGACTGTTTGTCCATTTTGGATCCATCTTGGGTGTAGTCTCTTGCAGAGGCTCCTGTGCTGCCCCAGGTGTATCTTTTAGAGGCCTTTAATAAATACCTGCTTTATTCCCTTGCTCTGTCTGGTCTGTGTTTCAGGTAGCCTCTTCAGGCATCAGTGGGTCACAGGTTGGACTCGCTGGTCTCAAAGGTCTTTTCCAACCTCAGTGATTCTGTGGTCTCTATAAATCCTCCTCACCGTGCCCTCACACCCCACTGCAACAACTTTAATCTTCATAGCCAAAGCCAAGCCCAAGAGCCTCCTGCTGCTACTCCTCGACTTGCTCCCCTCCTGAATTTGGGTGCTGGTGTCCTCTGAGTTGTGTCTAAGATGAAATACAGCTGCTAAGTGGGAAATCTGAGGGGCTACAAGCAATTTCAGCTGAAAGAACATGTCATATTCTCTGTCTCTCTGGATACAACCCAGTTCTTTGAGAGAATTTAAAGTACCAGCATGGCTGGGCAAATAATTTCCCTATTCATTTTGCCTTGTGTGTTGAGAAATCTGATGTTAATTTGTTCCTTTTTAGAGGAACCCAGGAATGTTTTATCCAAGCTAAATTGTCAGCAGTTTTGGCCAGATCTTCCCTAGGTCTGGTATGTACTGACGGAGGTGGGAGGGAAAGGGAAAGCCAGAGCCAAACCAGAGAATTGAAGAAAAGCAAAGCAGAGGAGGACAGTAATATGCTTTTGGATTTCTTTTTCATGTTCTGAAAAGGCAATAGGGAGGAAAAAAAATAATCTCTTCTCCCACCCCTCCCTCCAGACCATGGAATTAAATCTATAACCATTAGAGAAACATTTTGACCCAGACATCTTTTTTCTCTCCGCTCCTTCTCTGCATTCAAAAGCCTCCAAAGTGTCAGCATGTTTCCATGCAGGCGAGATGTGCATTGCATCTAAACAACATCATGTCAGTGTGGTGGAGAAAATTCCCACTGAGGGCCCTGCAGGTCAAAGCAAGCTAATGTATGATGCCCTCCCTTGCACTACTGAGCGTGAGTTGTGCTGATAAGACTCCGTTCTCTCTGACTATTAAATCTTCTCTCCTGTATAAGCAGTGCAGGCACTGAGTTATTTACTTATTTTTCTGGCCTTCCTCCCCCCGTAAATTGTCATCCTCGAGCAGGGGGGACCTGCTCAGCCATGAGATCTGGTGGTAGCCATCCTAGTTGGTTTTATTTTATTTTTATTCCATTTTTTCCCACTCCGTGACACTGGTAACTTGTGTCTGCTTGCTTTATGTGCTGCTGTGACTTAGCTCGAGGGCCTGTCCTCACGTAGCGCTGAGCGGTTCCTCCCGCTGTCGCGGGTGTGAGGTGAGTGCTGGATCCCCCTCGGCTCCTTTGGAAAGTGGCTGTGGGAAGCAGCTGGTATTTCACCGCTGTCTGAAGCTTTTGATGTGCAGGATCTTTTTTTTTGAAGGGAGCTGCTTGGTTGGGAATTGTTCCCCTTTACCTTCTCCATTTTGCGCCTGTCCTGCACTGCCAGGGCACTGAGTCACCGTTTCTTGTGTTGCTGCTGCTCAGTGCAGGCATTTTGGTGCCCTTTCGCTATTTTCTGAGTCTTTTTTTATCCCAGCCTCGGGGGTACCTGGGCTAATGACGAATGCCCCCTCCGTGGATGGCAGCGGAATGCTTCCAGCTCGGTCTGAGCCCGTTGCACGGGGCTGGCTCATTAACCGCGGCTGCGCCAGCTCACTCAGCAAGGAGGGACGGAGGTCAAACTGTGAAAGCTGCTCAAGTGGGGCTTTTTTAGGGAACTGTTGGAGCCTCTTAGAGGAGAGGCCTTGGGGACTCATTAAGTGCTGCCAGTGTTGCAGGGAGCAAGTTGGATGTGGATCTGTTGTTCTGTGTAAACAGGTACACAGGTTGGGCACGGAAGGTTTCCTGTGCCTGCTGCAGGAGCAGAAGGATTGGTGGTCACAATGAACTTGCAGGGGTTTGGGTGGGAAAGGTTGAAAGCAGGGAAAGAGGAGACTCTTCTGTATTGAGGATGTGCTGTTCCCTGGGCAGAGAAGGCAATGGGTGTGCAGGTGAGGGGCTCTGAGTGCTCGCACTGCGGGGGTAAGGATGTGTCTTTAGGAGTGATGGAGGGAGCTTGTGCCATGGAGAAAGAGCAAAAGAAACAAGGCAAGACAGCCAGATAGACACCTTTAATCTTTTATATTAACTGAGTCTTTTTGCCTGTGGATTTGGGGAAGGCAGCTGGCTCCCTTAGAGCCAGGCTGGCAAATGAAAAAAGGGATGACGGGAGATCTCTGATGCTGAGAGTGGATAATGCTCGGAGGGGACAGCGTTGGGGAGGGGATGAGCGGATGAGCAGTGAGGGTGGGGGGGAATCATCAACATCTGCTCTCACACTCAGTCTTCACACTGATCCCTCCTCGAATCTGACAATCCGCTCCCCCTAATCCCTAAATCCCACCGATCCGTGCAGCCGCCCGCCCGGACACTTCATCCCTGCAATCTGCCCGCCCCAGCCCCGTGCTGAGGGAGCAGCTGCTGGGCAGGATGGAACCCAAATGAGACACTGCCCTTGTTGTCAGACGCTGATGACTTTCCCCACCTGGCTGAGAGAGGCAGAGACAGGAATTAATCAAACAAGCGTCAGCTGCTGTGAGGAACAACTCCCAGCGGGTCCTGAGGCAGCGAGGTTCAGCTGGGTTTGGGGTAGGGAGTAGTGAGCCCACAAATCCAGCCTGCTGACTGTGTTCCTCTGGTCTCCCTCTAGGAACCACAAAACATCTCAGTCAAAACACAGGGAAAACCTGGGAGTGTTGCTGTGACTCCCCCCTGCCCTTTGAGTACCTTAAATGTGTGTTCAGGCCTAGGAGTACAAAGACATTTTGGCAGGAGGCTCAGCTGAGAGCAGCCAAGTCTGGGGAAATCTGAAGCAGTTTTGAGGACAGGAACTGTGTGGGATTATCACATCCCTGCCAGTGTATCACACAGTTGGAAAGGGAAGAAAATGAGGAACAGTGGGTCCTGAGACAGTGGGGTTCAGCTGCTTTTAGCGTAGGGAGCAGTGAGCCCAGAGCCTGCTGACCGTGTTCCTCTGGGATCCGCAAAATGTATCAGTCAGAATACAGGGAAACCTCTTCCTGGTGATCCAAACATTCTGTTGGGGCTTCACCTGTGCAGCTCTTCAGGTCTAGACCCAGACTTACACGCCTTCATCTCTGCCTTCGCAGTAATGGCGCGGTTATTGCTGATGTGCCTCTTTCAGTGGGCAGTGCTGTCCTCCTTTGGGAAATGTCAGTCTCTCCAAATCCTGACTTTGTGTGGACACCAAGGGTTTGCAGGCAGCCTTTGCCCTTCTGCACAGGGACATCCTGGGGGGATGCTGGGGGCTTGGATTCACATCCTGCATCAGGCTGGACAGGGGAGTAACGCAGGTTTCTGGTAAGAGAGGGACATTCCCTGGAGCAGAGGCATATCTGTGGTTGCTGCAGGGCTGGTTCCATCCCAAGGAAAAATAACTCGTGTTATTAAATAACATCATAATAATAAATAAAATAACGTAATGTAATAAAATAACTCGTGTTATTTTAAGGCTTTAAGCATTTTTGTTTTCCAAAGCTCACGTGCCAGGCTGTGGCTTCTTTAGGGTCCTTCAGACGGTACCTGGGAGCCCCCAAACCAGCCACAGGCTGGTGCAGCAGAGCTCAGGGATGGACTGATGCCACGTAAATATCCCAGTGCCTCTTCTTAAGGAAATGAGAGGTCCTTTAGGAGGAGGGAAAAAGCTCAGCTGTCGTTTCATTGAAACCTGTTGGCATGAAAGAAGTGCCGCGATGCCACCCGTCATCTCTTTAGCACCTTGTCAGTGGCTGAAGCCTCGTACCCAACCACAGGGGCTATTAGGGAATAGCTCAGCAGCTATTTTTACACTCCAACCAGCTCTCTTGGGTGTGATTTTTCCCTAAGATTTTTTTCCCCCTCTGTCCTCCCAAAATTAGCTGAATTTGCAGTGCTTGACACAAAAGAAGTGACACAAAAGAAGTGATTGGAAAAATACAGTGCAGAGAGGCCTCTTAAACCTTTCCTGACTCCTGGAAACGTGTCCCTGTGCTGAAGAAAAACGTCTGTGCTCTCTCCGGGAGGGAAACTGATGTTTGTTCGCATGGCTTGTGGGCGTGTTTATGGTGTTTAGGGCTGGCAGTGACTCCGCTCTCGGGGAAGCAGCTGGATGCAGCCTGTCGTGTCCCTTCTAAAGGTGTGATCTGGCTCCAGGGAAAACCTTTATGTGCTCTGGGAGCTCTGTTGAGCCTGTCCCCTGTGACAAGTGCTCCGGAACTGCCTTGGCTCACCAGATGGAGCAGAGCAGGGTTTGCTTTTTGGGGCCATGTCCTCGCCGGCTGTTGGGGTTTTGTTGCATGCACCGTGTGTTTATTGCTGCGGGAAGAGCTGGGGAAAGCCTCCCCCCGAGCTGATGGTCAGTACAGGACATCCAGCACCGCAGGTGTCCCGTGGGTCCCTGGCTAACGGGCGGACATGCAGGGATGTGCCTCTAATTACTGTGATTAGTGCTGCCCCACTGCCAAGGTCAGCTCTCAGTTGTAGTTCCCGGCACAGCCCTGCCACTTTAGTGGGAGTGATTTAAATGACACCCAAAGGCTGCAGGCAGTTGGATGGAATGGGGAGGGAGAGAAAAAATATGGTGTGTGTGTGTGTGTTGCAGACCTGTGCAGAGGCACAGGAGTGGTGATGCTCCTTTGGTCCCTTCCCTTTCTTGGGAAGGAACAGAGGAACCAAAGAGCCTTTAGAGCACAGGCTGACCATGCTCAGCTGGCTCTTGGGGTCCTGTGCCATGCCCCCAGCCCACGGAGAGGCAGGCAGTGAGAGCAGAAACAGCTCAGGAATACCAAAAGCCCTGGCTTGATTCCCAGCCTTGGAGCCAAAGGCAAGACCTCCCAAGGTGGGTGGCAGGAGCTCAGCAGCAAAGCTCACATAAAGATGGGTGCTTGCCTCTGGAACCTGACACCTCACGGGCCCAAAATGTTGGTCAGGATGGAGGTGGCAGCGTCAGAGCCTGGGTTGTGGGTGGGAAAGGGGTGAGTGACCAGCTCTGCTCAGGGTGAGCAGGCTGGGAATGCCCCCATGGCACTCTGCCTGCTGCCCGGAGCTGCCTGTGGAACAGATGAGCACTGGCATTCTTGAGGGCAGGGCAAAACTCTCATGGACCCCAGAATCTTTCCTGAATTCGGCTGCCTGTTTTAAACAAACCTTGTTTGCAGACATTCCCTCATCTCTCCTTCCCTGCTCTGGCTCCGCAGCAGCGAGGCCGCAGGTTCTGCCAAGTCTGGGGAAATCTGAGTCAGTTTTGGGTGCAGGAGTTGTGTGGAATGGGATTATCACACCCCTGCCAGTGTCTCTCAGATGAAAAGGGTACAAAAAGTATATTTTGCTCTCTCCTCCTTGCCAACAAAATTGAGGCTTCCTCTTGCTCTCCTATGGCTACATCAGCTGAAGCCTTCCTTTTTGTTTAGGTAACCTTCTCTTATATAAAACGTATACCCAGCAAGCCAGATTCATTACTTATTAATTTACAAAGTGGTAAATTTCAAAGCTGTCATAATGCTGAAGTCATGTTCACTTTAGTTATTCTGCATAATTAATTACAAAGTAATAATTTGTACATCATGATATTTTCATTCCAACATGAAAGCAAAAGACTCGGAGCCGTAACAGCCTCAGGCATCAGTGAGGGGTGAAGGAGGTTTTCAGACGTGCCTGACTGAGGAGAATATCAACTCAGCCTCGCTGGCCACGGCGTTCTGGGGAGGTTCTCCTTCCTTCTCGCTGTAAGACCTCTCCCCTGTGCCTGGAGGAGCTCCCTGAGGACACTTGGCTTGTTCAGCTGGAGGAGATGAGGGCAGAGCTCAGTGGGGCTGCAGCTCCTCCCAAGGGACAGCTCTGATCTCTGCTCCCTGGGACAGGGACAGGACCCAGAATGGCTGGAGCTGTGTCAGGGCAGGGTTGGGTTGGGTATCAGGGAAAGGTTCTTCCCCCAGAGGGTGCTGGGCACTGCCCAGGCTCCCCAGGGAATGGGCACGGCCCCGAGGCTGCCAGAGCTCCAGGAGCGTTTGGACAGCGCTGCCAGGGGTGCCCAGGGTGGGATTGTTGGGGTGTCTGTGCAGGGCCAGGAGCTGGACTGGATGATCCTTGTGGTCCCTCCAGCTCAGGATATTCTGTGATTCTCTGGAAAGGTCGCAGGGCAGGAGGGAAGGTTCCTTTTTCCCAAACCTTGTCTTGCACAGCTGGTTTGCACAGCCTGGTGCTGAGAACAGCTTGCTGTGTGTCACAAAGAGCTTTCTGGTCCTCTCTTTGTGGTGATGTGGAGCTGAACCTGCTCAGGGGTGCCCCAGCACCTGCAGTGATGCTGCACCTCTGGGACCTTGTAGAGATGGTAAAGGAGAGCAGGGAGAGGGCTGGAGGGGGTGAACATAGTGCAGAGCACCATCACTCAATGCAGGATGTTGAAAAATAAATGTTGGCTCGGAAGGGAAGAAATGCCAGTGTCAGGGGAGCTCCACAGGAAACAACCCCCAAGACTGCATTGATTTGTTCCTTTTGATGCTTGTTTTTATAAACAAAAGGAGCAGTGGATTGTGTCTGGAACTCCTGAAGAGCTGAGACAACGGACACAGGCTACAAACACATCTGCAGGGATGGAGCAGCAGCTCCTCCCCTCTGTACGAAACCCCTCTCAAGTGAGGTTTACGCTCAGTGCTTGTCTCTGCCCCTGCTGAGGGTGCTCTGAGCCTTCCTTTCTGCCCGTGTTGCTTTGGAGGGGGTTGATCTCATTTCCCAACTTCTCAGGCATGGAATTAAAAACTTCTCACTGACAGCTGAGAGGACTGGACTCACCCAACCTGTGGAGCTCAGCTTTGGGTAAAACTTCAAGAGATTCCAGCAAAACTCCCCGTGAGCTCAGTGGCATTGATTTCCCTCCAGACATAACGGGCCTTAGCAGCTCTGTCAGCTGCACATCTTTGATCTCTGTTTTACTACGAGATGCCTTCTCTCTCCAAAAAGCTCTGATTTTTGGTTCCCTGTGAGTTGATTCCTCTAGTTTTTAGGTTTCCCTGAGAAAAGAACGCTGGTTCCTGGCTTGGGTGTTTGTGCCTGGCCTTTGAGGAGAGTTCTGTTGTTAGTCCCTGATCCAGTTCCCCCCCAGAGAGCTGGATGTTCTCACACCTTCCCCTGTTGCTGCTGTTGGTCAGGGATGTCCCCACGGTGATGCCACCTGAAAAGATTTGCCCAGGAGGCTCCGGAGGCCCTTCAGGCCATGGTGAAGGGAGGAGGTGCAAAGGAGGACTCATACCATGAGTGCAGTGAAAATCCCCCGACCCCAGGTGGGTGCCACAGGTGAAGTTCGAACGTGCAAGTGGAGAAAACCTCGTGTGTGCTCAAGGACAGCCTGTGCTTGCTTTTAATTGCCTGGCCAGGGGTGATGAATGGATCTGGGCCCTTCACAGAGCGGGCAGGGTCCAGTCTGATGTCACAGCCAGGTCACAGTGGACCACGGGTCACTCGTGTTTTACTGCCTGTGTCCAGCCTGCCTGGTGGGAGCCTCCTGTGCAGCACGAAGGAAAGGGCAAGACCATCAATCTCCCACAGCCAAATCCCCACTCCCGCGCTGGAACTGGCTCCACTGCGAGTGTCACTTACCAATCCTACTGCAGGAAAATATCTCCTGTGACAAGTCTAATTCATTAATTGTGGTTGATGATGTCACATGCAATCGGAACGGTGAGGGGAGAAGGAGACATGAACAGGGAGCGCTGGGAGGATTTCCCAACTTCCCTGCACTTCATGTCCTTCAGCACAGCCAGCCCTGACATCCCATTAGCAGGGAAATGCACCCGGACTCATCCAGCAAAGCCTTTGCAACCCTCTGGAATCAGGGCTGCAATTTTGATGAAGTCTGCCCACGTTGATTTCCTGGGAAAACAAAAACAAGATATTGAAAGCAAACAGCTTTCAAAAATTGAGTGGTGTAACGGTAAACTTGTAATTTGGGAATGGTTGTTACATTCACCATTGCAAAGATCAATCTATAGCCTTTGTGAGCTGCTGATTTTGCCCAGTCTTGAGAACTTATGTTAATCACTTGACGCTAATCTCATTTCCAAGCCTGAAAATGGTCCCAAACATTGAAATTATATGTTAATATAGCGAGATTGACAAAGGGAAGCTGCTTGTATCGACTTGGAATTAATGAAGCAATTCAGCGATGAACAATATCGCTGGCAGGAGGTGTTAAGGAGAATTGTTGCAGTTGTTAAATTTTGGCACTGAGAGGTCTCATTGCTCTGAGGAGACAGTGGGATCACAGTGAATTGAAAATTACCTGAGAACTTCAGAGGGTTTTAGTTATTCTGAATCATTTCACAATGAGTGCAGCAGAAAACAGGGAAACGCTGGTGGGGGGCTCCTGGTAACCCACAAGTGCTTTACTGCACTGGTGAGGGAAGAGTCCTCTCTGCAGTTCCGTGATGTGGTGGAAATAACACTTTCCTCATCCAGGCTGGGCCGTGCCCCACTCCAGCCCCCGAGGATGAGCTCGGTCTTACTCCGTGTTACAGCAAAGACAGCTCTGGGGCAGAAGGGTCCTGACCATTTGGAGCTGTGAATTTGCAGGTTCTGAGGCAGAATCACAGAACCTCCTGAGCTGGAAGGGACCCACCAGGATCATCCAGTCCAACCCCTGGCCATGCACAGACACCCCAACAATCCCACCCTGGGCATCCCTGGCAGCGTTGTCCAAACGCTCCTGGAGCTCTGGCAGCCTCGGGGCCGTGCCCATTCCCTGGGGAGCCTGGGCAGTGCCCAGCACCCTCTGGGGGAAGAGCCTTTCCCTGATACCCAACCTAACCCTGCCCTGACACAGCTCCAGCCATGCTGGGTCCTGTCCCTGCCCCAGGGAGCAGAGATCAGAGCTGTCCCTTGGGAGGAGCTGCAGCCCCACTGAGCTCTGCCCTCATCTCCTCCAGCTGAACAAACCAAGTGCCCTCAGCTGCTCCTCCTATTGCTCTATTCCCCTCCAAATCCTTCCTTATCCCCACGGCCCTCCTTTGGATGCTCTTTAGCAGTTTTATATCTTGTGTCGAGGTGCCCAGAACTGCCCCAGGACTGGAGTTGAGGCTGCCCCAGCCCAGAGCAGAGCAGACCATCCCCTCCTTGCCCAGCTGTGGATGCTGGGCCTGATGCCCCCAGGGCAAGCCCCAGGTGTGTGTTCCCAGCTGGCTGTGGTTCAGGTGTGTCCCCCTGCACAGGCAGCAGTGACTCCCTGCACAGTTCTGCAGGGCTGTGGAGAGCTTTGCTTTGCTGTGGGTTCCCCTTTTGTGGGACCCCTGTTAACCCCGGTTTATTTGGGGCTCCTTGCAGCAGCCGGGTTTCCAGCTCTGGCTTTCTGCAAAGCACTCGTGGTTTGCGGGGCTGCCGACAGCTCCAAAGTGTTTTAGCTTCCCCAGAGCTCAATTTGTGCTGCTTGGCGGTGTCAGCAGAGTGAGGGCTTGGAGGAGCCTGAACGAGGCTTTGATTCCTTGACCGGTGATCCAGCCCAGCCAGGAGACACAGAGCATAAATCTGCACATCAGGAGAAAAGGAAAACTTGTTAAGAAATAGAGTTTCTGTTCTTTGCAATAAAATTCCCCAGTAAGACTACAGAAGGATGCCAGGATGTGTTGCTGCTGTTAACATCTCGAGGCTTTGAACTCGTACATGCAATACTTGAGAGACAATTTGAAGCAACTGAATTCAAGGCACAGCAAAAACGCTTTAGAAGCTGCTCGCTGACAGTGATAAACACGTGAAACAGGGAGGGAGGTGCCCAGTGGATTTTGAAGTAGCTGCTGGTGAATCTGTTCCTCCAAGGGAGCCGGAGTTGAAAGTTGGAGCATGTTTACCAATTATTGACTCGCTGATTGATGGCTTAGGAAGATGAACGAGACATGAAAACATCGAGTTTCCCTCCAGATGAGGGAGATTCTGCCAGGGCGGGGCAGGACCATCACAGGCAGCCGTGGTCCTCCCTTTGCTCAGCACCGTGGCTCGAAATCACATCTGGTTTGGGAATGTGCCTTTCCTCAGCGTCCCCGGAGCACAGGGATTGATGTCCATGGACAGGTTTTTGCTCATCAGTCTTCAACTTCAAATGGATTTCGTGGTCCCTGGTGTTAATCCGTGCTCGGAGGCTTTCCCGGGCTGCAGCAAAGTGCCTGTGCTGCTTCCAGGTGTGCCTGCACTTGCAGCCTGGGAGTTTAGGGATGGAGGAGATTGGCTAAGTTCTCTTTTGGTTTTTTTTCCCTGCTTTCCTTTGCAGGAGGAGGGGCCAGGGCTGCCTCTGTATCCCACTGGTAGTTTTTCCTGGAGCTCTCTTAGTGACAAACCTTTGTTGAGGTAAAATACAGAGCACTTTGAAATTACAGCCTTTTCTAGTTTGGTACCTGGTTGAGGGTCCCAGAGGGCTGGGGGGGTCTGTTCTGGTTGGATTTTAAATACAGGTGGTTTATATTCACCAAAGTGAAGTTTCCTGTTGATCTGTCAGGAGTATACTGCAAACAAAATGTTTATTTTGAAATCTCAAAGTGACTAAAAAATGTAGATAACTTTTTCTCCTTGCAGTAGAGAATGCTGGGGATTGAAAATACGTTCATTTCACCAGCTGAATGTGTTCTCTGAATGTAGCTCAGATTTGCAAAATCACTTCTAGCCCCCTCTCTGACTTTTTTTACTTGTCAACCCCCCTCAAAAACCTGAGCTCTCTGAAAATATCAATTTGGGGAAGTACTGCTTTGAATTTTGGGCTGGAGAAATTGCCAGATCTCCAGGTGAAAGTGTCTGTCAGGATCTCGGTACCCTCCTTTATCACTGTGCTCTGCCTGTGGCTCTCAAATGTCTCCTCATCCCCTTGGTTCAGGGCACCACGGCCACGTTTTGATGATGGAAGAGAATTTGTCTGAGGTCATGGAGTGAATGCATGGCTCAGGTGGGACCTCAGTCCAGAGCAGCTGTGTCCAAGCCTTGGCTTTTAACCACAACCCCACCCCTCTGCCCTGAGAATTAAACTAATTTGGGATCAGAGCCACAATGTGGGATTGAGGTGGAGTGTAAGGAGTGATTTTTGGTGGAAGGTTTGAGATGGAATTGGAACCTTCATCCGGGACTTATTCCCAGGTGCTGCTGTGCTTCCTGGGTGCCTCAGGCTCTGTGGCCAGGGGCAGCATCTCTGCTCCTGGAAAAATGGGTGTTCTGTGCTTTGGTGTCCCAAAACTCGTCAGGAGGAGCTCTGGGTGTCCCCAAGATGGAATGTGCCATGAAAAGCGGCTCCACACCATGGCAGAGGCTCTCCAAGGGGCAGCTGCACCGTGTGGGAGACGGATGGATTGTGCTGTGTGATCCCAGTGATCCCAACTGTCCACTGGTAATTAATTAATGCCACCTCAGCACTTCAGAGCCTGCACAGAGAAGGAAAACATCCTCTTAAAGCCAGTGCCAATCCCGCGTGCATAAAAACAGCCTCAGCTTGCTGAGATCAGGCACAGCAGTGCAGATATTGCTTACCCCGTATGCCAGGGAAATCTGGTGCCTCCTGGATGGATCTGCTCTGACAGATTTCTGCCAAATCGCTGGCAAAGGGTCTCGTTGGCTGCCTGGAGTTCAATCCTGGCCCTTTTAGTCCCTGGATTGGTTCAGTGTTCTCTTAATTGAGACCCTCCCAGCTGGCAGGGCTGCTGTCCAGCCCATCCATGGATGGCCATGGGATGCAGGAGTGCCCTGGCAGAGCTCCCAAGGGCCAGCATCTCCAGGCAACCATCGGCTGGCCTGTGCTTAAATGCCACTGGCATTTCTGGTGGCACTTAATAGACTTGGCGTGCCTCTGCAAGTGCAAAATGATGGGATTGACAAGGTTTAGATTGGCTATGATGGAAAATTTCCTCACTGAAAGGGTGGATTAGCTATGGAAAAGGCTGCCCAGGGCAGTGGTGGCGTCAGCATCTCTGGAATGTTCAAAAAATGTGTAGGTGTGGCCCGTGGGGACATGGTTTAGTGGTGGCCTTGGCAGTGCTGGGGGAATGGTTGGACTTGGTGATCTTAGAGGGCTTTTCCACCTTTCTGCTGGACCTGTTGCAGTCCTGGGGCTGGGTTCTCACAGACCCTCCTGTGATGGTCCTGCTGCTCCTTGTCAGGGCTGGCTGTGGGCTGGGGAGCTGCTGAGGAGTCGTTTTTGAGGGAAGATGTTGTACCTCACACCCACCAGCACATGGGAAATGGCCTTAACTTTATTTCCATAGAACCACAGAATGGTCTGGGTTAGAAGAGACCATAAAACATCTCGTTCCACCCCCTGCCATGGGCACTTTCCACTAGAGGAAGTTTTTCTGTTTGGGCTGCTTTTTTTTTACTAAAAAATGAGTTCTGTTAGGGAAAAGCAAGAAGAGTCTTGGCAGAGTGCAGGGGCTGACGGTGAGGATTAGAAACGGATACGGGTGAGCGGTGAGAGTCCAAGGTAAGGACAGACAGGGGAAAAAGATGTTTCTATTTGCAGGGCCTGTTTGGAACTAATGCAGCAGGGAGGGGGAAACACATTGTTTTTCTGCTCTGCAGGAGTTTGAGTGTTTAATAACAGCGAGGCGCTGAAGTCCTCCTGCCAAAGCCCCACGTGCTGCTGTTCTCAGGCACCTCTGTGTGTTTGGAAGCCCCTCGTGGGTTTGGAGAACAGACCACGGAACCCCAGACTGGTTTGGGCTGGGAGGGACCTTAAAGCTTGTCTCATCCCAGCCCCTGCCATGGACAGGAGCACCTTCCACCAGCCCAGGCTGCTCCAAACCCTCTCCCACGTGGACCATTTCCTGAGCAGCCTCTATTCTGTGCTGGCCTCCAAACTCTCCTTTCCTTGCTCAGAAATCAGTCCTGAGAGTTGCTCCGTCCCCCCCCAGGCAGCCCCAGCATGGGCAGCTGCTCTGAGCCCTCTTGGTGCTTTTTTTCTCTCTTACAGCAATACTCAGCACCCGAGTTCTCTGAGCCTTTTTTGTTGCCTTTATTTTCACTGCAAAGACACAATAGGTGTCTAGAGGTAAGAGGCAGTGGATGGGAGGTGAGGCTTTTAGGAGTCCTGGGGATAGAACAGAGCAGTTTATCCTTCCTGGCTTATTAGTTCAGGATTTCGCTGCCTCTCTGACAAAAGAAAGTCCAGCTTGTCACTGGTTTCCCTCTGATGATTCTGGAGTTTGGTGGAAAAAGCCAATCTTTTCTTTAGTGAAAAGCCAGCTTTTCAGTCAAAGCCGGATTTTCAGTAGAAAATGGTTGGGAATTGATCATCCTGTCGGAAAACCTGCCTCCGCAGCTCCCTGTCACCACGGCTCGAGCACAGGAGAAGCAGCAGCTGCCCTTCCGTGCTCCCTCAGCAGCCCCAGCGGGATCTGTGAGCTGCAGGCAGGCACATCCACATCCAGCATGATCCATGTCTCTGGACAAAGGATGATAAATGCCCCGTGTCCAGCTGTAATAACCTGGGTGCTGCTCAGAGTGGTCTCTGCTGCCAGAGGGGATTGGGCTGGGTGGGGTGGGAAGCTCTAATTATTTGTCAGATAAGAATCCAACCTTCTCTGTTCGCTGCTTAATTAGGCTGTCCACAAGCTGGGATTAAAGACTTTGCATTACTGGCTGAAGAAAAATAAAGATGGTTTAACATGATTTCAGCAAGGAACCTTCAACAGCATCTGTTATCCTGCCCCAAATGCTGTGTGTGAGTTGAACCCCTGACCCTGGGGCTGTGAGTTAGTGCTTGGACATGTCTCCTGGACATTTATTCTGCGTGCTCAAGATGATGGCCCTGAACCTGACTGCTGGGGATGCTTTCTCTGTGTCCGGCTTAATCGGTTTGATAGACTGTCTACCATTTATTTTTATTTATTTGCATTTATGAGAGGGGAAATTTATTGCTTGGGCTCTGTCGAAGAGCTGTGGGCAGTGGCAGAAAACAGCATCTGGCTTGGACCTCGAAGGCTCAGGGCAGGCTAAAATAGACCAGGGGGTGTTTGGTACATGGGGGGACATGAGGAAAAGCAGTAAGGGCAGGGGGTCTTCCTGTCCCAGCCCAAGCACTGCTGGGTGTTAATAGGGATCCTGCAAAGCAGGAAATTTCATCTGCTTTTAGTGGGGTTTCTGGAGAAAGATTCTGCAGATTCTGCAGAGACAAAGCCTGAGTGATCATCCCCTGAGAGCTGAGGTTTGGAAAACGCCCCTCACCTCAGGTTTAGATGTAGTTGTGTCATCTGGAGTGAAACCAAGCCTCCTGCTGCAGGCAGAGAACCCTCAGCTGTGATAACTGATGGTCCTGCAGTGGGAGGGTGGCCTGGGAAGGGCACCTGAGGGATTTATGCTGCTGTCTCCAGAAGGCTGCTGTTCATATAAAGACTGGAGTAGGCCGAGGTTGGATACTGGAAAGAAATTCCTCCCTGTGAGGGTGGGGAGGCCCTGGCACAGGGTGCCCAGAGAAGCTGTGGATGCCCCTGGATCCCTGGAAGTGTCCAAGGCCAGGTTGGATGTGGCTTGGAGCACCCTGGGATAGTGGAAGGTGTCCCTGCCCATGGCAGGGGGTGGCACTGGATGAGCTTTAAGGTCCCTTCCAGCACAAGCCTTTATATGATTCTTTACTGGATTTCTAGACCAGGATACTCATAAATGGTTAAGTTGAAGTGGGGTGAAGTTGTGTTTTTCTTTTTGTCAGTGATTTGCAGGCCACAGTCAGGGCAAGAGGAGAAAAGCCTTGTCTGTAGCATAGCAATAACAACTGGGAAGCAAGTGTCTGGTGATGTTCATCGTGTTACTGTGCTCCTTAAAATACATATGCCTTGAAGTCTGCCAGGCGTTTTGTTCTGCAAAGCATATGGTTTAACAGATAAAATGATTTCTGACCTGGAGACCTGAACTGACAACTTTGGAGACAAACAAAAACCAGGATGGCTCCATCTGTCAGGGCTGGTTCATGTCCGTGCTGCTTACTGACATTTATGTGTGTGCATCGGGAAACTGCTTCAGTGCCCCTTCCCCTCCCTTCCCCAGGAGCTGCTCAGTGTCCACCCTCGTGCTCCTGCCTTGGTGCACGAGTTCTCCCCCAGGCCCTGGCCACGACCTCTGCTTGGAAGGGCTTTGCCAACCCTGGGCCTTTGTTTTTTTAGCAGTTCCCCGCTCAGGCAATGGGTTGGTAGCTGGGCTCACTCTGACGCTTTGAGCAGGGTCTTTCCTCGACCTTTCCAGGCTCAGGAGCTTGTCACAATTCAAGTTAGCTCCATCCCCATCCTGATGCCAGAGAGTAATTCAGGGATGTCATTCTAATGGCAGATTCTTCTGGATGACAAAGCTTTGTGTGCTGGCCCCTGTGCTCTGCTTCCATTTCAGTTTGTCACATGTGTGTTTTTAAATCCAAGATCCCTTCTCGGCTTCCTGGCCGTGGTTTTGATAGGACTCTGTGGCCATGTACTTGTAGAGTGAATATCCTAAAACTTTCCTGTAATACCCCCTGTAAAACCTCCTGCAAGTGTCCCAGCCTTTGCAGAGGTCCTGGATTAAGGACTGATGTCACTGCTGAGTGCAGGGGCTCAGTGATGGTTTAGAAAGTCACCTCCTGCAGACAACAGTCACCCATCAGCCTTGGCATGGTCACTGCAGCCAGACAAGGGAGTGGTAGTGTCCAGAATTGCTGTCCTGTCACTCCAAGCCCTTGTAAACAGTGTCTCTCCGTCTTTCTTTTTGGCCCCTTCAGGCTCTGGAAGGCCACAGTTAGCTCACCCTGAAGCTTCTCTTCTCCTTGCTGAACAATGCCAATTCCCCAGCCTTTCCTCCCACAGAGCTGCCCCATCTCTCTGATCATCCTGGAGCCTCCTCTGGCCTGGCTCCAGCAGCTCCAGGTCCTTCCTGTGCTGGGCCCCAGGGCTGGGGCAGCTCTGCAGGTGGGGTCTCACCTGAGCGGGGCAGAGGGGCAGAATCCCCCCTCCCCTGCTGCCCACGCTGGGGGATCAGCCCAGCACAGGGGGGTTCTGGGCCCGGGCCTGTCCAGCTCTCACCCACCAGCACCCCAAGTGCTTCTCCTGGAGCTGCTCTCCATCCCTTCATCCCCAGCCTGGAGGGATTTGTAGCTGGGGATGGGTAGTGAGGGGTGGGTGCCACCAGCTCTGTGAGGCTTTGGGTGATGAACTTTTCCTCTGTTGCCTTCTAGAATAAACTTTCTTCCTCCTTTCCTCATTATTCTCTCGACATCCCCATTGCCCTGTGCACATCCAGGGGTAGAACAGCTGAGGGGGATTATTTCTGCTCTCACCAGCAAATCCATCCCCGTGTAGTTATTTAAAGCTGAAACTAAAAAGCCAGCGGTGTCTGAGAACAGAAGCTCTGCTAAGAAGTTTTAAGTAAACATTATTAGATATGACCTCTTATTTATGAGCGACTTTGCAAAGGGAAGTCTGTTACCCTCTCACTGCCTCAGCAAAGACCTATTTTCCCAGCCATAATATCCCCGCCAGCAATCAGTCTGATTGGAGTTTAGGATGATGCAGTAAATATACCAAAGCTGAATTTAACCAGCAGAGAAGCAAATAATAATAACTTGAGGCCTTTGGCCATAAAAATGCAGACGTTTACCTTGAATGTTGACTCAAACCATTTCAATTTTGTGCCAAATGAGGCGTGAAATGTATCACCCCGTGTTCAGTGTCCAACCAATAAAAATTGCCTTAAATATTGCACCTTCCTGCTGGCAGTGCTGCAGAAGTGAAACAACTCCCTCTTGGTCGGGGCCCCCTGCAAGCAAGGCAGTAATGATGGGGTTTGTTTGTTTACTTAGGGATCTCAGAGCAAACTGAATATTCACGGATGTTGTGGAGGTTTTTTGCCATCACCTGGGCTGCACTGCAAGGTAAAGCTTTGTCTTTCTGCTCCGACATCTCCAAACCTGCAGTTTTAGGTGGAAGGAACGGGATATGGTGAAGGAGGAGCACAGATACGTAAAGGAAAGCAGCCAAAATCTTTATCTCTGCACTTCACTGAGCTTCCTGATTCATTAGCAGGCCTGATTATCCAGTTCCGTGGCTGTAATCCCTAATTAAACACCACTGCTGACAGTGTGTTTGTGCCAAGCTGAACATAAGTGGCCTCTTCTTAATAAATGTGTAAGTCTGATCTCTGTACTGTTAACAGAAAAATGAGAGCCCAAAGTTCTTGGAGAGTGGTAATTGCCAGAGGGACTTGCTCTTATTTTACCCCTTAAATGCACAGTCGATGACCATTAATGTTCAATATCCTTTAAATTGTAATTCCTCGAATCAAAAGCTTGTTCTGAAAATGGAGGGGAGGCCTCTGCATGTGCCCATCAGGCAGCGAGGTGCTAATGAATCCGTCTGGAGGAGAGGCCAGGAGCTGGCGGTGCTGTCACTCGTTGTCAGCTCCCAGTTTCTCCTCAGCCTTTCTGTGGGGACCGAAGGATGCTCGAGCAGGTGCTGATTCCTGACTGCACTGAAATGTTCTGTTGTCTCGAGGGCGGGTTAAAGATGTTTGGTGCCGTTTGAATTTCTGTTCCATTTTTGGGCCTGTGTTTGCGTGGTCCATGTAGCAAAACTATTTAGGGGAAGAAATGAGGGTATGTGGTATGGGTGGAGTGATTTCTGTACATTACATTATTGTACTGCTTTGGCAGCAAACAGCTTTGAACTGGGTGAGGTGGGGTCTCACCAGCTGTGGCTGCAGAGCTCAGGTGATCACACCTCACCCCCGTGTCCATACAGGAGTTTTTTTAACCTCTCCTACCCCACTGCCTGAAACAAGAACAGCTTACAGAGAGCACCAAGGGAACACAGCTCTGCAGCTGCTGTGGGGATGTTTATGTATGACACAGGACTAAAGCAGTGCTGCCTTTTTGTTTCCTGGAGGTGGGATTAGCCTGAAAGCTTTTGGCCATAACTTTTGAGCCCGTGGTTTAGAGAGGCTGAAGGATGAGGGTGCACGTGTGGGTCAGTGCTGCATCCATATGGAGCGGTGCTTGGGAAGCACTCAGGGAGTACAGCTATCCCTGCCTGGCCAGATCTGCTGCTTCCCGTGTGCTTTTCAGCTCTTGTCTCTCCAATAGCTGCTGCCTTCCCCTTCTTGTAAAGCTGTGCTCACGCCGGGCAGGAGCAGAGCCCCTGAGCCCCTGGGGGGCCTGGGTGGAGAAGGGGTTTTGCAGAGGAAACAGAGGGAGGTCCTCCCCCTTTGCTGTGACCCTGCTCCTCTAAAGTCACGGGGCTCTTCTTTCTGCCCAGCCCGGGGCAGTGGTTCAGCTGCAGAGGCTGCAGCAGATGGAGAGGCTGGCCCGGCGCTGCAGGCACTGCTATAAATTCCCTGTGCCCTCGGAGCTCGGTGCCACACAGGGAACGTCTCCTGGTGCTCCAGGGCCAGCTCTTGCTGTCTCCATGGAAAAACCTGGCTTTTGGGGCCCGGGTGATGCTCTGGGTTTTGCAGCCTGGTCCCAAATGGGCTTGGAGAAGGGCCAATACCTGCAGCACAAGGGGCCACCTGAGCCTGTGCCCCCCAAATCCAGACAGGTGCTGTGAGGTGAGATCCTCTGCCCAGCTGTTGGGTTTCCTAAGGGGTGGCCTTCTTCTAAGGAGCCATGTGAGCAATCTCAAGCCTCCCCCGTCACCACCTTATCTTTTATATTTTATTTTCCCGGAGCAGATGTGAAGATCGTGCTTTTGTCAGCTTTCCTCCTGCTCCAAAAAGGGAAGAAGAATTTGAAAAGAATATTAAATTCAGGAAGGGTGCACAGAAGGGATGGGAACAAGTTTTGCTATCGCACATCAGAGCCGCGTGTCCCACATTCCCCTCCTCGAGGCGGATCCTTTGCCTTGATTTCTTTACCTTTTTCTTTTCTTCTGTCATGACTCCTGGAATAATTAGTTACTAGCAACTGTGTGTGTGTAGTTTTAAAGGCAACTTTTATATCAGCAGCATGGGTTCCTTTGCCATAGCTCTGCAGTGCCTCGTTCCCTTGAAGATATGCAATCAGCACTTCTCCTGAACCCACTGATATACTTGGCCATCACTTAAATATCATTACAGGAAAGATTTCGACGAGATCACTGCACGTTAGACTTTAAAGTTTGACTTTAAAAGAATGTCTGGGCTTTGCTAAAAGGCATTAGTAATGGGATTCTCTATCTTTGAGCTTAATTTATTCTGAAGAGAAAAAGGCCATTATCTTAAATCTTTTTTTCCCCTTTTCCTCGTTGTGCAAAACAGAAGAAAGGGAAGAGCAGCCTCTGAAGTCCAGCACTTATGGCAAACTCATTGTTTAATTACTGGCTCTTTTCATCCTTTGGAGGGAGGCGAGCTTGGGGGGAGGTGGCAGCCAATGGTGTTTTGGCTTCATGGCTCCTGTTGCTGCACAAACAATGCCAGGCTTGGGGTATTTTTCAACTCACCCTTCTCTCAACCTGCTTTGCTCCAGGATTAGCGAGTTATGGGTTCATTTTCCATGAGAAAAGCAGAGTCATTCCTGTTACCAGGAATGTTACCATTCCTGTTACTATTCCCCAGCGTTGTGGGTGAGTCTCAACTAAGCCAGAAGGACAGGCAGAAAATCCTGGGATTTCTCAGCATTGGTCAACAACTGCAGGCTGGGAACCTTCCTCTAAAAGAGTTTGTGACAGACAGACCCTCCTTTTTAATGACCCAGAGGTCTCGTTAGCCATGCCAGAGAATAGACCAGGAGTGAGGCCATGGATGTGTTTTATGTGCGGACAGTGCTGGGAGCAGCTCTTGGCTTCTGGAGGATTTGATTTCCATCAATATCATCAGAGCAGACAGAGTCTATGACCCTCCTGTTATTAGCGCTCAGCCAGCCTGGAAATTTTTGGTGCATCTCAAGCCTGCATTGTGCTCATGCATCAAAACTGAGCAAAAAGCCTTGCCTTGGGTTTAATTCCACCTGAGGATAGGTCTAGCCTTGGGTTACAGCATACAGAACTCTTGAATTAGGCCAGAAACAGAACCCAGACAAACCAAAACCCAAATAACTTTCAGCAGCAGAAGGATTTTTTTAGCAAAACTGAGGAACAAAACCCTGGGATAGGTTCAATTCCAATTTTTCCAATCCGGAGCCAAATGTGGTTCCCTGGAGCGCGGGGCTGGGAGCCTCCGTTCACATCAGTGCTCTGAACTTGGAATGTGTGTGGGGCTGGAGCAGGGAAGAGCAGAGGCTTTGCCCCGGGGCCATGGGAGCTGCATTGATTCCAGCTGTCCTGCACTTGGGCTGTGACTTTCCCATTTCACTGGAACTGGTCTGTGCTCTCCGGGGCCCTCCTGGGTGCAGGCAGGACTCCATCCCTTGGAGCTGTCGCTGCTGGAGCCGGAGTTATCCGATGAGCTGAGGATCAATTATACATTAGAGACCTGGTAATGATGAGAATTAAATGAGCTTCTGCTGAAGTGTGCCGTGCTTCTGTTCACCTTCACATGGAAACTGCTCTGAAGAGCACCAACATCTGCACAAATAATCCATCGTCTGGCAAGCACATTGATCCCCTGTTTACAGATAGGAGGGCTCTCCTGCTGCCTCTCCTGGGACAGGGAGCTCTGCAGGAGGGAGGGAGGGAGGGATGTGGTGGTTTTCCATGCCTGAGATATGCACACCATCGCAGTTCCGGGGGCTTGGAGGCAGCAAGGTTGTTCAGCTTCTTTACACTCATCCCTCCCTCCTGCTTTGAGGCAGTTTCCCATCATGGAAGTGCTGGGAGAGCTGGGGGAGCCTGGGGAAGTGAAGGCTCTGGGGAAGCTTAGAGCTCCTTCCAGGGTCCAGGGCTCAGCCTCCATCCTGGAGGTCAGGACTTTGCCATGAGCAGTGTGGAACATCTGCCTGCACAGCTGTGGATGCTCCAGCTGCTCCTGTAGGTACAGGTGTGTCCGGAGGGAGTTGCCAGCTTTTGGCAAAGGTGCGAAATGGTGTTTGTGCTGCACCACTGCCTGGGGAGCCCAGGACCCAGCCTGGGTGGTGTGAGCACTTTTTGTGCTGGTATTTGTCTGTTGTTCCTTCAGAGAATCCCAGAATCACTGAGGTTGGAAAAGCCCTCCCAGGCCATCGAGTCCCAGCTGTGCCCGATGCCCACCTTGTCCCCAGCGCAGAGCTCTGAGTGCCACGTCCAGGCCTTCCTTGGACACCTCCAGGGATGGGCACTCCAGACCTCCCTGGGCAGCTCCTTCCAGTGCCTGACAACTCCTTGAGTGAAGAAATCCCTCTTGATCTCAAACCTGAACCTTCCCTGGTGCAGCTTGAGGCCGTTCCCTCTCCTCCTGTCCCTGTTCCCTGGGAGCAGAGCCCGACCCCCCCCGGCTGCCCCCTCCTGTCAGGGAGTTGTGCAGAGCCACAAGGTCCCCCCTGAGCCTCCTTTTCTCCAGGCTGAGCCCCTTTCCCAGCTCCCTCACCAGCTGCTTCTCGCAGGACTGACTCTCCAGACCCTTCCTCAAGTTCATTGCCCTTTTTTCTCCAACTTTAGGGTTGGAGCCAAGCCACCTTTGACATTTTGCTTGTCCCAGGCCTGGATGGTTTTAAATGAGGCCCTGACTTGGGCCATGACCCAAGGATGTGTTGAGTCATCCAAGGGTTCCAGTGCTTTGGGTGTTTCCTCATGGGTTTGGTCTTAAGCAAGACTTAAACCTTGGTCTCCTGACTCAAACAAATGTCACTGGGCATCTGTAGCATAATCTTTAATTTGTGCAACTTGCACAGATCGATGCAGGGTCCCCAGGACGGCCCAGGCCGGTGGTTAAAACAGCATCAGTTCAAACTTTCCTTGTCTGAATCCCTGTGATTCCGTTCCTCCCCACGGCACAGCTGTATGATGACACTTCCCTCTTGCAATGCAGTTCTGCACGTTAATTTATTTTTTCCAAGGCACTTTGCAAACATTAAGTGTTACATAAATCTCGGGTATTATTATCCACAAGATGCATTGATTTGCAGAGTGTGGTCGTATTGTCTGGATTTCTTTTTTCCTTTAAAAATTTCAATCCATTAGAAAGAAGGGGGAGGAGGGGGGAGCCCCATAGGTCTTATACGAGACCAAATAGTTCCATAAACACAGAGCCGAAAGTGGCTGATCAATGAGGAGGCAAATGGGGCAAATCGTGCATCAGCTCCTGCCTCCAGTTACGGTTTGCACTGGGGACTCTGGGCTTGCTGGGATCAATGCATGAGTGTGGGGGCCAGCTCCCACAGCAGTGGGACATTTTCCCACTTTTCCCTTAATTCCATGCTCCCTGTGTGACTCTGCTGCGCCCGGCTGCCTTTGGTTTTTGAAAGGAGCAGCTCACGTGCCATTGGGAACATCCAATCCTGCCAGCAGTGGTATTTCTGCTCCTGTGGCACTGTTATCTCTCTGGGGACAGGGAAATACACACTGGCATTTTGGGGGTTCTGGAGGTGGCCACGGGGGATAAATCACGAGGGAGCAGCGATGGAGAGCAGGGCTGCTCCTACAGCTCCTCGATGATGCTGTAATTTACTTTATCAGGAACAGCAGGACAGGAGAGATAACTGAATGCTTTCTGTCAGGGTGGGGGCTGACAAACATGGGGGGTTATTTTTTGCCTGAGTGACACCGTAATGGCAAGCATTGTGTTCTTCTCCATTTTTATTTGGAAAGCTGAGATGGAGCAAGCTGGGACTATCTGTCTTTTAGGCATGGAAAGGTGTCCCCTCCCCAGCTCCAATCAATCATAACTCTGCAAGAGTCATTGATTTACAGACAGCACCAAACCACCTGCTTGCTGCATCCCCAGGGGTTTTTTTGTGAGAAACTCTGAATTCTGCATTAGTGGGAGGCAGAAAGAGGCAGGACAGTTGTATCCAGTGAGTTGCACCTCCCTTGACCTGCTCCCCTGGCCTGCAGAGCCCAGCTCTGGTATTCCCAACTCACTGTTCACATCTGGGCTGAGACCAAGCAAACTTCTCTCACAGTGTGTAAAATCCTAAGTTTTTGAGTGAATGAGATGGGAATTACTGATCCTGGGGGAACCAGCTCTTGCCAGTGGTCCCTAGGTCGGTGTTGATGGTTCAAGTGTTGAGTCTTTCTTGGAGCAGAGTCATCCCAATCCTCTTGGCCTGTGGATTTTCACTGGCAAAGGGGATGTGTGGTGATTGCACCAGGCTCTTGTGTGTCTCTGCCCTGGATTCTCCCACGTGTGGGGAGCACTGGAATTTTGCCGCGATGCACCAGTTTCCCAGACACAGAGAAGTGCAGAAGCAATTGCTTTCCAGCAAGCCAAGAAGCCATGCAGGGTTAGATTTTGTTTACTGGATGGGATTCGTGTTTGCAGAAGTGCTTTGAGATTCTGGGCAGATGGACCCGGCAGAAGTGCGAAGCGCTGTTGTTCTCCTCCAGTGACAAGATGTGAACGCCGAAGCTGCACTTGTAAGAAACTTCCCCAAATCTGAAGAGTGCCAAGGTTTCCGAGCTGATCCGCCTCTGCTCTTGAGAAGAGTGGCCCTTGTGAGGCAGTAGATTACAGCAGTGAGTTGTGCTGGGAGCGGGATCTCTCTCCTGCAGAACACACTCCCATTGTCCCAACCACAGTTTGGTATTTGCCATAAGCCACGCGCTCTTATGAAAAACCATTTGCAAGATAAGTAAAGGAAAATGTAATCCCTGAGTGGAATGAAAGGTGCTTTGAAATGAATGGGGGATAATCCTTTTGTTGTCTGTTACAAATGCACTTTATTTCTGCATTATCTGAGCATGAGAATAGACTGTTCTCTCAACCAGCAAATCCACTGCAGCACCCTCTCCTCGGCGCTCAGACCCCAGAGCAGCGACGGAGCCGCCTCTGAACTTCCTCAGCTCGGCGGGTTGCAAAAAGGGCTCTTTTGAATTTCAAAATCCTGCTGGCGTGATTATTTTGGCGTTTGCAGTGTGCAGAGTCTTGGCTTAAGTCACGCTAAAGACGCGGGTTGGGATGCAGGAAGTGGTCTGAGGGATTTAGCTGCCTACCTGCCCCTGCCTTCCTATCCAGACAAGGAGGGAAATCTGCCTAAATTGCTTTTAAAATCACAAAGCCTCTGCTTCAGGGACTTGTAGTCAGGGTCGAAGGATTTCTTCCATCTGTTTTCGGTGTGTTTTTCTTTGTTGACAAATTTCTCTCAGCAAGTTCAAGCCCGTTGATTTATGCAAGGAGATGCTCCCAGCTTCTGCTGGACTTCGTGACCCCTGTGGCAACAGCCAGGCCGGATCTATCTGGCCACTCCAGCAGAAAGGAACGCTCAGAGCTTAAAGATTGAACACTGCAGAGCCTGGAATGGTAGCAGCTCTTTCCAGCTAACGTTAAAGTGCTTTAGTTACTGCAGGCATTGATTCTGGGGGCCTGGAAAATGCATCCCAGCATGGCTTCTCTTTGGATTTTTAGTGAGTGGCCAAAGTTCAGGAGATAAGTCATGAGTCATTTGTTCACTCTGATTTTGTTGTCTGCTATACCCAGCCTCCAGCCAGCGGTTCAAAACTTCCTTACACTCTTCCCTCTCTCCTGGTTTGATGCAGTTTCCCATCATGGAAATGCTGGCAGAGCCAGGCTGTTCAGCCTGGAGAAGAGCAGCTCCAGGGACGCCTTGGAGCCCCTTCCAGTGCCTAAAGGGGCTCCAGGAGAGCTGGAGAGGGACTTGGGACAAGGGAGGGAGGGACAGGACAAGGGGAAATGGCTTCCCACTGCCAGAGGGCAGGGTTAGATGGGATACTGGGAAGAAATTCTTCCCTATGAGGGTGAGGATGCCCTGGCACAGGCTGCCCCTGGATCCCTGGAAGTGTCCAAGGCCAGGTTGGATGGGGCTTGGAGCAGCCTGGGATAGTGGGAGGTGTCCCTGCCCATGGCAGGGGTGGAATGGGATGAGCTTTAAGGTCCTTTACCACCAAACAATTCCAGGATTCTGTTTCCATTCTGTACTGAAGACAGGATGCTGGTTTTCTTTTTGGTTGTTGCACATCTTGCAGGCTGGGCAGTGCCTTTTCCTGGGTGAACTCCCAGCAGCAAAGCTCTGTGCTCCAAACCATGAGATCCCACCAGGATCCCATCAGAGCCCAGCTGTGCAGGGACCACGGTGGCTTCCCCTGATCAACAGGTCCGAGCCTGGGGCTCCCCGTTATTCCCACTGCCTATGGCATGCATGGTTTCGCTCTTGGAATAATCCAGTTGCTTTTAGTAAAACAATTACAGCTCTTATAATTTTTCTCTGCAAGCAGAGTAATTAGAGGAGAATAGGAAATTAATTAAAAAGCTAATTATAAAGCCCATGAATGTTGTTTTCAAATTTTTTAATGCATTTACTTTTGCTAAATGCTGCCATTTCCATTTTTTTTTTCAGGTCTAGTGGTGGCTGTAGGTTGGGAAACTGAGGGAATCAAAGTGTGGGTTCCTGACGTGGCGTGGTGCCGTGCTGGCTCCTAAGGAGATTAGGACATAGATGATGGAAAAGACACAGGAACGGCACTAAGCTGGCTGTAAGCCTGTTGTCTTCCAGCTTTTTCCATTACGAGGCACAAAGGAAATTCAGGTTTTCTGCCTCCTGGAGTCTCATGCCATTGTAATCTCAAACTAATCCCTTCAAACAAGCATTTCCCTGCCCTTGGAGCAGGTTTGCCATGGGGTCTTGCTTTCTTGGGAGCCACGGAACGCTGCAATTAATCGGGGTGCTTAGGTGGCTTCTTCAAGACCACATTAGGCTCAGCAGCAATTTAATGCAAGTGTCCACTGGTAAATGGTGAAAACCACCCAGGGAAAAGCCGGGATGTTCCCATGCATAGCAAACGATTCATTAGCATCCACGCGATTACGCGGAATACCAAAATGACCTTGCAGTCATTAGGAGCGAGGTGTGTTATGACTTAAGTTTAGAGGGACTTGCATTACAATGTAACATCTAATTAGTGTTACCTCTGCTAATTGCTACATATTGCTGAGGTATATAAAAATAAATGCCTGAGTGATACCGGGGCCAGCAATGCCGAGGCGGCGCCTGTGTTGGAACAGGGGGAGAAGTTTCCTGCCATAATGAGCAGCAGCAGCTTGGTTCCCTTCGCTGGCAGCTTGTTAATGTGGCTCTTGTTGTCTGCTGAATGTGAAGAGAGGTTTTGTGTGGGGATTGTGACTGCTGGGTTCTCCAGTGCCCTTTGTGATGGAGGTTCCCGCTGCTGGAGTCTGGGTGAAACCGCGGGACAGCTGGGGGGAATTGCAGGGGGATTCCTCCAGCAGCAGCTCGTGATGGTGGCTCTGCCAAAAAGGTGGTCCTTGCATGAGGCTGCAGTCATGGATTTGGGGTCACAGCCTTCACCTGTGCTGCCAACAATAAATCATGGAATCTTGGGACTGTTTGGGTTGGAAAATATTCCAAGGTCAAGTCCAACCATCAATCCAGTGTCACCATCACGAGAGAGACCTCTGCTCCCAGGGAACCAGCACAGGATGAGAGGAAACAGCCTCAGGCTGCACCAAGGGAGGTTCAGGTTGGACATCAGGAGGAACTTCTCCATGAAAAGGGTGGTCAGGCCTTGGCAGGGGCTGCTCAGGGAGGTTTGGAGTCCCCATCTCTGGAGGTGTCCAAGGAACACCTGGACGTGGCACTCAGAGCTCTGGGCTGGTGACAAGGTGGGCATCGGGCACAGGTTGGACTCGATGATCCTGGAGGTCTTTTCTGAACTTAATTATTCTGTAAGTCTCTGTTCACCACTAAATCATGGCCTCAAGTGCCACCTCCAGCTGTTCTTTGAACACTTCTACGTTTGCTGACTCCACCACTGCCCTGGGCAGCCTGTGCCAGTGCTTGACAACTCTTTCCATGAAGAAATGTTCCCTAATATCTAATCTAAACCTTGCCTGGTGCAACTCATAAAAAGAGCATTAAGGGAAGAAATAAAGGGAAAATAAAGAGAAATGCTGAGGCTTTTTTCCTCAAGCGCCTGTGAGTCCTCTCCCCAAAGCTAAAACTTTTCGAAGATCAGTCTCTTTGGATAAGCTAAGAATAAGAGATGGGTTGACCAAGGGATAATCTCTGCAGGAGGCTGTGCTCTGGGTATTTTCATGTATACAGGTGATCAATTACTCTCTTAATAAAGAGAATAGTTTTGTCTTCATCCTGCCTTGCTGTTGTGTGGCACAGGTACAGGAAGGCAGGCTTGGAGTTCGGGGAGCAGACCAAGGGTGATGGCGTCAGGAACAGCGTTGGTGTGACCAGGACAGTTTCCTTTCTACTGGAACTACAAGTAAAGGGGTGGAAAGCCACTGGGAATGTTAAAAACAAAACTGTGCCTGTCTGAATTCCTGGCTTCTGAACACTTTCACTCCTCAGCTTCACAACACTTCAGTTTCCCAGCTGCCTGCGTGAAGTTTTGAGAGGGTTTTTTTTATTGTTTGTTTGTGATTTGTTTTGGTTTTGTTTTATTTTCAACAATCGGGTTAGGAGAAATGGATCTGCTGATAATTAAAGTGAAATCTTTGTTCCTTGTGGTCTTTAGTCCTAAGATCATCTTCAGAGCCAGACAGTGATATTTTGATATTCTAGACAATTTTTTTTTGATATCTGGAGGGAAGTTACAAAGCAGGGAAGGACGGCAGGCCTGGCAGTTTTATAATCGCTCTGTCTAATGTGCAGTATCATGGGACACCTCTCAGATGTCTCCACGGTGGCTTCTGTGTGCTTCAAACACGTGTGCTCTTAACTGCAGAAACCAGCTCCTGAATTAATGACTGCGGCTTCAAAGGACCCTCCCCCTCCCCAAGCTGGAGATCTGAGGGCCATCTCCAAGTGGGTGACATGCCTTTGAAAATTATGCAGCGCAAACAATAAACCTCATTAAAGAAAGTCAGCAAAAGCAGCTCAGCAACCCAGCGTGGGGAACGGACACGGTGGGGACACGATGCAGGATCTCTGTCCCAGGCCAGGCAGTACCAAAAACTCTGTGTGTGAGGGCAAAGCACACGTGAGTCAAAAGTGAAGTGCCAAGTCCTGCCCTTGGTCACACCAACCCTCTGCAGAGCTCCAGGCTGGGGTGGAGTGGCTGGGAAGTGCCCAGTGGGAAAGGACCTGGGAGTGGTGGTCAGCAGTGGCTGGACATGAGCCAGGTGTTCCCAGGTGGGCAAGTGGCCAATGGCCTCTGGGCTGTGCCAGCCCCAGAGTGGGCACTGGAGCAAGGCAGTGATTGTCCCTCGACACTGGGCACTGCTGAAGGACCTCCAGTCCCATGTCCAGTTCTGGGCCCTCACAACAAGAAGGACATTGAGGGTCTGGAGCATGTCCAGGGAAGGGTCTGGAGCACCAGGAGCAGCTGAGGGAGCTGGGGGGGCTCAGCCTGGAGAAAAGGAGGCTCAGGGGGGACCTTCTGGCTCTGCACAACTCCCTGACAGGAGGGGGCAGCCAGGTGAGGGTCAGGCTCTGCTCCCAAGTAACAAATGATAGGATGGGAGGAAACTGCCTCAAGCTGCCTCAGGGGAGGTTTAGATTGAATACTGGGAAAAGTCTCTTCACCCTAAGGGTTGTCAAGCACTGAAACAGGTTGCCCAGGCAGAGTCCCCATCCCTGGCAGTGTTCAGAAAACACGTGGATGTGGCACATGAGGGCATGGTCTGGGGTGAGCATGGTGCTGGTGTTGAGTTGGCGGTTGCATTTGATGATCTGAAAGTTCTTTTTGAACCTTAACAATTCTGCAATTCTGTGAGTGCCCATCCCCATGAGGCTGTAGCATTCCCTCCAAGGAGCTGCTGCCAGGCAGAAGGAGCCTGGCGGGATGTGCTTCATGGGCAGTTGAGGGGCTTCGATGAGTTTCTTGTCTCCTGAGAAGAGTTGGGCAGTGCAGGGTGGAGCTGCTCACCTGCTCCTTCTTCATCATGGGGTTGTGGGAAGGGTTTTTCTAAGCAGAGTGAAATCAGTGCCTCGACAGGCAGCAGTTCCACGTTGACCAGAATCTCTGTTAAAGTCTGGTCCACCTCACTGAGCTCCATCTCCAAAGAGAACCCACCCTCCCATCAGGCTTGGGGCCAGCTTGGCCGCCCCAACACTCTGCCCATTTTGAAATGAGGATTAATGAGTTCTTCCATCTGATACTTGTTTGAGATTTGTCATTTGGGTTCATTTTAAACTAATTTTATTCTCCGTGTCACTGGCAATTTATGCAGCAAACGCAATTATTGGAGATGAACGCCTGCCACAGCTGAAGGCTACAAGTGCCACTTCCTTGGATGCGTGAGGAGCACGGGGAATTGGGGCAGGGGGGAGGGAGAAGGAATATTAGAAAAATAATCTTTCCCTACAATGCTCTCAGAGCTGATACACACACCTTCATAAAAAAGTAATTTAATTTTCCCAGTGCAGCACGAAAAGGAGATCTAATTATCCACTTCTAAATTGCTTCCTTAATTTTTCAAAACATGGCTTTTTGTTTATGCCTCTCCCCGAGCCCTGCTCGGAGCCTGCTGTGGAGCTCACCTCCATCTGGAGGTCAGCGATAAAGCCACCTGGAAAGAAACTTGCTCCTGATAGCAGGTGTTGGAGCTCCTAAAGTGCCACGTGGGCCTTTTGTCCGTGCTAATGGGGCTCCTCCACAGGCGGCGTCCTCTGGCGATTCTGGGAATTCGGGAGCCAGCCCCGGAGCTCGGCTGGGGATCTGCATCAAACATGGGTTCTTTTCTCAAGGTTTGCAGGAGTTTTGCTGCCTCAAAGCTCTGCGTTTTGCTGCTTTCTGGGTTTCTGGGTCTTGCTCAGCAGCGTTGCTATGGCCCTACGTCTGTTCCACATCCGTATCAAAGGCTCTAATCCTCCAGAATGAAATTCCTGGAGTCCCCAAGAGATTCCCGTGGGCACTGCCTTTTAGGGTGTTTATTTACCTTGTACCTGGACAATACGTTCTGCCGAGTCCCCGAAGACCGGTGTTTCTGCAGGAAGCTCTTGTAAAAATCATCAGCTGTGTTTGAGACAAGTGTTTGAAAAACCTCCTGGTTTTGATCATGTTGCATCGCGCGCCTCTCCGTGCTTCATGTATTCTTCCCGTGGATTTCCCTAAAGTTCAGCTCACAGGCTTGCTTTGGAATGTGAAATGATGTACACACACGCCTTCTCTAATATTTATAGGATAAATGCTAAGCTGTACTTCAGTGATTATCAGGAGCTTCTCAGAAACAGGTTTCAGGTGTTGGAGCTGACATGACACCTTCAATTATTTAATGGGAGCTGGGTTTCAGACTGCTGGCTGTGGTTTGTTCAGGTATTCAGAGGCTCAAAACTGGAGCTGTTCAGCCTGGAGAAAGCTCCAGGGACACGCTGGAGCCCCTTCCAGTGCCTAAAGGGGCTCCAGGAGAGCTGGAGAGGGACTTGGGACAAGGGATGGAGGGACAGGACAAGGGGGAATGGCTTCACGTGGACAGATTGCAGGGTTAGATGGGATATTGGGAGGGAATCGTTCCCTGTGCGGGTGCAGAGGCCCTGGCAGAGGGTGCCCAGAGGAGCTGTGGCTGTCCCATCCCTGGGAGTGCCCAAGGCCAGGTTGGATGGGGCTTGGAGCACCCTGGGATAGTGGGAGGTGTCCCTGCCCACATCAAGGGTGGAACGAGATGGTCTTTTGAGGTCCCTTCCAAGCCAAACCAGTCTGTGATTCCATGATTCTATGGAAACAGTTCCAATGTACATTGTCCATATTTTAAACTTCCTTTTCTGTTGCATCCCACTATTAAACTCCCCCTCTCTTTGCTCCCTGCCTTGTTGGGTCTGAGTTCTACACTGAAAGCTGTAGGGATGGAGTTTTTTATTCCCTGTTGGTCTCACTGATGCTGGATTAAGTTTGGTTTTTTTTACCCCATTTTTTGCCCCAAATAATAATGGCAGCATGCAGAGCTTCTCAGGGTATCTTACAGAATCCCAGAATGGTCTGGGTTGGAAGCCACCTGAAGGATGATCTAGTCCCAACCCCCCCATGTGGCTGGGGGTGGCAGGGGATGCACACAGCACTGCAGGTCAGAATTCCCACTCCTCCAGCCGGACGCGAGGGGGTCAGGACCGCGTGGGCCGGAGCCGGCAGCTGCCGGCAGAGCTCTCCCGCGGAGCCTGGCTGTTCAATAATGCTCTAATTAACTACTGCAAACTTCAGAGGACCCAGCTAACTCTAATTGAGAGATCAACAGAGGCTGCAATGAAGTTAGATGTGCATACTAATTACTGAATTATCTAACACCTGCTTTGGAGAGCAGCACCAAAATATAAATACATTTTGCATTGTAAGGCCCTTGCTTGGAGGAAGGCAGGATCTTGCCTTGTCAGACACATCTCAGATCCCTCACGCTGGCTGCAGCTTCCCAGAGGCGCCTCATTGGAAAAGCTCTATCCTTTATTTTTAGGCAGGGTAGTGAGGCTGTCATGTTGCAGGCTCAACTTGCAAGAAGCCAATTAAGCAGGACTCCAAACAGTAACTCGGATGCTCCCAAGGTGGTGGTGAAGATGATGATGATGATGATGATGGTGATGATGATGATCACGTCCATCGCAAAGCCCCAGTGAATTCTTACCACTCCGAGTTCCATGTCAGTGTCCAAATGACACTCAGTTTGCTGGCAGCTCCCAAAGCTACTCTAAAAACAGAGTGAAACAAAAGAGGATTCATTTTTCAGCTGCTGAGTGGCAAATACGAAGGTTCAGTATCCCAGGCATTAGTGCAGGGATCCACCGAAGGGCTGTGGCCAAGCACCCTTGGAATGGGGAGGAGAAGCAAGAGAGGGGAGAGGAAAAGCTGGTTTGAGTTTTTTTATCATTATTATTCCATTCTGTTGGGGTTTTTTGAATACTGATCTGAGGTGCGATTTCCACATCATCAGCTCAGTCAGCCGTCACCAGCAGCCCTCTAAAGGCAATAATTTTCTGCTAAGCAATTTTGTCACCGTGCTGGAAGGATAAATGAAACCAATGTTTGAGTGCTTTGTCCAGCCTGGAATCAGCACGTGGCACATCTTCCCTCAACAAGTGGTTATTCCCTATTTTCTTTTGTTGAGGATTAAGCTGCTTACCATGGAAAATGCGTGAGCTTTGCTATTTCCTCCCCCTTTTTTCAGTATATTTGCTCAAGTGAGACTCGTTGGCTGTTTTGATGGTTTCGGTAGTGCTATCTCCGTTTGTTACAGAGCTGGTTGGATGCTTTCCTGCTGACTATTCCATCCCTCCTGAAAGGCAGGAGCTGTTGTGGAGCCTCCTGCTCTTGAAACGCTGCTTTTGCTCATGGTTACTTTGATGTACAAAGCCTTGAAATCCAAAATTCTTGACTGCACTGAGCTAGAGCCAGGTAGGGGAGGGGGTCTCCACAGCAAAGAACCTCCTCCTTGGAGTCCCAGCCTGACTCCAGGTTCTCGTCACCCTCTTGGAAAGACAGACACAGCTTGTCCGTCCGTCACTGCCTTGTCCCAACAACCCTCTCCCCTTGCTCCTGACCAAACAGCCTCACATGCATCCCCACGAGGTGTCTGCGCTATTTTGGGGAAGGGGTTGTTAGAAATTCCCCTCGCGGTCCTCTTACCTGCCGCAAACTGGGATTATTGACTGCCTGTGATGCTAAACTTCCCTCAGCCTGCTGCTTACTTGGAAAATCTTTCTGTAACCGCAGTTGCCAAGCAACTGTCAGCTGTATTTCCAAGATACTCAGGCCACCTTTGAGATGTTTGGACCCAAATGCTGCCACTCCATTCTCCAAGATTGCCGTTTTCCCTGGGCAGGGAGCTTTGGGAAGGCCAGGTAGCGTTCTTCCCGTCCTGACGTTATCTTCCCTGGCTTTATTAGCATGTTTTCCTGAAGCTCTCTGCCCACTCATCCCATTGATTATCCTGCTGGTTGGGCTCTGAGGCGGTGCCTGGCTCTCCCTCCAGCATGTGCTTGGACACCTGGCATGGTATTGAGTGTGAGAGAGAGTTGGAAATCCAGGTGTTGCACCTCATCACCAGTAAAAGCATTCCAGTCTTGGTTTTTTCTTATTATGGAAAAAAAGCGCGAATTTTTTATAGGAGCTAAGACAATTAAAAGACAGAAAAGCTGGAGTTGTACGTTTAGATGCGATATTAGGCAGAAATTTGTTTCTATAAGGGTGGTGAGAAACAGTGCCCAGAGTGGTTGTGGGCTACCCATCCCTGGAAGTGTTCAAGGCTGGGTTGGGCAGTGTGGTCTGGTGGAAGGTGCCCCTGCCCGTGGCAGGGGGGTGGAACGAGGTGGGCTTGAAGGTCCCTTCCCAGCCAAGCATTCCACGATTCTGTGATTGTGTCGTGGAACCGGTGCCCGCAGTGCTCCATGGATGCTGTGGCAGGTGCTGTTGGCTCTCGGGGTGCTGTGGGCTCATCGGCCGGGCTCCAATACTCCATCCTCACCTGGGAATGCTGCTGCTCCAGGTTGTTTTTCCGCAGCGGGAGCCCAGTAACATCTGTGCCGGTCTGCGCAGAACGAGAGGGACGGCGGAAATGAGAAACCCATCAAACTTTGCCTACAGAAGTGCTCATTAGCAGCCTCCCTCTGTCCATGGCCATGCATGGCTTAGTTCACTTTGGAGCCAGCCTGTTCCATTTGGGTTAATAGACGGAATCTCTGTTCCATTAGGTGCATTACAGTGACAGAGCGCCAAGGGAGAGGGAGCTGGTGCCTGTCAGCCGCCCGAGGACCGGGCTGTCACTTGTGCCATCAAGCCTTCCTACTTATTTGCAATTTTATTTTCAGATGTGATTGACATCTGGAGGCTCTGACATTCTCGGCACAAACATACAGCCTGTTATTATGCTTGCATTAACATTTTGATAAACACACAGTGCAGCATTGAAAAAGTAATTACATGTCATCACATCTCTGCCTCATCAAAGAAAACTTTGCTGTGTAATTGCTCCAAGATTTACCCAGGTACAATGTGCTGCTTCCAGTAAAGGCTCCTTTCTCTTGAAGAGCTTGCATTTACCTTTTAAGATGCACAATATCTTTTCCCCACGGGGCTTTCTAGGGCTAAAATAAACTCAGCAATATAATTTAGCTTTTCATAAATACACTTGGATATTAGAGCGCGGTACTCTTTGCATAATATTTATTTAATGCTGGATGTAAATATGCTGTGTATTATATGGGTAAAGCTATCAAGGGAAATTTTTTGCAGACAGGTAGAAATAGCACATTGTTACCCTGGCTCCTGCATTAGCACAAGGGCCCTTTGCACTTGTATTTATATGGGTACTTCTCACAATGACATCTAATTTTACAATAAAGTGAGCTTAGCTGAAGCGCTTCGCTGCAGATTCTAAAATATTGGCTATTTCCTCGCTTGTAAAGGACTTTTCTGATGGGTCTCTGAAAGAAGTATTATATGGAAGAATACAAATAATTTCAAGAGGGTTTTTTTTCTCCCCCTTCCTTCAGAGCCGAGTAAGGAAGAGAAAACCTCATTGATGTTCAGTCAATAAATCTTGCGAGATAGGTGCTGAAAGACCTGAATAAAGGTAGAAGGGAAAAGCAGTATATGATGATAAACCAGGTGAAGTGGGCAATGGGACAATTGCTGGCCGTGGAGTGTTTCAGATTCTTTTCTTTAAGGTGCTCTGTGCTGGCCGAGGCACATCTCTCCTGCCTGGGAAGCCAGGATAATACGAGCTGGCTGTTTCCACTGCTGGCTGATGGGATTTTATCCCTTTTGCTAAAGCAGTGCTCGTTTGGGCTCTGGAATTACAAGTTTCATGTCGTGCCCCCAGTTCTGATGGGACTGAACCCTGATATTTCCTACCAGCAGGTGAAGTGTTGAATATTTGGTCTGGGTGGTTCAGTTTTCACATTTCAAGGTTTCTTCGTGGTCTGTGGTTACTGGAGAGATGTGGAGGCTCGTGCATTGCGAAGTTGGTCTAGTGCTGCTTCTGGAGCGGGGAATAATTCTTTGGATTGTTCATGAGAGGAGCCTTACGAACAAATCCTTTGGGAAGCCTCCTCTCCCTTACTGTAGCAATGAGGAAAATGAGTGAGGAATGGCCTTAACAGTCACTTCCATCTTCTGTCCTCTGCCTTTATCAGGGCTTCTGTTTCCAAAGGAAAATGTTCCCCTATCTTCTGCAGGAACAGGCTTTCTCTGCCTTCTCCTGGAGATACCAGGGAAATGATGTCTAATTCTTTTCATCCAAGGTGGTCAGGGAATCACAGAATCGCTAAGATTGGAAAAGACCTTTAAGATCATCAAGTCCAGCTGTCAACTGAGCCCCACCACCACGTTCACCACTAACCCACGTCCCTAAGTGCCACGTCCACGTGTTTTCTGAACACTTCCATGGGATGGTGACTCCACCACATCCCTCTGCAGTCTGTTCCAATGCTTGACAATCCTTTCCAGGAAGAAATTTTTCCTAATATAAAATTTTTCTAATCTAAACCTCCCCTGGCACAACCCGAGGCCATTTCCTCTCATCTTCTCAGTCTGAGCCTGTCGCTGCCAGGTGGGACAGCAGTTGTGCCAACCTTAGAGCTGCCACCACCTGAGCATATTGGCTTTTCCAAAAAACAATTCCCTTTCCTCCCTGGGCTTGGTGCCGGCTCCAGCAGAGCTGTCTGGTGTTACAGAAGCAGAGCAGCACTCCCGGGGTTGGGATCCCCCAAATCCCTGCCCTCTGGGGGATATCCTTTCTCCAGGAGATGCCAGCATGGATGGAGCGTGGATTGCTGCTCAGGAGCAGCTCGTTGGCTGCTGTGTGCCAGCCAGGGAGCTCAGCATCCCTCAGCATCTCTCAGCATCCCTCTGCATCCCTCAGCATCCCTCAGCATCCCTGACCTTGCTGGGAATGACCGGGGCCATGGGGAGCACTAGGGCTGGCTGGCACACGATCTCAAGTGTGTTTAATGGTTGGATAATGCCCCGTTAATGTCTGTTAATCCTCTCAGGAACTTGGTATTAGCTCAGCTTTAGCACCAGACTGAGTCACTGCTCTAACAGGATGCACCCAGGCTGGTGCTGGGAACATCTGTATCTCACATCTGTATTATTATGATTATAGGCTTGTGGCCTATATACAGTGTCTATGAAATTAGATCTGGTATTATACCTCCCGAGCAGCTGGGGGGGTTAATTCCCTCTCCTTCCTGCTAATGAGGGCTGGAAGGGCTGGAGCAGTGACCCTGGGAGATGTCAGGGATCCTGTGTTGCCAGGGCTGAGGATGCTCTGGATTGGTCCTGGGGGTGGGGGGAGATGCCAGGCTCTGACCTGCTCTGTTGAAGGACAAAAACAGTCTGGGCAAGTGAAGGTCAGCCAGAAGTGTTTGGAACACTCTCAGGCACAGGGTGGGATTTTTGGGATTATCCTGTGCAGGGCCAAATATTGGACCCAGTGATCCACGCAGGTCCCTTTCCAGCTCAGGGAAATCTGTGGAAATCTGTGAATTACAGCACAGGCTGGTGTTTTGTTGTTGTGTTTGACCTTCTGCTTTCTTACCTGTTGTGAGGAACGGCTCCCTGGATTTTATTCTTTTGCATCCCGATGAGCTGTGAGCTTCTGCTTTGCCCCAAAGCTTCGACGTGTGGTCCCCCAAACCCACAGCTCTGTAGCCGTGAGGAGCTGAGGGATTGGATTCTGTCAGGTGAGACCCCACCTGCAGAGCTGCCTCCAGCTCTGGGGTCCCTGTACAGGAAGGACCTGGAGCTGCTGGAGGAGGCCTCAGAGGAGGCCATGGAGAGGCTCCAGGGCTGGAGCCCCTCTGCTCTGGAGCCAGGCTGGGAGAGCTGGGGGTGTTCACCTGGAGAAGGGAAGGCTCCAGGGAGACCTTAGAGCCCCTTCAGTGCCTAAAGGGGCTCCAGGAGAGCTGGAGAGGGACTGGGGACAAGGGATGGAGGGACAGGACACAGGGAATGGCTTCCCACTGCCAGAGGGCAGGGATGGATGGGATATTGGAAAAGAATTTCTGGCTGTGAGAGTGGGAAGGCCCTGGCACAGGGTGCCCAGGGAAGCTGTGGCCGCCCCTGGATTCCTGGGTGTGTCCAAGGCCAGGCTGGACAGAGCTTGGAGCAGCCTGGGATAGTGGAAGGTGTACCTGCCATGGCAGGGGTGGGATTGGGTGATTTTTAAGGTCCCTCCCCAACCTAAGGCAGTGTCTGATCCTGGGATTCTGGGATTTGGGCAGCAGCAGAGCCTGGCTGTTGTTTTCCAGCTGGAGCACATGCACACTGACGTAGGAACAGGCAGGGAAGTCCCATGTGCCATCCTGGCCTGTCACTGTTTATTGCATTACTTATCCCAAGGAGCTGTTGCAAGTGCCTCACGATTCCTCTTCATCTTTTCCGTCCTTACCCATTTACTTTCAGGACATTTACATTTAAATGTGTGTTTCTGCAGAAGCTTTACAGGAAAGCAATGCTGGACCAAAAAAAAAAAAGAGAGAGACTCTAAAATGCATTTTTCATGCTCCTTCATACTCTATTGATTTTGTTTTTCTCATTTTTTCTTATAAAGAGAAGGTTTTCTAATACATTTTTCAGAAATAAAGGAGTCAGCAGTTCTACTCTCCTAAAGCAATAGTTATTCACCGAGATTACAAACAGAATTTGGGAGGGAGGGCTATTTATATAAATTTCCCTTTTCAATAAAATGAATATGGTGAAAAGCAGGCAGCTCCAGAGCCGTGTTCCCAAGCAGAGAGTTCTGATCCTGAGTTTCTCCCTTGCCTGGAGTGTTGGTGATGGGCAACACACTTCACTTCCATGAAATTATGGAATATTGTGGGCTGGGAGGGACACACAGGGATCATCCAGTCCAGCTCCTGGCCCTGCACAGACACCCCAACAATCCCACCCTGGGCATCCCTGGCAGCGCTGCCCAAACGCCCCTGGAGCTCTGGCAGCCTCAGGGCTGTGCCCATTCCCTGGGGAGCCTGGGCAGTGCCCAGCACCCTCTGGGGGAAGAACCTTTCCCTGATATCTGAAGGATATTCCCTGATATCTCACACTCTGTCCACGTGTGAGCCGGCGACGAGGGAGCCGCAGCCACTCAGCGCTTCCCTCGACAAGCACCTTGTAGGAAAAAATCAGTTTTCTCTTGTCACAAGGCGAGAACTTATTTGTAAGCACTGGGTTGCTGTGGTTTGACATCATTGACGTCCAAAATTCCAGCTCCTGGTTTGAAACGGCTGTTTTCAAATGCTGTTTGTGTTGGTCTGTTTGAAGAAGGAAAGGGGAGAAAAAACAGGACGACAAGCAGCATGTCAAAGTTATTGAGAAGAATTGCTGTCACTGCCGTGCCTGCCTCATCTCCCAGGGTTTTTTTCCAGTTAGGGACTGTTTCTGAAATCTTGATAGTATTGGGTGGGTTTTTTGCATTTGTGAGCATCGTTGTTTTTGCTGCCTCATAAAAAATCCCGGGCCCTCTGTGTAGCTGCATTTTGCTGCAGCCAGCCATGCATCCTGGTTAAACTCCTGGAGCTGGCCAGCAGCTGCCAATGATAGTCAATAATGTGCCCTTTTATACAAAATCTGCCTTCTCACTTTGGTGGAAAACAAATGGGAGCACATCTCCTAAATGGCAAAGTTTGGCTCAGAGGCTCAGCTCCTCTTTTTGTGTGTTTGGCTCTGGGAATATTGAGCCGGGGTCAGACAAGAAAGTGCTCTTGTGCTCCCACCTGGGGCACTTGGAAATGAAGAGATTTGGGCAAATAACACAAATTTTGAATTAAACCTCATGTTCTACCTTCCCCCCACCTGGCCCCCCGGCCCCCCATTTTTATACTGCTGCTATTATTTAAAATATTAATTATTTTTAATAACAACATTGCCATTATAATTTAACTTCATGATGATTTTTGCTTGCTAAGTGCCTCTGGAATGTCCTCCCCCTTGCTCTGAGTCTCTGCAGTCTCTCCCTGTTTGCTGCAGATGAGCTCTGCCTGCCTGCCTTCTTGCTCAGGGTTATTTCCTCCTCCCCCACTTTTGTGGACCAAAATGTCTTTGCCGACTGCGGGAACCTCCCCCTTCTATTTATCCTTGTTCTTTGTAATCTCGTACAATGTAGCTTAATCAACCCACTGGTGCTCTGCTGAATCCTGTCTGGGAGACACAAAGGAATTAAAGAGGTTGAGTGTTGAAAAGCTTTTTCCAGTGTCTGAGTTGCCTCCGGGAGAGCTGATCCTTGTGCCGGGCGCTGCTGGGGATCAGCACCCGCCTGGGCGCACGGGCTGCGCCAGCCCCTGCTCCTGAATTTCACACTTACACCCCGAAAATGTTCCCATCAGGAGGCTGACTGTGACCCAGAGCTCCTGCAGAGCACCAAGGGGGCTTTCTGATGAAGCAGAAAAGGACCTGGGGGTCCTGGTCGAGGGCGAGTTGGACATGAGTCAGCAGTGCCCTGGCAGCCCAAAGGCCACCGTGTCCTGGGGACATCACACCCAGCCGGGCCAGGGAGGGATTGTCCTGCTCTGCTCTGGGCTGGGGTGGCCTCACCTCCAGTGCTGGGGGCACTTCGGGCACCACAATATAAACTGATCTAAAGCTGGCAAAAAAGAGTCCAAAGGAGGGACATGGAGATGGGAAAGGGCCTGGAGGGGCCACAGGAGGAACAGCTGAGGGCAGTTGGTTTGTTCAGCTGGAGCAGAGGAGGTGAGGGCAGAGCTCAGTGGGGCTGCAGCTCCTCCCGAGGGGCAGCTCCGATCTCTGCTCCCTGGAGCAGGGACAGGACCCAGAGAATGACTGGAGCTGTCAGGGAGGTTTAGGCTGGAGATCAGGGAAAGGTTCTTCCCCCAGAGGATGCTGGGCACTGCCCAGGCTCCCCCGGGAATGGGCACGGCCCCGAGGCTGCCAGAGCTCCAGGAGCGTTTGGACAGCGCTGCCAGGGATGCCCAGGGTGGGATTGTTGGGGGGTCTGGGCAGGGCCAGGGGTTGGACTGGATGATCCTGTGGGTCCCTCCAGCTCAGGACGTTCTGTGATCTGTGACTCTGGGTGTCTGTGCTCCAGCTGGTGCCCAGGACTGGCAGAGGGGACTGGGGCTGGGGCTGGACTCATACCCCCCAGGTGTTTGAGCCATCGCCCTGCTAACACAGCCCTCGGAGCTGCCTTCCCTCTGTCACTGTGAACTGTCCTTTAATTCCACTCCCGTGTGCCCTCCCTCCCCTGTCAGTGCTGATCCCAGACCCAAGCACACTCCACAGCAGCTCGCAGTGAAGGGCGTGGAGGTGCCCCGTGGGAATATCGCCTTCCCATGTCCCATTGGATTCATTAATAACAACATTATGTTACGATGTTTTCCCCTTGTATTATTCTATAGATCATTTTTATTATGTAGATACAAACCCTTTGATATCGTAATTGTGAAGTACACGTTATGAAGACAAATGTGTTTGGCTTAATGAGAATGGATTGCCAATAAAAGCTGAAATAGAGGAAAGCATTTTATTATTTTTTTTAGCATTAGCCCTCGTAGAAAGTGTTGTCAGACTGAGCATGCAGCAGAAAAGAGCCTCGATGCAAGGAGTCTCTTTAGTCTGTTGATAGAGCATTGGCTTCCGGAGTGTTGTGGTTATCTGATTAAAAATAAACTACCTCAGGTGGCTGCACAACTGAGAAAATCAACAAAAGGATGAAGTGAAGTGTGGTGTGTGCACTGCAGAGGTGGAGCTGGATCACTCCCAGAAACCTGGAAATTCTTCTGGAGAAACTCCTGAGTTTGCAGGTCTGTGTGGTGAGGGCGGAGGATAAACTCTTTGGGACTGCTGAGGTGCTGGATACCACAAGCTTGGAGGGACTGGTGGTCCTGCACTCCTAGAAGAATGATTTTCTAGAGGAAGGATGCAATAAATAATTTGCCTGAAATAGAGAGGTCAGGGCATTGTCCAAGACGTGAGGAGATCTTTGCTGTGGGCAAACTACAGAGAAAGTGTGGAGTGAAGCCATAAAAGATAAAAACCATCGGTTTTTAGGAGCACAGACCTCTCCAAGCCCCTTTATCATCCTTCCAGTGCCTGAAGGAGCTGATAAGAAAGATGGAGAGAGACTCTTCACAAGGGCCTGGAGGGACAGGACGAGGGGGAATGGCTTCCCACTGCCAGAGGGCAGGGATGGATGGGATATTGGGAAGGAATTGTTCCCTGGGAGGGTGGTGAGGCCCTGGAACAGGGTGCCCAGAGAAGGTGTAGCCACCCCTGGATCCTTGGAATTGTCCAAGGCCAGGTTGGATGGGGCTTGGAGCCACCTGGGACACAGTGGAAGGTGTCCCTGCCCATGGCAGGGAGTGGAATGGGATGAGCTTTAATGTCCTTTCCAACCCAAACCATTCCAGGATTTTATTACTTCAGTGGCCAGCAGCCCTGTATTGAAGTACCCTGCAGTGTGGAGTGAGGTGGGGAGCGTCCTTGTTCCTGCTTTGCAGACGGAAATGGGAACTCTTGCTGCATTCAGGGAAGGACCCAGGATTTCTGGATGTCAAAGGCCTTGCTGGGTGTGGGTGGGGAGAAGCCGTCCCACGGCCAGCTGGAGGCAGGGGGATGCAGGGATCAGCAGGTGAGCTGGAGCAGGGGCTCTCTGTTCTCCCCTCCGTCGCGGGCTGCCCAGGCAGGAGCGGTTGGCACAGGGCAGGACGGGCTGCTCACGGACAGGCAGCCCCAGGCCGGGCTCTGCCCACCTGTGGCTGCCGAGCGAGCTCACCCCGAGCTGCCAGCCCCGGGAATCGCTGGCGAGCAAACAGATGGAAGGAGCCCTCTCCCCATCTGACGCCAGCACAGATTTAATCAGCTCACACTTCCCTTTTCCACCTGGCACAGGCACCGGGAAATGGATCTTGATTTGCGTCCTCCCAGTTCTCCCCGTAGACTCTTGACATCTTTGTTTTCTTGCGACTTAACAGCAGCAATTGCAGCCCAGCACTTTGCCACCTGTCGCAGGGACGAGCCCGGTCCCTCCCTGGCTGTCACTGCTTTGCTTTTTGGTTTTTTGACTCTGCTTTTTTTTTTTTGGGAGCAAGAGGAGGCAGGATGGAGATACAACAGGATGAGGAAGAGAGCTTTGTTCCAAATATTGCTAAAAGTGGGGCTGTTCCACTCTTGTACGTGTTGCCGTTGCTTGCAAACTTCTTAATATTTCATGTCTTGTGTTCTTGGAGCCCACCTCTTGGAACTGGTTACTGAACGTTAAAGCTGTTTTCAGTAGGGAACAGAAGGGGGAAAAAAATCCCAAATGCCCTCAGGCATTATATTAAAGCTTAAAACAATGATTTTTTTTTCCTTTGAGATGGGAAAATGAATGAAAGCCCCAGCAAAGGAGTTTTGTTGCGTGAGAAGGACGACCCCAAAACAGTCCTGCTTTGAATATGTCCTGCTGAGGGTTTTCAAGGAGAGCAGCCTCTGTTGTTTGGATGGGGAAATGGAGGCACAAACCCGAGCTGATGGAGGAGGAGAGAAGCCAAGTCTCGCCCGCTGCACACAGTGGCCTTTGAACGCGGTGTCTTCCTGAAAGAAAGGAGATTAATTCATATTGCCTGAAAAAAAATCCACATGTGAAGTGAGGGAGGGGAAAAGTCCCTCCCTGCCTGTGCTGTCACAGGGATTTGTGCGTCTCAGCAGAGCTGTCAGAGTTAAATCCAAACACAACCATTGGAGCCAAGGAAATTGAGACGTGAAAAGTATTTTATTAACATTCTGCTATTGATTTCTTAATGGCTTTTCTTCCTGGAAACAGGCAAATATTTGCTCTGCTTGGAAGGTGCTTGGGGCAGGGGCTGGCGGAGGCGCAGCGGGTGTGGGGTGCCATGAAGGGGTCCAAGGCTGAATCCCAACCTGCCCCTGGAGAGGAAATGCCCAGTGAAGAAAGTACAGGAACTTTGGCAAGGTTGGATTCGGTTTCCACCCTCGTGCGCCCCTTCCCCTTTGAACATCGCTGTTATTTTAAGCTTTCAATGCAGCAAGGGAAGAGAAAGGAAAAAAAGAAGAAAATCACTTTCCACTTGCAAATGATTGTATAAAGCACATCAGTGCAGCAGTGCGAGGTGAGGAATCTGGGATAATAACACCGACCTGGAAGGAAACTCATCCATTCGCTCCGCCTCCGCCCCGCCGGTGGCACAGGGATGCGTCAAACTCGGCTCTGCTGGCTCCTGGTTGTTCCACTGAGCAGCCCAGTTGCCTGGAAAGCTCAGTAACTTGTTTGCTCCACTCTTGACTTCTGATTCTTCCCTCTCTCCACCTCATTTTTTTTTTCAGGACTCTGTTATATGAATATCCTTGGCTTAATTTGCATTGCATTAGAGTAAAACATTTTAAATTTCTTCACAGCAGAAGTAAATCTGACAGACTTTATGAAGCCATTATACCTGCAGGTATTTTATACTTTTAAAATACATTCTTGTCAAGCTATCTTAATTATATTATTATATGTACTTTTGAACTCGGATCCACTCTCGGGTGATATATTACGCTTCTGACAGTGCAGTCCTAAAAAGCTACAATTTATATCAAAGCTTTGTGGCTGAACAAAGATGTATCTATTATGGATTCGGGGGAATTTATTAATTTACTGTTTTGGAACACTTATTCATTGACAAAGCTTGCTGGCTTTAAATTTCCAGCGGGCGATTATTGTGTGCAGCGTTTCTGTGGCTTTGGAGGTGTTGGGATTGCAGCTGAGAATGCAGGAGAGCAGCTGGAGGTACAGAGTGCTGGAGACTTTGCCTGGCTTTCCTCTGGGGTCAAAGTTTATAGCATTGCCCATTCCTGTGCCAGTGTCCACAGTGTGATCCCCTACGGGACATCCCCTGCTCTCTGAAGGACCTGCCCTGGCTAAAAAGTCTTCAGCGGGTCCTTCAACAAAACTGTTCAGTGCTGGAAACCTTTGGGAGTTCAGAGCATGCAAGGGAAGTTCTTTGCTGCAATACAAACCCTGTTTGCAGGAGGGATTTTGCTCACAGAAATCAGAGAATTCCAGAATGGTCTGGATTGGAAAGGACCTAAAAGATCATCTTGTTCCACTCTGTGCCATGGGCAGGGACACCTTCCACTAGCCAAGGTGGCTCCAAGCCCCATCCAGCCTGGCCTTGAACGCTCCCAGGGATCCAGGGGCAGCCACAGCTTCTCTGGGCACCCTATGCCAGGGCCTCCCCACCCTCACAGGGAACAATTCCTTCCCAATATCCCATCTAACCCTGCCCTTGTCCTGTCATTCCATGCCCTTGTGAAAAGTCTCTGTCCATCTTCCTTGTCAGCTCCTTTAGGCCCTGGAAGGTGCTTCAAGGTGTCCCTGGAGCCTTCTCTTCTTCAGGCTGAGCAACCCCATCTCTCCCAGCCTGGCTCCAGAGCAGAGGGGCTCCAGCCCTCGGAGCATCCCCATGGCCTTCTCTGGACTTTTTCCAACAGAAGAGCAGCGTAGAGGGGGAATCTGTCCTGTTGGCTGGAGTTGTCTTTGGGTGTCCCAAGGCTTGGGCATCAGGAGGGGACACAGGGCTGCCCGTGGAGTTGTTCATCCCCCTGACCACAGGCACACTGTGCCCCTCCTGGGCCTTGAGGTTATCACCCAAAAAAGAGGTTGGTGGTAAATCTTTATCAGTTCAGGACTTCCTGGTGGAGGGGGTTGAATATTCCTCCAAACTCTTGGTGAATGGTTTTGCTGCAAGGGGAAGCCACGTGCTCATCCTGAGTTCCATTTTCCAGTAAATCAGCCCAGGGATGTGCGAGAGCTCCACTTGTCCCTGGCAGTGGGGTTGGAAGGAGATGATCTTTAAGGTCCCTTCCAACCCAAACCACTCCATGGCTCTGTTGTTCCATCAAAAATTTGTTAAGACATGAAAAGACCTCCAAGATCATCAAGTCCAGCATGTGACCAAACACCACGCTGTCACCCAGACCGTGGCCCTAACTGGACACCTCCAGGGATGGTGACTCCACGCTGGGCAGCCCCTTCCAGTGCCTGACAACCCTTTCCACGAAGAAATTCTTCCTGATGCCCAACCTATGGTCTGCAAAGAGCTGGGCCAGTGACACGGAGAGGTGAAGGTCCTCTCCATCCTTCCTTTTCAAACTCTTCCCCAAATCCGTGCTGGATCCAGGGCTCAGGGCTGGCAGCCACAGCTCTTTGGGCTCCCCTGGTCATTTTTCCTCCTATTTAACAGCGAGAAACAGATCAACAACAGCTCCCACGCTCATTAAATTGCATCAACTTCTGCCCTGATGAGCTCCCGTGGATGGGAGGTCTCAGCTGAGGTGGCACCAAGGTGAGGGGAACTTCTCCCATCCCCGCTGGGTGCTGGCAGCTCCAGGAGAGCCGGGGCTGGAGACGCAGTGAGCCAGGAGCGTTTATTCCATGAACCTCCTTCTCCAGTGACTCTTCTCCTCCCGCCTCTGCTCGGATTAAGGAGGCGAGGAGAGCTGGAGGAGCAGCATTAGACTTTCTATTCTAAGCAATCACCAAAATCCACTCAGGAAGTTTAATTGCTTCAAGTAAAACTTGTAAATACCGACAGGGCACAAAGCACTTGAGCTGGCAATTTTCTTCACTGCTGTCTTCGGATTCAAATGATATTTTTCGTTCCCTATTGTTGTTCTAAAGGTTTGGAAGAGCACTGATTTTTTTTTTTTTAATTTTTTTTTTTTTTTGGTAACTGTTTTTTTTGCAACTTTTTTTTCCTCTTCAAGCCCTGCACTTCTCTCCCAAAACATGTTCCAGTCAAGTTCACTGAAATTGTCTTGGTACTGTCAGAAAAATCAGTTTGACTGCTTTATCTTGTAAAACTTTCAAAGCTAAAAATTAACTGACATTTCCAAGTGAAATGTCATTTTGCTCCAAATAAATAAATAAATAAATCCAATGTTTTGACATTTTTAAAGCACTCTTCTTTTGTAAAAGAGAAAGAAGTTCTTTAAATGAAAGTCGTGTCAAAACTGACTTTTTTTCCCTCTTTTTTTGCTCAGAGAAGTTTTGACTTTAATGGATTTCTTTCTGTGAGAAGAAATTGAGTGGCTCACCCGTGAGGCCAGGCTGGCCCCAGGAGTGACTGGGGGGGGATCCTATGGGGATCCAACCGGTGTGGAGAGGCACTGGAGGAAGTCTTGGCTGGGCAACTGGATGGTTCTGCATCCCTGGCTGTATATAAATATACATTTCCCATCCCTGGACGTGTCCAAGGCCAGGTTGGACAGGGCTTGGAGCAGCCTGGGACAGTGGAAGGTGTCCCTGCCCATGGCAGGGTGTGGAACTGGATGGGCTTTAAGGTCTTCTCCAACCCAAACCATTCTGGGATTCCATGATTTTATATAAATATATATAAATCTTTATTCTGTGCTGGTTTGACTGCTTGTTTAGAAGTTGAGGCAAATTTCCAAAGCAGCTGAGCAACTCAAGCATTTCCTGTGGTGTCCTGGGACACAGAACCCCGGGAATGTCTCTTCTCTTCCGCTGGGCTCTGGAAAAGTGGAGATGTCTGATCACAGAACCATTAAGGTTGGAAAAGACCTCGAAGACCATCAAGTCCATCCTTTGATGGGACACCCACCCCCATGCCCACTGAGCCATGCGCAGTGCCACGTCTGCTGGTTTTTGAGCCCCTCCAGGGATGGGGACTTCACCACTGCCATGGACAACCCCTTCCAATGCCTGTCCACTCTTCCAGGGCAGAAATTTTCCCTGATATCCACCCTGAACCTCCCCTGGTGCACCTTGAGGCTGTTTCCCCTTGTCCTGTCACTGTTACCTGAAAGAAGAGCCCGACCCCCACCTGGCCACAACTTTCAGGGAGCCAGGAGCTCCCCCAACTTGCTGTTGTTTGGGTCAGCCTTGGAAACAGCAGCTTTTCCCCTCATTTTGTTTTATCTCGCTGTGTGGCTGTTAAAATGAAGATAAAGAACAGCATCTGAGCAAACATTGGCCTCAACTCCAACTTCCCTGATTTTCACCCCAAGAGCCGCACTGGGATGTGCCTGAGTGTGGGTTTAGTGTTCACTCACCCAGACCCACTGAATGGACAACTTAGAGCTGTGCAAGGCTGGTTTTTTTACTATTTTTACATTGATTGATGTGCTCCCTGCCTTCAGTGGAAGTGGCGTGCCTTGCTGAGGGAAGCAGATCCCAGTGTATTAATTCAGACACATTCCATGGCTCAGGGGGCTCTGAAAGCACTGCAGCAGAGCTCAGGTTTAAGGAGGGTGGGCAGAGCTCTCCAACAGCCTCCAAGGTAGGACCCTCAGCTTGAGGGCTGAGCCAGGGGAGCTGCTCCCTGTGCCCCCAGCGGGGCAGGGCAGTCGGAATGGCTCAGGGCAGGTTGGGAGTTGCGTCACGAAAAAATACAGAAAAAACACTTCTGTAGCTGCTTGTCTCGCCTTCGTGCCAGGGAGTGCAGTTGATGTTGGTAAATCACTGCAGAATGTTGTAAATGATGTGTGGAAGGAGAAAAGGCAAAAATAATCCCTTTCTTCATGCAGGGAAATCTTCTGTGTTGGGGACAATTTATGGCAGAGTCTTCCTGTAATGACAGGGCAGGAGAACCTTCTGCTCTAGAGGGGTGAAAAAATTCCCCCTTTGTTTTTATTTCCATCATAGGTTTTTTTTTAGTATCTTATTTCCCTGCAAACTATCCTCCCAAAATACTCCGGGGCCTCCCGAGCCAGTACTTGGGTCAGCCACACTTTTCATACACTATGATAGTTTCACCCCCCATTTTCCCTGCTGCTGAGGCTTTAGAGAGGTTTCAAAGCCAATTCCATTTTCCCTCTGGTGTTTTGGGGTTTTTCTTTCTTTGTTTTGGGTTGATTGGTGTGTTTGGGTTTTTTGTGTTGGGTTTTTTTATTTGGCAAGGCCATGCAGTTCCCATGCCTGCAGTTCCTTCCCTTGTGCCTTTCTGGGGTGGTCTGGAAGCAGCTGAGCACAGACAGTGGGAGAAGAGCACCGACAGCCTTGGACACGCCAAAAATTGCTGCAAAGCAGAGGGGAATCATGACTGACCACGGTGGGGAAGGGTCATAGTCTCAGTTTAAATTCCAGTGGGGACATTTAGCTTGAGCATCTGGAAAATCCTTCTCTCTGTGAGGAGAAAGAACCCTGGAGGGGTTTGGGGCAGCTCAGACACACAAGAGCTGTTTTTACTGGGGGCACAGCTCCTCCTGGTACCAGAGAAATGCAGAATAAGGAGAGTGGCTTGAGAGGACCTGGAGGGATCACATAACTCATCCATTTTCCTCCAAGTCCTGGGTTAGGCAGTGCTGGCTTTATCCAGGATTAGGGACCATCTCACTGGAAGGAGGATTTGGTTGTGGCAGGTGGAGATGCCCATTTGGGAGGCTGGTGAAGGGGACACCTTGCACTGTCCCAGGGTGCTCCAAGCCCCATCCAACCTGGCCTTGGACACTTCCAGGGATCCAGGGGCAGCCACAGCTCCCCTGGACAACCTGTGCCAGTGCCTAATACACACCCGGTACCTGCACCGCCCACCCACCCTTGTCTGTCTCCCTCCTTCCAGCAGCCCTTTCCAGGGCTGGCTGGTGCCAGGGCAGCATCACCAACCCTTCAGCAGTTGCTTCAGAAGAAAGGAAAGGACTTTGACTACTCCTTGGCAAGGGTTCAGATCATCTGAGACCGGCCCAAGAGGGAGCTGAAGCCCAGACATGGCCCCAGGCCCACGGAGCAAAGCTGCTATTCTGAGAGGCGAAGGAAGGCGAGGCTCTATTGGGGATCTGTCAGGGCAGGCGAGCCGGGAGATGAGAGGTAGTCAATGGCATAAGAGATGTCAGGGTTTATTTCCAGTAAGAGCCGCTGAAGCTGGGAAAATCGCTCATTAATGCTTTATTGATATTCATGTTCCTATTGAAGAAGTCTGGGGTGGGAGGTGGAGCGGGGGGGCCGTGGCCCTGTTAATGGGGCCAGGCTGAAAATAGGTTCTTTTATGCCTGGGCAAAGGGGATGCACTGACCACGGGAGGTTTGCCTGTGTCAGTGTCTCTAAATAGAGTCTGGATCAGTGCTGTGGCTGAGCCAAAAGCTTTGGAGGAAAAAACTAATAACTCAGGTCAAACCATGCCAGGAGCACTGGAGTTCTTGCTCGCTTTTTTTTCTACAAAGGAAAATTTAAAGCAGATTGTTGTAAAACTGTGCAAAATGTTCGTCTGTGGGGTTTGGGACTATTTAACCCTCATGTTTGCTTTAGCGTTCTGTTTTTAGAGTAATTTGAATTTAAAATGCTCTATCAAAAGGAATTTATTTCCAAAATGTCAAATTACTTTATTTCAGAAGTGCTGACGGTAAAACGTTTGGCTTTTAAAAAACAAAGCAAACTCCATTAGCAGTTTGGCATTGGTGACATTCACAAATATTTTCTGTTTCTCTGAAATGCTTTATTCCCTACATTTCCTACACCCTGCCTGGGTTTGTAGCCAGGAACCAGGCTGAGCACTGCAGCTCCACAGGGAATGTCCCCACACCAAGCAATTCCCAGCACGGTCACAGCTTTTGGGGCTCGCTGGAAATGGGATTTCACAGAATCACAGAATCCTAGAATGGTTTGGGTTGGAAGAGACCTTAAAGCTCTTGTTCCATCCCCTTCTGCCATGGGCAGGGACACCTTCCACTAGCCCAGGTTGTGCCAAGCCCCGTCCAGCCTGGCCTTGGACATTTCCAGGGATGGGGCAGCCACAGCTTCTCTGGGCACCCTGTTGGTGGCTTTTCCTGTGCCTGATGCTCATCCCCTGCACACTCATCCTCTCAGCCTGCTCAGGCTCCATCTGAAGTGGCCAAGTCACTTCCCCAGCCCTTCCCAGATTGCTCTGGCTTTGCTGGAAGCCTCGCGCCTCACCAGAGCAGAGAATGGAGCAGGAGCCTCCCTGGGGGAAAGGCAGTGCAGGAGCAAACCTGCCATAGCTCAGTAATTGGGGCAGGTTAGGAGGTAAAACATCTCCTGGTATCATGTTCAATAAAGCTCTGCCTCTCACCTGTCTCGTGCAGCCTCATTTCCTGGGCTGTGGATCAGCAGGGAGCAGCCGATTGCTGGAGCCCTGTTGGCACATCTCGGAGGTCTGCCATGCATAATTCCCATTTTTTTTGAGTTTTGGCCTTTTTTTTGTTCTTTTTGCTGTTCCCATGCCTGCTCGCATGTTTGATCACAGCAGGATTTGTGGAAGGGCAGGATGAAACATCCCAAATGCTGAGCCAGACCCCAGTCTCCTCGCTGAACCACGAACTGCTCCTTCTGGATGTTATTTTAAGCTCAGTACATTCGCTGCTCTCCTGCATCCAGTCTGATCCTTCTGTCTGCTGGGACATTGTTTTAATGGAGCATTCCACGTGGTAAGAAGTTTATCCTTGTTGTTCCTGGCATATAAACGCAGAATCACTCTTCTCGTTTTATAGGTAGAGAACATTTTCCCCGGTGATGTCTCCTGCCAGTTTGCCTTCCCGAGGCAGGACAACTTCTCACTACAGCTGTGCTTCCTGGAGCACTGGCTGGGAAAGGGCTGGGTGCTCCCTCTTTGGGAGACACCTGGTGGGGCACCCAGAAGATGGAAAGCTGCTTGCAAATCCCTTCCCCCGTGTAAGAGAAGGGAGTGATGGATGTTTATCGGTGCCGAGATGATGGAAGATGCTCCCGTCAGGGTTATGGCACTGCTGCTCCCAGACCTAAGGCCATGGAAGCAATAACACGCAGGATATCGCTCTCCATGGTTTTATGGTCCTTTTCATCACCAGAAAGGTGCTTGGTTCAGTTGGAAGTTGATTAAACTTGCAGGGAAGGATCGTGATTTATGCCTGACCAGTCCTCCCAACCATTTTGTAGCCACAGTGTGAATTAAGGCTGATTAAAATCGAGGGAAGGTTCCCTTCTGCCTCACGCTGGGTTTTTGGATTGGGATGTCGGGAGTATCCATCCCAGCCTGTGCTCCACCAAGTCCCTGGCTGCCAGGCACTGATGGGAGAGGAGGGCACGGGCCAAAACACAAGAGCAGGGCACTTATTATTCCAAATGAAAAGCTGCTCTTCTCATTAAAGCTGAAAATTATGGTCTGCAGATAGCTCTGGTGGTGGTTCATGGAATCAATAAACCCCCAGTTTGTTTTGAAAGCCAAGTTGCCGAAATGCCAAAATACATATTTTGCAAATTGCTTAATTTCCATTTGAAAAGATCAAACCTTATTTCTTCTGAAAGCCGAGAGGTGGGGTGGGGGAGGTGACACACACACAGCAATTTCAGTCTTCTTTTTCCTGAAAGATCATCATTTGATGGAAACTGAGAGCAGTGGAGAAACTGCTTCCTTTTGTTTTATTTTGCTTTTTAAACAAGAACCATGCAGGGAAGCTGATGGTTCGAGTTATCAGGGAGTCTGGGCTAATTCCAAAGCAGCCAGAGCTGATTTTTGGAAGCAACATTTCTGGCTGTCAGGGCATCTTCCCTTGGCAGCTTCTGCCTTTTGGAGGCGTGATGGTCACCAGGGCTCTTGTGGATGCTCCTTGCTTCCTAAAACCCTCGTTTACACTGGAATGTAGGATATAAAAGCTCCTGTCAGGAAGGCAGGCTCACAGGAACGCTCTGGAATCACTGAGCAGGGGCTGCAGGGGAGCTGCAGGATGGAGGAGGACCCGGAATGCTGAGCCTGGAGATTTCCAAGGAGTTTTGTCCCGAGCTGAGCGCACGGGCAGGCGGCAGGCGTGCACTGGGCACGTGGGGCCTGTCTCAGCCCAGCTGTGGGATCCGTGGAGCTGAGCATCCTTCAGCCCCTCCAACGTGTCAATAACATTGGCATCAATTGGCTGCTGACTGCTCGGGAAGGGAGAAGCAATGCAGGGGGTCAGAGAAGCAGCTGGAAGGATAATTTACCTTAGAGGTGCCCGTGGCACTCACGGCCCTGCCCTGTGCCTCCACACCCAGGGACTTCTCTTTCTTTCCCAAAACCGCTTGAAAAATAAAGATGTATGATGCCTACTTGAGCAGAATAGATTGTTTTCGATTGCTATTCATCTATTATTTTAGAAAGTAAAATGAATAAAACTTATGCAGGTCACAGACATTAAAGAGCATTTTTATATCAGTTTGGGAGCGCTTGTCAGCTTTGATTTATTAAGTAACGTTCCCCGACTGGCTACTGGTGTGTGTTGTCAGTCTCTTGATAATGGATAGACCTCACAGCTGAATGCTCTGTGATTAGACTTCTCAACTATATATTTTTAAATAAAGGCATTGCTTTTTTGGGTTTGCTCATTTCCCTCTCTTAGGCAATTTCATTCATCTTCCCTCACCCTCCCTCTTTCCGCTGTAAATTTGTTGTTGTTGGAAGCTATGAGGATGCTAAATGGCACACAGAGGGTTTGGGTTGGGGTTTTTTTTTTTGTTTCTCCCCCTCCCAAGCTTGCTTCCAGCTTAGCTTGATGGATTAAATGTCATGGGGGGACAAAAGCGGGTAAGAGAAGCTATAGAAACAACTTTCCAGAGAGAACACGGCACGTGCTGCTCTCTTACTACGGCTGCGTCAGCATTTTTACTGTCACACTGCTCTTCCCTGGGGCTTAGGGATGGAATTACCAGGGCTGCGTGGAGAGGTGGCTGTGGGAGCCCTCGACCTCTCCGAAGGGAGCAAGGGCTGAGCAAACCCAACACTGCCAGCCCTGGTCCCTCCTCCGTGAGGCTGCTGGGAGTTAATGGGAATGTGAAGCCGTGCCCGGCTGATGAGGAGTGTTCAGGGAAGTTCAGAGGCGCTCTTGTACCTCCTCTCACCACAACAGTTTGTTTTCCCTTTGGAGGACGGCCCTGCGCTGGCCGAGCTCCAATCCCACTGCGGGGAGCCTCTCCGAGGTGGCTCGGGAGCCCCTGGGTCGCGAAGGGCAGGGATTTGCAGTGCTGGCTCGGAGCTGCCGTTACCAGGCACGTGCTGGGATCTTCTCCTGGGAACGGCAGCAAATGGGACTGAAGATGAGTATCCTGGGCTAAAATCCTCAGCTAGAACTGTAATTATGCTTTCATAAAGAGCTGAGCTGGAACGAGGATGAGATTGTCTCCCCAGGGGCTGCAGGAGCACTGGGACTGACTCATTAGCATGGAATTGCAACAGCGCAGGTGGGAGGCCACCAAGTGCCTTTGTAAATGAGTCTTGCAGATACTTCAGGAAGGGCAGAACTCAACAACTTCCCCGGGATGCTGGGATGAGGCAGCGACCTCTGCTTTTGTTATCCAAGGCTTTGGTCTCAGACCAAAACTGATCCGTCTGACTTGGGAAAATGCAGAATGCACTGATAAGAAAAAAAATATTGCACTGATTTCATAAGCCCTTTTACTCTTGTATGACTCTGAAAATTGCTTTTGATTTAAAGGTTAAGATCTGACAAGCCAACAGACCTTAAAGATCTTTTCTTTCCCCTCTTCTTTTCCTCCCCGACTCTTTCAAAACTTGAAAGATGAGAAAATCTGTGTAGGAACATCTGTATGGAGAGGGGGAGCAGCAATTCATTTGGGAAGTGCTTCCTGCTGCCTCTCCACTGCTGGCTGGGGACACGTTAGTCACACGAGGACTTGGTTTCCCCAGGCAGCCTCTGGTCCCTCTCACATCAAGATCCAGGCCCGGTGATGAGGGGCTGAGTGACCCCATGGGGGAAAGGTAGGGGGGTGAGGAAGAGGAGTGCCAGGAAAGGACAGAGCAGGGCTTGGAGCTGTGGTTTGGGAAGGACAAGTGACGTGTCCGTGGTGATTTGATGTGATGGTTGGCTGCAGGAGGCCCGTCTCGGAGCCAGGGTGAGCTCCCAGCAATGTCTTTGCAGCTTATTAAGTGTCTCCTGCTGCTGTTTCTCAGCCTGAAATGGCCTTAGTGGCTTTGCATGTTCCAGTGACAGTGCCATTATCTGCTAATAACACACGCATTCATTATGAAGCCACACTGTTGGCTTCATAAATGATGAAATGATACCACTACTGCTCCCTTAACAAATCCAACCCCAGTGTGCTCTGAAAAGTCTCATTATGGGCATTTTTGGTTTGTCCCTACTGACTGCTGTTTCTCAAGCTGCCCCGGTGGCAGGCAGGCGGGAATGTCGTGGACAAACAAGTGCTGGAGGCTCTCATGCCAGGGAGTCCCTGCTCTTGGGGAGGTGGATTTGCCATCAGGGAGAGGGATCGGCTCCCAGGCCCCCCAGGTGTGCAGGGAAGGGTCTCTGCTGAGAGGGGGCATTAGATCGGGGCCAAACTCCCTCGGGGTCAGTGGAGTTGGTGGGGAAGCACCCAGGGAATTCCACTGACGTGTCCCAGCCTTGGCATTGGAGGAAGGAGCTCTTGTTCTGGCTCTTGGCATCAGCAGCTGGGTTGGTTGTGCCACCTTTGGCTCCACGAGGAGCTCCCTGCCAGGCTCATCCTGTGGAGAGGGGGTGCCGTGTTTTAGGTGGGAGCAGGGCTGAAATCTCACAGAGTATTTCCCATGACCTGAGGGCAAACAGCTTCAGCCCTTCATTGCTTTAGACTCAACATGACTGCAGGAAAACCTCCATGTCCTACAGCAGAATCCACCTAACCAGGTCCTTTATTCCTCTTTTTTTTCTTTTTCTTCTTTCAAATAAAAGCGTCCACACTTTCTCAGGTAAAAACACATTTACGTCCACATTTACCAGGTAAAAACCTGGAGTATTTCTCCCTGAGAATGTGTAAAACAATATTCTCCAGTCTCCCTGTGCCAGTGGTGGTTCTCCTCCCAGCTGAACGTCCTCTGCGTGCCCTTCTCCGTTCTTGGAGCCCTGTGGGGAATTCATGGATTATCAGGAGGAGTCAGGACTTCCAGGTTAAGGACAGTGAGGGAATATGGACATGCCGGTGGATGTTACCAAAGGCAAGCTGCTGTGTGGCCCCCCAGCCCTCCCGATTCCCGCACGGCTCCTGCTGGAGCACCAGATGGGGTTTAATCGGGACTGCCGCGGGGTTATTATTAAGAGACATCTAGTTCTGGATGAGAGAAGATTATCCAGGGTTTATTTCCAGCTGATAACACTGTGCCCTCCACAACACCTTTTATCTGCGGATCTCAGAGCTCTTCACAGACTCAGTTAATTAAGCCTCACGTTGCCCCCTGGAGCCGCGGGTGAGACCCGGGCGAGGAGCGCTGGAGCTGCAATTAGGAGGGATCGGCTCTGGCAGGCAGATAAGACACATGATCTCCTGCCTCGTCTTCGCCGTCTTATTTGCATGTTTATCTCCCCTGTGCAGTTGAGAACGCTGAACCCGGAGGTTGCACCGCCTGCCCGAAGTTCTCATAAGGTGTCACACCGGACTGAAAACTTGTGGATCCCCTTTTCCAGCCCCAGGACGTGCTGGATGCAGAGATCCGTCAGTGGTGCACGATGCTGACTTTGTCCTCTAAGTCTCCCTTTTCTCCTTTCCCAGTGCTGGTTTTCCATGGGCTCCACGCCTTGGCTCTGCTCGAGTTTCCTTCCTGCAATCCCAACCTCCGAGTCTTCCTTTGCTCGAAAATAACAACAAAAACCCTCGCAGGCCTCCAAAAAAAGAGCTTTTGCTGCCTCTTCCCACAGGGCCAGATTCCTCAATAGTGATTTCTCTGGAGAGTAGCTGGGCCCGAGGTTTCCTTCCCCTCCTCTTTTCTTTTCTTTACTTTCCCCTAACTAAAAATCAGGAAGCTCTAAAATCCTCTTTGAAGTAACACTGTATGAAGAGGATTTATCCTTGTCCACTTAAATATTCATGACAGCTCGCATTTCTGTTCAAAAAGACACTTGTTTATTTAGATAAGATTTAATTTATTCATAATTTACCTAAATTTGCAGGAGCGTGCATGTACATTTTAGCTTATAAGTAGCGTAATACATAAAACATTATTGAGGCATGCAAATTACACAAATACAGCATTGGAGACTGCCTGCTTGTTTTAGGCAGATAACTAATTTCTTACCCTGAGTAGAGACACAAACACAATTGCCTGGGCTTGTTGCCTGGGATTTGGCGATTCTGAATTATTCTTCCCTTAATGCAAGAGGCACAGCTTTAGAGCGGGGCCGTGGCAAAGCCCACTTTTCTTGGACTGTGAACCGTAGTAATGCCAAAGCCCTTTGCTGGAATTTTTTTTTCCAGTCTTCTCTCTGGGGACTCCGTTTGGCTTTGTCTCAAATCTCTCAGTTCCTCTTTGTTTCCTTGGGATGGGGTTAGAATCTGTAGCAGGGCGTTGTCTCAGGGGGGTGATGGAGCAGATATCCCTGTTCCACACCATCCTCTGGCACTGTGGGATCTGCTTTTCCTGTGATGGACCTCGTTTGAGTGAACAACGGAGCCACTTTCACTAATTAACCCCTGCACCCTCAGGGTGATGTGGCCACTTGTTGATCTCCTTAGAGCAGAGCAATAAATGGCCCAAAATTTCCTCGTAGCCCCCAGGTATCCCATTTTCTACTTGCTTCCAGTTAATAATTGCACAAATTAGCACCCACACGATGTGCTAGGCTGGGGAAAGCAGGCTGGGCTTCCTCCCAAATCTCCAACCCCCTGTGCCATAAGACAGCAGCACAAGGGCTGAGGCTGGAAGTGCAGCAGAGATTTTTGGGCTCTGGATTTGGCAGCTGGGCAACAGGCACTGACTTAGCACCATCACTGCTCTCAGCACTGTTAGAAATTGTTCCTAACAGGACCAGTTCTGGTCAGGAATTAGACGTTTGCAGTTGAGTGTATGGAATACAGGGCTTGTGTCTGTGAAGCCTGTGGGAGACCTCTCAAGGACGTGAACATCGGGCAGATCCCGCCGTGTAGGGCTGTGTTACCCACAACCTGTAATTAAGGCTCTGTGACACCTCCCACGGGATTCTGCTTTCCCTTGCCTCTGGCTGTGCCAGGCTGCAACTGTTTGGGCTGGAATTCCCAGGGCCAGATGTCCTCCCGGGCTCACAGGCTTTGTTTGTTTGTTCTGCAGGGATGGACGAGGAGGGATGGGGACAGCAGGGCTGGTTGGTGCTTTTGATCTTTCCTAGCTGAAATCAGAGCCAACATTTTCCATCGTTTCCAGGACTGAGTTTAATGGGGAAAATACATTTTCCCTGGGTTTGCCTGCTGCAAAAATCACTAATGAGTATCTCCAGAGCCTGAGCACTTCAGGACAGGGACGGGTGGTTTTGGTGGATCATGAAAATGCTGTATTTTAATCTTGGAAAAGCCCTTCCACTTTGGGGAAAAAACCTCTCCCTGGCATTGGGAACAGCCTTGAGTGTGCAGGTGGATAGGGAGGGTAGAAACTGCTGGGGAAGTCCCCCCAGGGAGCAGTTTATGGTGGCACTGTCCCCTGTGTCCCTCATCCCACAGCCTCAAGGCTGCCAGGTAAACCAGAGCAGGCCCAGCCTTATTTCCATGGTCCTGCTGGGTCATGCAGCGAGGAGAAGGAGGTGGCTCTGTTGCATTTGCTTTGTAAGAGAATTTAATTACAGAGGCTTAATTACATAGCCACAGCAAATTTGGTTTTCCAGCAGGTCGTGCCCTCACCGGGTGGACAGAACTCACGGAAGGAGCTGAGCTGGTTGTGGCCAGCTCCAGGAAAAACCCTGTCTTAGAGTAATGGGAAGCAAAATAAGACCTAAGGAGAAATGCTGGTGTTAAACACTTCCTGATGAAAGGAGCTCTGCCTGTTGTGTGGGCTGCAGATCCTGGAGTGACGTGGGGCAATGCACAGGGAGGGCCTTAGTGGCCTTAACCTGGCAATGCTTAATTTAGTCAGAGATGGTGTTATCTGACCATGATCTGCCAGTTGCTGCATCCGTGTCTGCAGAGAGGTTTCACCGGACGATCAGAGGTGTTTTTCTATAGCCTCAATCCCCATTTTGTCCTTTTTTCACCTGGCCTTGGCTGGAATGCCCGCGTAGGCTGTGCTTTGAAGTGAGAATTTTATGATGAAGTGGGCAGATTCCAAATTCTGACTTTTGCTGGGACCTGTTGGAGCTGTAGAAATGCAGCGGAATTCTACTTGTGATGCTAGGCTGGTGGGAATCATGGAACCCCAGGATGGATTGGGTGGGAAGGGGCCCTGAAGCCCATCCAGTGCCACCCCCTGCCATGGGCAGGGACACCTTCCACTGTCCCAGGCTGCTCCAAGCCCCATCCAGCCTGGCCTTGGACACTGCCAGGGATCCAGGGGCAGCCACAGCTTCTCTGGGCACCTTGTGCCAGGGCCCCACCACCCCCACAGGGAACAATTCCTTCCCAATATTTAAATCTCTCCTCTTTTAGTTGATTTCAGCTTACGGTAATTTTAGTTTTTATTAATGCCATACAGGTGAAGAAAAACACTCAAAAACCTGTGCTCAAGAAGATGTTGCCCTTCCCCACGATTTTGGAGGGAGCTGAGATGAGGGAGTTTGTGTTTAGGAGTGGGATGTATGAAAAGCGTCTGAACAAAAACCTCAAGTTTCAAATAATTTCACTAAAATAGCTCATAACTGTGTGAGTTTGACCACCTTGATGCCTGCTGTGTGCAGAAGGGGGAGATGCAGTGTTTGGCTATTCCTGAACACACCTTAATTAAGGGAAGAGATGAATATTTACTGACCAGCACCGAGCAGGGTGTATCGGAAAAGAACACGGCATCGATCAGAGTGAAAAATAAATAAATAATAGAAATGTCCCCCCCAACACCACCTGTAGATGTATTAGGGAGAAAATATTGAACTGGGCTCTCCTGGCTCCCATGCAATTGATGCAATTTATTTTCAATTTGTCAAACGTGGCATTGGAGCAGCAATTGGTTTTGGTGATTTATTAGGAATTTTCTAACCAGGGCACTCTGTCATTGGAGTTACTTCACTTGTGCTCAAGTAGATTTTTGTCTTTCTGCAAGCTCAAGCTGTGAAGCAAAGAAAGTGAGTTTTTCTAAACCCTCCCCC
>VZTF01001311.1:842182-873482 GCA_013397755.1 Cnemophilus loriae
ATGGTCCTTGTGGGTCCCTTCCACCTCAGGATATTCTGTGAACCCTCCTGGCTGCCTGGAAGTGTTGCTTTGACTCCCTCCTGCCCTTTGAGTATCACAAATGGGTGTTCCCAGAAGTACCCAGAAGTACGGAGACTCCTTGGCAGGATGCTCAGGCCAAGAGCAGCAGCCTGGTTCCATCTCACCTGCCCCTCACACCCGGTTTTGGGAATGGCAGAGGGAGAATGATCTGTGCTGGTTTAGCTTTTTCCTATCTCCATCTGACTGTTTGGCATAGCCTTGTTTATCCTCTAGTCCGTGCTCTGTGTCTGTCCTTGAAGGGAATACCAGACTCTGGGAATCTGCAGGACCAGTCTGACGCTCTGGGACCGCAGAGCTCCCGGCTTGAGGAGAGCCAGGTGCTGCCTGTGGCATCTCTCAGACCCACCCTCACACCCAGTTACCTCCGCACCCACCCCACCGGCAGCAGGTGTGACCCCATTGTCCCACCACCCGTGGAAGGACCCCGTTGACTGTGAACACGTCCCTTGCAGCATGCAGTTCCAAGGCCCATCACTGGGAAATGTTACTGCTGCTGCCTGGAGCACGTGCTGGATAATGGCATTTCCCAACATCTGTTTTCATTAAAAATTCCCAGGCCTTTTTCTGCGCACGACTTGTGGTGCCGATGCCACCTCACACTTCCAGAGTGGCAAAATGGGAAGTGGCAGTCTCCAGCCCAAACAAAGCACATCCTGAAATTTTATTAATGAAGATTTGCAGCTGCTCCTGGGACTTGGCAACTGCCTGCAAAGGCTGGTGACAGGATTCATCTGGTGAAGCATTCCAGTAATAAATATCAAGTGGGAGTGATGAGCAAGCCGTGGTCAGTTCATGAGTGGGTTTTTCATGTTGGCTGGGGAATAATTTGGTTTCCAGCAGCAGCAGAATGCATTATTTCTCTTCTCTCTCCCCTCCAACCTCCTAAAGATGCTGCAGGGCTGAGCTCGTAAAGGAGCAACTGTTGCAGCCACTCACCTCATTTACAAGCCAAGGTTGATCAGCCTTGAAAGGAGAAGGAGCTGGGAGCTGAAAGCCTGGACGTGCTTTGGGCGGAGAGGGAACGGCTGTGGAGCCAGGCAGGGGTTTTGCAGGTGAAGGCAGCAGTGATAGTTATGGTAGATAATCATCCTGCTCCATCTGGGCTGAAAAATTTGCTAATTGAGGCAGGACTGCTTCCCGTGGGAGAAATAACCTCCCTGTTTTCAGGGCTTTGCTGTGAGGGTCAGGGGTCCCTTAGGAGATGCTCCCTGCCTCATCCTAGGGCTGGTTTAGCTGAAATACTATCAGCTATTTTCCTTCTATTTTCATCCATCCCTGGCACTTCCCATCTCCAGCTTGTTACAGGCTTGGCAGGGGGAAGAGAACGGGAAAGAAATCTTTCATTTCCATTTCCAAAGCCGTGTTTCACTCCCGAGGAGCAGGCGCAGAACTGATGATGCTCACGGAGCTGTCTCTGACAGCTCAATGCCAGAGGGAAACCTGGGCTTCCATTTCCAGCCCTGTCCCCCCTGGGCAGAGCTGAGGAGTTCGTGGGGATCGGCAGGGAGAAGGAAAACAATTTGATCAAGGGGCCCTGGAGTCAGGCACATGGAGAAACTGGTCTGGTGGGGTTTTTCAGCTTTCATCAGTGTCAAGTTGATTTTATTTTTAGAGCAGTGATGATATTAAATATAAAAGGAAGGGGGGTGAGTAAAGCACCTACAGATACATGGGGCAGAGCCCCCATCAGCTGCTCAGCTGGTCCTTCCTGACCAACTCAAAGCTTTTTAGAGCTGATTACAGATTTTACAAAGTGGGTGGGGTCACAGGTGTAATACTTTGCTGTGTGTAGCCCCACTTACCTATTGGCTCACCAGTATCCTGCATTTTGCAGTATTTGGGAGTGGGGGGAGCATTCTGTGCCGTGGCCAGTGTGGGGTGGGGGAAGGGGAATCCCTGCGAGAGCCGCTTCGCTCTGTCAGTGCGTGGTGACAGTCCCCACAGCTGCCACGGAGGACAATTCCAGAGAGCCCTGGGGCTCCCGAGGAGCTGCCTCTGTGTCCTTACACTGCCTGGGGCCAGTGTTAAGGATTTCTAATGAAGATTGGAAAAAACGCTGCAGCAGGCAGAGGTGAGGGTCCCCTGCCTCCAGACAGGTGCTGCCCTAACTCCTAATTGCCGAAAACTGCTTCAAGGCCTGAAGGCTGAGGTGTTTATTGTCTGCCCCAAACTGCTCCTCCCTTTCAGCATCAACTGCCCTCACTCACCCTCAGCACCCAAACCAACCTTTGGTTCCTTCCAAACCCACCCAGGGCCAGGTTCCTGCTGCCACACACACCAGGAGAAGTGAGGTGATGTCTGGGGGAGACACATCCCCTTTCATAGGCAGGGAGTGGGGACTGTCTCTGAACCTGTCCCTCGAGTTTTTGAAATGTTCTTCATCTGTGAGAGAAAGGAAGGCAAACCTGTGGGCGGCAGAGCATTGCGTGGACAAGTTCTGCTCTCTTCGGCTTTCACTCAACCCCAAATTCTTCCCTGCTAACGATGGTCATATGCACATATGTGAGACTATTATATATTTGTATTTTTTATCATCTTCATTATTATTGTGCTCTGAATTGCCCCAGCAAAGCTACCCTAATTCAGTGCTGAGGGAAGATGAAAGTTCACTGCTTTCTGTGCCAACGAATATGAAAATAGGAGGGGTTTTAGACTTCTCTGATGTTTTCCTTGTCTTCTGAGCAAAAAAGTAGCAGGAAAGCAATAAAATAAGGCTTCCAGCCAGGACTCCAGCTGCCAGAAGAATTATTAGTCTTTTGCAGGCTAGACTCAGGAAGGGCTTTTTTACATCGCAAGCCAGGCAGGTGAGATGAGACACTGGTGCTCAGTGGTGCAGGGCAGGGCTGCCTTTCACAGGGCAGCTGCAGCCAGCAGTGAAGAGGGCAAGTCCTCAGTGATGCCAGCCCCTCCCCGAGCCTCGTGTCAGGAAAAACAATGTATTCCCGTGATTTTGCTGTCCTTTGTTGCAGAGCTCACGCTGCTCTGGTGCAGACAGTGAGGCTGTGCAGCGCAATCGTGACCCTGTGCTGGCAGAAATGGCAGGGTGGTTTAATGAAGAATCCTGAGCAGGGCATAAAAACCCCCACATTAATGCTGGCTCGGAGCCCACAGAGGTGAGCTGGTCCTCTCGAGAGAATGATGGGTGAAAATTGGCCTGCACAGCTCTTACCCAGCCTCAATTAATGGAGATAATGCTCCACTCGCAAAGAGCCACTTCTGCTTTGCTGCTTCCTGTGAGCTCGCTGAGTTTCGTGGCATCGGTGGTGGTGCAAACACGCGAGTCCTGTGCCAGGAAAGCCCAGGGCTTGGCTGGGAAACAGGAAAGAGGGAGCAGAGCCGCGGCTTTGTGGTCATCCCAGCCAGTCGGCAGCAATGGTGGGCAAGTAGAGGCTCTTCAGTGGAGCCACAGGTGACTTGGGCTGAGCGCAGCAATCAAGAGCTTATTTATCCCAGCTTGGAGTGTCACGCTCTGGTAACCAGGCACTTCTTGTTGCTCATCGCGAAATCCCAATCGAACGCCTTCATTATCACCCAGCAGTGTTTCCTTTGTGGATAACAAGTCATACTGCGAGCATTAATGGAGCATCGGATGGATTTGTGTTGTGGGATTGTTGTAAGTGCTGATTGAAGTTTTGCCTGTGATTAGGGGACTTAGTCAGGTGTGAGAGAGGGAGTCTCTGCTGCCTTGTAAGATCTGGGTTTGCAGTGCCTCTCCAAGGGGCGTTATCGGGGTGTTCCTTACAAAGTCAACTTAATGAGTTCCATGCATGAGATCCCAAGTTTGCTTTATCCCGCCTGGCACCTGTCCCTGGTGGTGTGTCACCACCCACACAGGAAACGGTACTCCAGACGCTGCCTGGCATTTTAGCAGCTAGAGGGGTTGTGGTGGAGCATCGTCCTCCCTGCAGGGTGTAGACCTCAGTCTGCAGAGGTGGACGCAGAGGAGGGGGAAAGGTGTGAGCTCAGCTTCTCACCTGCTCAAGAACAAGAAAACATTCCAGGGACATGAGAAACGTTCTTTTCTTGTTGTGTGGAAGAAAGAGGACGTGGGGTGGGGCAAGAGCTTCTTGTCCAGCAGCTGTGGGAGTTGGGAGGCAAAGTTGAACCCCAGCTGGCCATTGTGACACTTTCGTTCCTCGAGGAGGTCAGTTGGGATGAATGTGGAGCCGGGGGAGGGGCTGGTGGCACAATTTGTCGATTTTACCAATGAAAAATGATAGGAAGTGGCATCCTCGCTGTCTGGGAGGCTCCCAGCCTCCTGCACTGCACACCTCATCCTGTTCCACTGCTTCATCAGCATCACATTCACCCCTAATGATGGTGGAGGGATATGCATTTTCTGGAGTGTTATTTGATTGTTACCAACCCAGCCCTGGTTTCCTCTGGAATGGCAGTGGGGAATATTTCCAAGACATCATGGCTTGCTCAATCTGGACTGATGGGTACAAACTGAGGGTGAAGGATGTCCAGACTTAGGGTCCTGCCCGGTCTGGTTAATATTTCAAATTCAGACATTCTATAGGTGTTTCTGGCCAGATTCCTGTTTCCTTGGCTCCAGGAGAAGCTTTAGTAGGGGAAGGGTGCTCAGACCTGCCAGGGAGTCGTTGAGTTGTGGGTTAGGCACAGAGCTGGGAGGTGCAATAAAATGGGCAAAGCTGGGGTTACACTACAGATGTGCGTCCAGGCCAGACGATAAATTCATTAAATTACCCTGCAGGCCGTGGGCAGAGTGGGCTGTAAAACTGCTCCTCACCTACTTGGGGAGCCTCACACAGGGTCTCAGGGCAGCCCCTGACACTGTGGGGTGTCCTTGTGGATCTCCCCTCTCTCCCCAGACTTTCCCCTGGTTCCCCAGGCCCTTCAGTGGTTCCCATTAGTATGAGCCCCACGGGCTGGGCGCCGTCCGTGACTCCCCGGCCAGCGAGAGGTGCCACTCACAGCTCCCGTGTCCACCGACTCAAGCAACCTCTTCGAAGGCTCCTAACAAGTTAATAAGGATTGATCTGCTTCTCATCAGATCATCTTGGCTGTTCTTAATCAATCTGGGCATTTTCAAGCCTTTCTTTCCCCTTAAAAATGAGCTTCCAAATAAATACTCTTCTTCCAGTTGATGGGCAGCTTGTTCCTTCTACATTCCCCAGCATTAAGATTTGGATTGAAGGAGGCACCACTCTGGCTTTGTGGTGGTCACGTGTATTGGTTTTGGAGGGAGGCTTAAGTTAAGCAAATCTTACATTTGGTCTTAAATAAAGATGGATTTAATTACAATTAACTGTCTCACTGAGTGGTGGTTTGAGAAAGCCGGCTCAGCCCTGATTTTTCTATCTAAGACTTAGTTGTAAGCCCTCAGAAAACACCCAAATTTTAATTTTCTCTTGGACAGGCTAAGCCTTGAATAGTAAAAATAAAGGTGGGAAGAGCAGTTCAAGAGGAGCCCTCAGAGCAGTGAAATTAGTGACTTTTCTGTCCAAAAAAATATTGCCTTAGGCAGCTGGGATAATCCACCCTGCTGTCTGTAGCACCGCCAGGAGAGAGTTGTCAGAGTAATGGGGTCTTCGAGAGATCACTGATGGTTCTGGTATAAATGTCCACCTGCTGCTGGAACTCTCTGTTCCCTATCTTACCCGTTTTCAGGGAATCCACAGGGCTGAAGTCCTGCCCTGTCATCGCTTCCCCTGTTTGCTAAATCCCTCGTACACATGTTGCCATCTGGTCCCTTATGCTTTGTGTCAGTTTAAGTTCCCCTAAGCTCTTATTGACCATTTCTTGTGTTATCTGCACACTCCCTAATTCCTCTTCTCCTCTCCCCGGGGATCTGATCCCTGACTTAGGCAAATCCTCATCCTCTTCATTTGTGAACAGAGATGCAAAAGTAAATATTGTAAGTGTCGGTGTCAGCTTCTTATCCTCTTCTGCCTCCAATTTCCCTCTGTCAGTCTTATCTGTGCTGGATCCACTTATCTCCTGTGTCTGTATAATGGTCTTTTCCTTCTGTGTTTTTGTAAAAGCCAGGAGATTCTCATCGTTAACTGTCGTTTCTCCTTTAATTATATCCCTGTGTGTTTACCTTCCCCTCCCCATGCCCCTGCTTCTAACACATCCCCACTTCTAAGCAGGCGAGTTTTCTTTGTACCTGACTTTGATTAAAGATCGGAACGTCACCAAATCCTGTGTTCTGGAAACTCAGAGCCTGGGGCTGTTTGAAGCTGAGCCTGAATTCCGTGTGGAGCCCGCACTGCTGGCTCTGCTGTGGGTGCTGCTGTGACTCCTGGGGTGGGGCACGAGGGAGGTGTGGGACATCACACAGCCCTCGAGTGACGAACTGTGAGCAAACAAGAGGGGATTTATAGCTGTGTGTCTGAGCTTTCCTGTCTGCGAGATGGGGAGAGTGTTTCCTTCAAAGAGAAGGAGTCGTGTGGGTGAAAGCAGGGCAGAGGCAGAGCTGAGCTGCCCTTTCCCTGGTGATTTTTTATGGATGCAGGAGCGTTTTGGGACAGACCACAGCCAAGGGGCACGTGTAGTTTAAGCCAAAACACAAACATCAAACTCCCCGAGTGCTTTGGAGTGTGTTTCTCCCTGGAGAGCTGCAGCCTGGTGGGTGCTCCCTGCTTTGTGCTGACATCAGATCCCAAGCCTCGAGATTTGTGGTCTGATCATGGCTGATGCTATAACCTGGAGAAATCGATTTATTTTACCTGTAAGTGCCCCACAATAGTGTTTATTACATAACAGTTCCTATCAGGAAAGTGTCTCATTGTATGATGTACAGCAACACTAAACGCCGGGGTAGCGGGAGGGCCCTGCTTTTTGCAAGCTGCAGCAGTTTGTTATTTCAAGATCAATATGATGATGTGGTTTTTGAATTTTAATGAATAAACTACACTGTGTTTGTTGTTTACCTGCTTTCTGATTTTTTAACAAGTGGCTCTAGTGATAATTACCAAAATTCTGTAGTCGCAGAAGGAGGGAGGAGGGTGGGGGGGGGAACCTGGATCCTTCATAACTCTCCAACTGGGCAATTATCTCCATACTGTATGTGCTGCTTTTCTATAAATGTTGAAATTCAGTAATTACCACTAGAGCCAGCCGTGACATTTCGAAAGCAGATACATAACAAATAGGGATGCCATGGAGTCATTAAAATTCAGATATCAAAACAGCTCTCCCTATTCTTCTTTGCATGAATCCATCTCTTTGTTTCATGGAGAATTCAGTTGCCAATTAAATACCTTTTCTTTCCTTTTTCTTCTTTGTTTTTTTATTTTTTTTCCCATTTTCTTTCTCCTTTTGCAAATGAATTCTAATCTCCATGAAAGGAGCTGAATTGACAGTCGTGACAGTTGGTGCTTTAGGGAAAAACATGGACGAGTTTAGTCCTTCCTGAGGAACCCAGCCAGCACCTCCCCAGCTTTGGAAATAGTGAGGTTGTATTGAAAATCTAGGGAGAGGGGGATGTTTTTCCAAACAATTCCCCTTCTCTCCTTCTGGCACCTTTTTTCCTGCTCATCCTAAAAGGAAAAACATCTTCCAAGGTGTCCAGTAACTTTGGGAAACCTCTTTTTGCCTGTCCTGCCAGAGTTGTGGTTTCATGGCCAAGAGGAATAGCTCAATTATCTCCCAAATTGTTATTCCTGCTGCAGTCTCGTAGCAATCCCTGGCATCTGGCAGTCGGAGCTTTTTATTAGTTGTTTTTTTTTAGTGGTTTGGGGTTTGGTTTCTTTTTTTTTATTTTTTTAACAATGTTGTCTTGTTTACGGGTTTGACTCTTGGAAGACAGGATGCGATGCCTCCCAATCAGTCGCTAATGAAACGGAGGGATTGACAGGCGGGAATTGATCCTTCCTTTGTAATCTGGGAGCAGGCAGACAGGTCTGTCTGTGAACCTGTCAGGGGTTGTGTGTAAGACAGGTGTGATGAGGAGCCCAGGCGCTGAAAACAAGGAGAACAGCACCTTCCAAAACCTCACGAGCAGGAAAGCCTGTAGGGTTTCAACTCCTCCCTCCCTGTATCTGAGTGCTGCTCGTGTGCTTTGCCAGGGGTGTCTTTTGGAGTCAGCAGGATGGATTTGTTCGGGGGGGCTGGCATGTGGAGGGAATCCTGGTCCTTAAGCATGGAAGAGCACCACGAGCCTGGATAGTCACAGTGTCAGAGTCATGGAATGGTTTGGGTTGGAAGGGACAACAAAGCTCATCCAATTCCACCCCCGAGCATTGGCAGGGACANCCCACCCTCACAGGGAACAATTCCTTCCCAATATCCCATCCATCCCTGCCCTCTGGCAGTGGAAAGCCATTCTCCGTTTTCCTGCCATTCCAGGCCCTTGTGAAGAGTCTCTCTCCATCTTTCTTGTCAGCTCCTTCAGGCACTGGAAGGATGATAAAGGGGCTTGGAGAGGTCTGTGCTCCTAAAAACCGATGGTTTTTATCTTTTATGGCTTCACTCCACACTTTCTCTGTAGTTTGCCCACAGCAAAGATCTCCTCACGTCTTGGACAATGCCCTGACCTCTCTATTTCAGGCAAATTATTTATTGCATCTTTCCTCTAGAAAATCACTCTTCTGGGACTGAAAGGTCTCCTTTTGCACAGCACTAAAGGAGGAGCTTGTGCAATTTAAGGAGGCCTCAAGTCCATCCTTTGGTTTTCCAGTGGTGACCAGCTTTGCTTCTCCTCCACCAGCTCCTCTCTGGGAGCAAAGCCTCAGATGAGCCCACTCAGGGGGAGCTTGGCTAAGGTTTATTTTCGAGACTGGTGCTTATATGTTAAGGTGAATAGGAATAATATTCACTTCAAGGAGAGATGAGGCCCTTGTGTTGACTACATTATCATTTATACGAACAAAAAGAGCTTAAAATGTTAGCATATCCTTTTGAAAACAGAGCTTTGCATCCTATTAAGAGGAAGGAAACACAACCTGCGGCGCATTATATTTCCAAGCGCCTGTCAAGAAACACTTAGGGCTGTCGCCTGCTTACGGAGCATCCAGCTTGAGGGATAAATTGGGAATAGCTCCCCGAGAGCTGATCCCCCAGCAAACGGATGGGAGACGCCACTCAGTTAAAATCCAGCCAAACACAAGGCTTGGATCTGTCTCGGACAGAAGCTCAGGGAACTCGGGGGATTGAGAGTTGCAAATGTTTCCTGGTGTGGAGGCGTGGATAGGAACACATCTCCCAGCTTGGCTTTGGAGGGGGGGCAGGATTTGGGTGAGATTCCCCCATTTTGTGACACTGTGGATTTCAGCAGGGTGGTTTTTAGCCTGGCTGGAATAGAGAGGAAAAACAAACTTAATTTGACTCCTGTGATTTGGAAAAAACATTTCAACATCAAGATTGCTTCCTGGCTGGGAGATTTCAAGGGAATAAGCTGGAAGTCCTCAGTTCTAGGTGGAGAGAGGTGTGCAGTATATAGCACGTGGCTCATGCAGGTGTGAACCTGAACGATGGCCTGAACTGGCTATTGGGATTGTCCCTCCCATTCCCTAAATCTGCTCCTCCATCCCCTGCACAAGGCAATCAGTTCTGTCTGCACCAGTGCAAGCAGAGTCTTTGTTTTAAGGAAAAATTGGGAGAAAGCCCTAAATCCCAAACAGAAAACCTCCAAAAGCCTTTCCCCAGGCAGGGCTTTTGGAGATAAGTTGCTGCTTGGCAATTTGCTAATGTGAACTTGTAGCCCTACTGGAGTCTTCGCAGAGCCAGAATCCACCTGGAGGGGAAGAACCAGGGTATTCAGGTGCAGAATTGCTTTGTCAGGCTGCTGAGTCTGGTGCTTGGAGCCTTCTGTAGTTGCATCTTCTGTTGTGGAAGGAAACCCCTCGTATGCCCTTCCCACTCTGCCATCCCTGCTGAGCTGCACGGGGAGGGGGGATGCTCTGCCTGTGCCAACTCAGGTGCATTTTTGGGGTGGGAGGGGATGTGCTTGGTCTGCTGAGCTGGAGTTCATTTCCCACAGGAGCCCTCCCCGTGCTGTGCTCCCACTGGGAGCTGGAAAGGCATTTGTAACACACCCGTGTTCTGGTTTGGGCACGGCTGCCACAGCCTCAGCACTGCCTCTCAGCATTCCCCACATCCAGGGGCTGGGGTGGGCAAGATCCTGGGAGGGGACACAGCCAGGCCAGCTGACCCACACTGACCAAAGGGATATTCCAGACCCCCAGCTCGGATCAAAAAGCGAAGGAGGGGACAAGGAACGGGGGGCACTCGTTATTTGTGTTTGTCTCCCGGAGCAGCCACTCCGTGTGCTGAAGCCCGGCTTCCCAGGAAGTTGCTGAGAATCCCTTGCTGATGGGAAGGAGAGAGTAAACCTTTTTTTCCTCTTTGCTTGTGCACGCAGACTTTGGCTTTTGCTTTAGTAAACTGCCTTATCTCAACCTGTGACTTGTTTCCCATCTTATTTTATCTCCCCTGTCCAGCTGGAAAGATGGAGCAGCTCTGTGAGCACCTGGTGTCCAGCCAAGGTCAACCCACCACAATGGATTGTGAAATCATAGAATCCAGGAATGGGCTGGGTTGGAAGGGACCTTAAAGATCATCTCATGCCGTGGGCAGGGACACCTTCCACTGTCCCAGGCTGCTCCAAGCCCCGTCCAGCCTGGCCTTGGGCACTTCCAGGGATCCAGGGGCAGCCACAGCTGCTCTGGGCACCCTGTGCCAGGGCCTCCCCACCCTCACAGGGAACAATTCTTTCCCAATATCCCATCCATCCCTGCCCTCTGGCAGTGGAAAGCCATTCCCTGCATCCTGTCCCTCCAGGCTCTTGTCCCAAGTCCCTCTCCAGCTCTCCTGGAGCCCCTTTAGGCACTGGAAGGGGCTCTAAGGTCTCCCCAGAGCCTTCTCCTCTCCAGGCTGAACACCTCCAGCTCTCCCAGCCTGTCCCAGCCCTAGCTGTCTCATCCTGAACAAATGTTTCCATTCAGGCTGGGGCTGATCCCAAACATCCTTGCAGAGCAACTTTTCTGCGCTGCAAATCCAGACAGAGCTTTTAAAAAACACCACTTGTATTTCAGTAGAGGCCCCACGTGTCCCTGCCTGCTGCTGAGCAGGGCCTGAGCATCTCCAGTTGTTGTAGCACTGCAGGGTGTGTTGGGCAGCAGGTCCTGGCTGAAGCAGTGGGCATGGACAGGTCCTTCCAGGGCTCCAGCGTGCACAGGGTACAGGAGATGAAGCAAGGAATTGGTCACAGACTGGGAGCATCTCCCTGGGGATCCGTGTTCCCCCGGTCCTGGCCGTGGGCACATGCCCCGGCTGGCTCCACGAGGGATCAGGTGAAATGAAGATGCCTCACTGTCCTTTCTCATCAACACTGGGGCATCCAAGATCCCACTGATAGGCCGAGCACTGTTCCCTCACCTGTCCACTTTGATTAATTTGGTGCCTCATTCCCGGGCTCTGTGAATTTGTCTTGGTTCTGCTCTTCCCCTTGAGGCAGAAGTTTCTCCCCCTCCTTTTAACCACGTTCTGCTACAAAGCCCTACCCAGGCTACACAGAGAGACCTGCAGGAGGTGATGTGCGAAGTCCCTGTGCATTCCAGAGCACACAGTCCAGCCGTGAATCCTCTTTACAAGCCTCCAGAAAGCGCTGCTAACACCAATGCTCTGGTCAGAGAACCGGGAAAAGCGCTGCAGCTTCCAGGTACTTCAAACCCAGCGCTATCAGGAGGGCCCTGGGCTCACACAAAGTACTGCCAGCATTAACACAGAGCAGGGAATAAAAGCTCAGCAACAGTGGAGTCCGTTGGAAAGGTTTTCTGTGTGTGCAGGAAGATAATTTATGGTAATGAGGACAGCACCGAGTTGCTGTAAGTTACAAGAACTTATCACTGCTCTCTGCTGTTGCGGCACATTCCCGGGATTTGGTCTCGCCAAAGCAGCGTGAATAGATTTATTTTGCATTGTTAGACTGTCAAGTCACTGCAGAGCAACAACTTCCAGATGATAACTTGTGTAGCGTGCAGGAGCTGGGAATTACACGCCTTTAGTCGCCGCAAAGAGCCAGGGTGGGCTGACAGCTGCTCGGCGGGAGCCTCTGCCCACTCCTGCTCCCCAGTCCCTCAGTGCGTATGGTCAGCGGCTCGGCGTCGGCTCCCTCCTCCCCACCCCGTGAGGCTGTTCTTAAGGATTATATCTGTTTATTTCTAGTGGCAGAGCGTGCCAGAGCAGCTGAGATGGGACCATGGAGAAGAGGGAGGCACCTTTTGCTGATCCCTGTGTGACATTGGCTGGGCTGGGGCTGGTTGGGTCTGGAGCAGGGGAGGAGGCCCAGGCAAGGGGATGTCTTGTGGTGGGACACCTGGAACATGAGTCCCAGGAGGAGCGGCTGAGGGGACTGGGGTTCTTCAGCCTGGAGGAAAGGAGGCTCAGGGAGGACCTTCTGGCTCTGCCCAGCTCCCTGACAGGAGGGGGCAGCCAGGCGGAGGTCGGGCTCTGCTCCCAGGGAATAAGCAACAGGACAAGCGGAGATGGCCTCGAGTTGCGCCAAGGGAGGTTCAGGTTAGTTATTAGGAACAATTTCTTCACGGGAAGAGAGGTTAAACATTGGTGCAGGGAAGTGGAGGAGTCATCACGAGTGGATGCGTCATTTCAAGTTATGGTTTAGTGGGCCTGGAAGTCAACTTGGTCAGAGGTTGGACTTGATGATCTTGGAGGTCTTTTCCAACCCTAATGATTCAATAATTCTGTGATCTCCTTTCCTTGCCTGATGGATCAATGTCTCACTTCCTGGGCTCTGCACCTGTTGCTGTCCCTGGTACTGGAGATTCGAGTTTACTGGTGTTGGGGGTGACTTCAGCGTGGAAACCACCAAACTCTGACCCCACAGCCTCGGGAGCCGGGGGTGTGGATGTGGGTGGTTTAGTGGTGTCACTGGCCACAGCTGTGGGTGGCACCCTGGAAATGTCCCCATCACAGGGTGTCCTGCAGCAGGATGCGTGGTCCAGCCTTTACACAAACCCCAGGGGCATGGAGAGCATTCCTGTAGGAGCAGGGACTCCTCTCAGATGTGGGATAAAAGGGAAAGAATGACACGTGGAGTCATGGAGATGAAACACGGAGGGAGACTGGGAGGAGAGCTCAGACTCACATAATTGCTCTTGAGCTTTCATCTGGTCCTGAAAAGGTAAAAATAACATCCGGTCCTGCTTGGTTAGACTGAATTGCCTTTTTTTCCCCTCTGCTTTGGCTCTTCTGAATATCCACACAAGTTCATTTCTTCTTGTGGTGGGTGTTGCACACCAGGTCTGGTCTGAACCTTTTTCTGGATTCCCGCAATTACTGGGTAGGGTGTAACTTCCCAGAAATTGGTGCTGCAGTGCCGCCTGCCTCGTGCTGGGGAGGCACAGGCACCAGCTTGGGAATGCAGAGCACCCTGCAATAGCCTTCAGGCTGGAATATTTTGCTATTATTTTTTTAATATTCCACTGGAGTTTGAGACTGTATCAAGAAACTTCTTTTGAAAAGGAAATAAACCCATAAATTATAGCATAGTCTTTGCAGAAAGGCAAAAGGAATACAAGATTGTTTAAACGTATTATTTGCTGACCTTGACAGTTTACTTGTAATGTTATTTAAACATTTGGGTTTGCAGGGCGGGGGTTCTTATTTATTTATTTAATAAGCTGCCAGCTTACAAATTGCAAAACTTTCGCGGCTCCTCTTATCTTCTACAGAACCACTGAGATGGCAAAATATATTCTGTGTCTCAACAATTCCGCCTGCATTTGCATGAGGAAATTGGAAAGCGAGTTGTTTTCCCTCGTCTGCATGACAATACCCTGAGCAGAGTGCAATTCACCCTTTAATTTGGGATAGTTAGCGTGGGAGAAGAATGGGCCCAGTAGTTTGACTCGATTCTGTTGCTGATGTTGTCATCGTAATTAAAATTGATTTATAAGTAAAGGCAACAAATTCTGTCCTTACCTGTTTATTCGGCACCTTGTCAACCTGCAGAGCACAATAGTCGGGGTCACCGAGATCAAATCTACTGCAGAGCTGGAGGAGTTTCGCCAAATTGAGTTTTCAGGGCAAGCCTTTAATTAGCGAAACATTTCCAGATGGTTGATGGTGAAAATATCAGACCCAAAATGGCACCAGGAGCTCCACTGGCTCGGCAGGAGCATGACCTGGGCTCCATCAGGACATCCCTACCTGGATGCACGCACAGGTTTTGTAGGATGAAACATTCCAGGAGTGACTTAATCCTCGTTGCATTAATTTGGCAGCAGCAGCACATCTCTGCTGATAAGAGCTCACGGCAGTTAATAAGCACTTGATTGGATTGAGGAGTCTCTTGAATGCAGGGAAAACGGCTGAAGTGAAGCTGGGATGGAAGGCAGCCCCTGTGGTTTGTTAGGATTTTGTGTCAGGCTGGTGTTTCTGAGGATGGTTTAATGTTCCAGGTGGAGTGTCCAAGCATGAGCTGTGAGCCTTGTGCTCCCACATCTGTGGGATTTTAGTCAGTGGAAAGAGTCAACCTCAGGGATGATTTGTCTCAGCTGAAAATGGGCATTTGAGGAGACCTGCCTGCTAAAAGTGCTCATTCCTCTCTTTTGCCTGTAAAAGAAATCTCAGGTGACGGATCCATCCCTCAGTGACTCGAGCTATCTGGCCTGCTTGCTCCAAACAGCATCGAAGTTTTTGGTGCTTTCTGAGTGTTTTAAGAGGAATTGAATTCCCTGACTTTGGCTGTACATCACTGGACTAATCCTGGAGCTGGAAACAATCTGTTTGGAGTGAGACAGCGCTGTCAGAATTATGAAGCTGTTGAGACAACGAGGAGTGTGTTGGACAACTGGTTTGGTCACAAAGGAGCTTTGAAAGGCAGATTTAGGCCGATGCCAAATAGGCTTTCAAAATCCCCCTATTTACTCTTCAAAAAATGCAGGAGCAGAGATTTTATGAGTAATCCTTGTACTTCTTCAACACAAAGAAATATTAATATTAGATAGGGACTCACTGACTTTGTAAAAGGATAAATAAAGGCAGAAAGATTGAATGCTTGGAGACAACTGTGTAGCAAATGAAAATCCATTTCACTTGCCCTCAACAAGCACAGGCCAAGGTTGGAAAAAGGCTGGAGTTTTGGAATGCTTTAAATAAGGGTCACTGAGGAGGAGCTGGAGGAAATAAGTGTTCACATCCTTAATGGCTGCAGTTACCTCGAGTGTGGTTTTTTCCTTGTGTTTGAGTACTGGGGGTGGCATAGACTGAAAGTTATATTTTGAGGGGTTGAAGTTTATGATGTGAAAGAGAAAACTTACAGGAGTAAAAAATCAAACAGTCCTGCAGTGCTGCTGCAGGACTGAGGCTCATAAAAAATACTAATAGTCCTTCATAAGAGTTGCCTTAAAAGAAGAGATTTCTCCAACCATGGAGTGGCATCCCTGCCCACGGTGGGGGACTGGAACTGGATCATCCTCAGGATTCCTTCCAACCCAAAGCACTCTGTGATTCTGTGACACTGTCAATAGAACGACTGCAAGGCATCTATTTTCTGCTTCATGAAAAAACAACATTTGGGGATGTCAGGAGTGTTGGGGAGTGGTGGGCACCTCCTCCCCTCCATCCCAGGGGAGGGACCTGGAGCTGGGGGACGCTGCCCACCAAACCCAGCCCGGAAAGGGGAGCTCCCAGTGGAGCTCAGGTGCTGGAAATGCCCAGTGGTTTTTGCATATTTCTATGTAGTGAGCGATGTTTGCCATTTCTGGTATTTCAGGGGAGACCTGACTTTATAAAGCATTCATGAGCTTGGCCTCCTGGAACGCATTTTTTTCCCCTGGTTATTAGGAAATATTCAAATACTGCAAACAAATGTCAGTCTGTAGAATATTCATGAAGTCTCCTGTTCAAGTGGGTCCCCCAAGTCGCTGCTGGCTGGAATACATCAACCTAATGCTGATTGCGTACATTTAGGGCTGAATAAAGATATTCCACTAAATAAGTGTGGAATGGCTTTTTCAGGTTCTGAGACTCTGGGAATTGAAAAGGCTCACACAGGTCCCGGTGCCAGGGAGCTGCTAATGGAGGTTGTTTTTCTGTGTGCTTGGCCATCGTTTGGAACCAAGGGTGGAATTTATCCCCTCTGGCTCTGGCCATCTGAAACTCCTGCCCTAAGGCTTTAGCTGGGCTCCCCTCTTTAGTCAAGAATGGCAATTTCAGCCTGAAATGGGACAAAATGACAGCATTTTGAAACATTGTGAAAACATCATTTAAAACCAAATATAAAACCCCAAACTCCACCCAGACAAACCCCTTCCTTCAAATGGTTCATTCTTTCATTGAACGTATGCAATCTGTGCTCTGATGGTTCTTGCTTACTTTTGAAATAGCATTTAATTTCAAATGAAGTACTTGGAACTACTTTTACTTACTTTTGTAATACTTTTAAAATATCATTTAATTTCAAAAGAACACAGGCCTGATACGAAATTGCCAGAATAGGATGCGCCACCACTTTGAAAATGACTTTGTAAATGCTTTTTGGCTTGGTCAAGCTTAAAACAGTTTTGAAAATTAAAAAAAAAAAAAAAAGGTTTCAGACAAAATCACGTTACGAGGTGGGAAAATGCTTAGGGGAAAAAAGGACAAGTTTAGGGCTTGGTCTACCCCTAATTTTTCTCTCTCTTCTGGGTTTGGATAATGTACAGAGAGGTGAGAGACAGGGATAGCCTGATCCCAGGAGAGCATCAGGAAGGTGGTTTGGTCTGGCCATCAGAGAGGCACTAAAACCCAGTAGCTGGAAAACGAAGCGTCCAAACAAATTCAGGCTAGAAAATAAACAACACCTTTAACAGGAGCCTAATTAGCTCCTGGCACAGGGTGCCAGGGGTTACAGTAGATCTTCTGTTACTGGCAGAGTTTCGGTGCAAAGCAGGTGTTCTGCTCACCCCAGATGTTGTAGTTCAGCAAGGTGTTGGCTGGGGAAGCCCTCGTGGTTTGGTGTTTTCTCAGGTCCCTTCCACCCCAAACCACTCCTGCTGAGCCCAGGCGTGGAAATAACTCATCCCAATGGTCCTGCCCACCTCTAAAACCTGTGGGTCCAGTCTCAGGTAGTCCATGAATGCTGCTGCAATGCACATGGATTGTAAAAGAGTTTTGTGATTCCTTCCTGCAGCAGCCACTTGCTTTTTAGTGCCCATCTTTAGCATGCAAGCCGCAGGGAGAAATAATTACATTTAATAGAAACGGTGGGTTCCCAATGAAGATGTACAGTGCTGTACACAGCGTGCTCCTAATGAACAGAAATGTCAGGCCAAAATAAGAGATGAGAAGGATTAAATTCTCCGAGGTGGGTTGTGTGATTACCCTGCCTTTGTGTGAGGCTGTCTGGAGGCTGGCGCTGCAGCTGGAGGCAGGTGTTGGACGGAAAAGACCAGCGAGTTGATCAGAAAGAAGGGAATCTCACAATGCTTCTGAGAGCTGCTAATTAAAGGGTTTAATCTCAGGTTGTTTGCTGAGAGGCACGAGGAGGGGCTGGGAGGGGAAATGCCTTTGTTTGGCCACCCCAGTCCCGAATGGAGATGGGCAGGACAGGCTCTCCTGGGGCTCAGGTGAGACCTGCAGGTGGAGATGGGCAGGACAGGCTCTCCTGAGGCTCAGGTGAGACCTGCAGGTGGAGATGGGCAGGACAGGCTCTCCTGAGGCTCAGGTGAGACTTGTGGGTGGTGGGAAGGTGGGGCAGGTCTCCCTTGCTGTACACCCCACCTCCCCTTTTTATCTCCATGGCCTCCCTCAGCCGTGGGAGCTCTCTGGAGCCTGCAGTGGGACTGGAGGAAGCTCTTTGCAGTCCCTGTGTTTCCTCCTCCTCTTGGTACTGAAATTCCTCACATAACCATACCTTATGACCCCATCCTGCTGAATTTTCATGAGGCGCTTGGCAAGCTGCTGTTCTTCAGCCAGTGCACCTACTTGGAATAAAATCCAAGAGACCTTAAACCTTGCTCTTAATTTTTCACTCCCTGGTAAAATTGCTGCATAAGGATATTTGAAGAAGTCATTGCCCCCTGCGGATATTATCACTTAATCTTTTTTCCTTCTTAATAAAAGCCTGGCACAAAAGTCACTCGCTGAAAACAACCGTGTCCTGTGCTGCCAGTGCCTCGCTACAGTATTTTTTAAGATCATAGCTCATAACCACAGGGAGAGGTCTCTGCGGAGGGACTGAGGAGTAACTTTCTGTTTATAGCCATTTACCTTCAACTGTAATGTATTTAAGAAGGAAAATTGCCACTTAGACTTGCAAAGCAAATTGGCTTGTGCTCAGTAATGGCTTTCTAGTGTCTGTCTAGGAAAGGTCATCCTGGAGACTTCTGCACTGCAGAACTCGGTGCTGGTGGCCTGAGGGGCATGGCGTGGCCCCAAGCTGGCATTTTCTCCAGCTATAAAGACCTCAGCACCACCCCTCTCAGGTTTGCCGGGTTTCTCCATCCTCTCCATCCTGGCTGGGATGCAAAGCTGTCCTTGGTGTCTTCTTATGGGCCCAGGAGCCCCCAGCATGGAACCCCCCAGCGTGTGTGAGCCAGAGGGGCTGAGCCCTGTGTCCCCCCTTGCCTCCATGTCCCCCACTTTGCAGAGGCATCAGCCTGTGTGTCCTGCTGCAAAAAGGGCCCGTGTTCCATTTTAATGTTGTTAACCATCGCCTTGGCAACAAATATAGATGTTGTGTTTGCAATAGCACCGTTTCACAGGTCCCCGAGGAGTCTTTACCCTTGAGTGCATTTAGTTGATAGCGAAACCAAAGCAAACGTAAAACAAGCAGGTTGGAAAAGAGGCACTGGCCTTTCCGGCTCCAGCCGGGCTCCCGAGTGCAAATTATCAGGTGTGGGAAGGCAGCTGACTGTCAGCCCGGGTGTAAATCTCCCCCACTTATCTGTCCCCACACGTGTAAAACAGACAGCATTACCAGCTCCTAACAGCCGCTGCTGTGGCAAGGCTGGCACAGCAATTATCTTAATAACTTCAATAGCAACAGCAGTAATGGGAAATGCAGCTCTGTGTGTGTCTGAGGTATTCTCACCTTTGTCAGGGATCGGTCTGAGGCAGCAGCAGGAGATGGGAGAGAGGTTTTGTTATCACTGTGTGAAGCAAAACCATCTCAGGTAATTGTGGTTTGGACTGTGGGCATCGGCCTCCAAACGCAACCCAGAAATCCCTGCTAGGTGCCACGTGTCTGGTGTTGGACACCTTGGAGAAGAGGCTAAAACCTCCCTGAGGGCTGGAAGGCAGGGACAGGAGGGTGATGGGGGTGCTCAAACGCAGACTGTGACAGATATAATCCTAGGAACAGGGACCAAGTCACGAGGGCAGTGGCAAGAGCTCGGATTTAACAGGAGCCCTTGTGTCAGCACATTAATTGGACAGGAGAAACTTCCAGAGGTCCAGCAATCCATCTCTGCCTCGGGAGACAGCAGCCTGCCCCTATTTCTCCCTCGTCTTAAAGCTGCTTTGCATCCCCCCAGTCCTTCCCTGAGTTTCCCTCTCATCCTGCGCCATCTACTTAAACCTGATGAAGCAAAACCTGGCATTACCTCATATTTCCATAATTTTCCTTGCAGTGATGCCCTGCTTCCATCTGTCCATCTCAGTCCAAACAGCAGCCAAAGTACATTTCCTGCAGCGTGCACTGGCAAACTGTGGGATGGCCCCTTCCTTCTTCCATCAGTCCATCATTCACAGCTCCATGAAATGATCTCCCTGGTCTTTGGAGCCCGTGGCATCATTAAACTCGAGCACGAGCAGACCTGTGCAGCTGAATTTGGGCTGGAAAGGGGAGATTCATGAATGATCCCTGAAAAACACTGAGGAAATGTCCTTGTCATCGGCCAGAGGAAGGAGTGGCACAGCAGGGGTTGCTCATGGATCCTGCTCAAGGGATGCCTGGGGCTCATTACAGTGGGACTGAAACTGGAAGGTCAAAGTGCCACGGGGGTGTTTTGGGCTTAAGGGAGAAAAGAAGGAATAAAATGTATTGGAATTGTCTTTTGTCTCTAGAGATTCCAGGCACGGCAGGCTCAGAGGGCAAACTTCTCATAGGAGGCATTTCCTGATCCTCCTGCGCAGCGGAATCGTAATCGAGAGGATGTTTGTTCCCCCTGGCACAGCTCCCTGTCTGTGATACAGATTTCAAACAAACATCCTGATGAAAGTTTTCCATTTATCACAGTTAAACTTTCCTGGGCGCTGTCTCGTGGCCTGTGCTGGGGTTTTTTTGGGAGGAGAGAGTTGCCTTTCCCCTTCCCGGGGCGCAGGAATAAGAACTTGTACTGAGGGGGAATGAAGTTTTATATTTTATATTTTATATTCTCTGCCTCCAGAGAGAGGGGGCACTTCCCTTTATCCAGCCTCTTTTTACATCTTGCTTTTTTATTGCTGTTATTTTGGGTTTTTTGATATTCCTTTTTCCCTTTAACAGTGAAGTCTCATCATCACTTGTCATGTTTGGTTGAGATTCACCAAGAAATTCAAAAGTACTTACGAGACACTTGATTGATGGACCAACAAGGCTGTCAAAACAGCTTAAGGAAATGAGGGTGAAACTAAAGATAATAATTAATGAAACGGATAAGAAGGAGAGAGGCTGGAAGGTTTTCCAGCTGCTAGATCCAGTGGGGATCATAAAGGATCCAGCATCTGGAGTACAGACTGTAGAAAATGAGCTGAGAGGTCTTCTACTGAGTACTGTGAGGCAGACAAAGTCTGACATTGTTTTCATCATCTGCCAAATACATTTTTTAGGGAAAAAAGGCAGAATATTCCCCTAGAAGACACTTTGATTGATGTACCTGGAGAGCTGTTATACCTTGCTTTCCTCTGCAAATGGGTCTTGGCTGCTGGCACCTCTTTTCTGTGATGCAGAGGCTGTCAGAGCTCTTAGGAAGGTGACACAGAGGCTGAGGGAGCCCCAAATACCCCAGGGATTCATGGAGTAGTGTGGGAGACTTGACAGGTACAATCCTGAGGATGGTTAAAAGCAAAGGTGGTTGGATGTCAGATTCTTTTCCTGCCAATTGATTATCTTCTGATCAAGGATGAAGGGCTCTGAGATAGCCAAAGGCAGTACAGGTTGTTCTGACCCCTGCAAGCCGATGGATCTGAGGTTTGGGGAGAGCCCGGGAGGCTGCAGCAGGTCTGAGCAGTGCCCCTTCCAGCCAAGCCCTTCCTTGACTGGCTGAGCCTCTCCCGCTCCGCGTGGGAGGGAAGCAAAGGGCTGAGTCTGCCTTGGACAGCTTAAAAGAAACCAGAATATTTTCTCAGCACGTGAAAAGACATGGAGCTGCTGGAGTGAGGCCAGAGGAGGCCACGGAGATGCTCCAAGGGCTGGAGCCCCTCTGCTCTGGAGCCAGGCTGGGAGAGCTGGGGGTGTTCCCCTGGAGAAGAAAAGGCTCCAGGGAGAGCTCAGAGCCCCTTCCAGGGCCTGAAGGGGCTCCAGGAGAGCTGGAGAGGGACTGGGGACAAGGGATGGAGGGACAGGACACAGGGAATGGCTTCCCACTGCCAGAGGGCAGGGATGGATGGGATATTGGGAAGGAATTGTTCCCTGTGAGGGTGGGGAGGCCCTGGCACAGGGTGCCCAGAGCAGCTGTGACTGCCCCTGGATCCCTGGAAGTGCCCAAGGCCAGGCTGGACGGGGCTTGGAGCACCCTGGGATAGTGGAAGGTGTCCCTGAGGTGGAACTGGATGGGCTTTAAGGTCCCTTCCCCCCCAAACCATTCTGGGATTGTGTGATTTGTGCGTGTCCCGAGGGCTGGGCAGTGAGGACTCTTGTGAGCAAGGACAGAGGTGAAGCAGCAGAGCTCAGGTAAACACGTGTAGGGGTGAGATGGACTGGCTGGGAATGGCACAGGAAGATGCCAGCACCAGGACAGTCCTGGTTTGGGGCCCGGATGCCCACGTAGGGGTGTTTTGCTCTGGCTGTTTTGGCTTTGCTTTTCCCTGAAACACTGATGAATTCTTTTGGTTTCTGGGAGGCCAGATGGGAATCCCAAACCCTTGGCCACGTTTCGCAGGAGGAGCCTCCTGCCCTGGCCACGCTGCACAGCCCTGCCTGGTGCTGCCTGATGAGCGTGACAGGGCCTTTACACTCGACACCTGTGTTTATAAATATGGAGGAATTGTCTCAAGCTGGTCAAAACACAATTATTTCATTTTCTTCCGCATTCAGGATTGTTGTTGTTTAGGAATAAATTGCCGCTGCTGATTTACAGGAGCAACAAGGACAGCATGAAATGGGCTCAGTGAAGTGATTTTGAATTTCCACTACAATTACTCTTCTCTTCAACCATATGATTCCCTTTTGCTCACATGCACCAGCCAGGGCCGGGTTTGTTTTCTCGCTGCTGCCCTGGGAGCTCTGCCCGCCCTCGCTGTGCAGCAGCCCCGGGCTGAGCCTGCACAAACAAACCTGAAGTGCTAAATTGCACTTTATTCAAGGCAGCTGGCAGAGAAGGTGCATCCCAAAATCCCACTGCACTGGTGCCAAGGGATGGTGATTCTCTGGCTTCAGCAGTGAAGTCAAGAGTAAAGACCCTGGATTTGTTATGCCAGTGCTGTGTGTATCTACTGAGTAAATTCCTCCTCTTCTTGTCCCTCAATTTCTCTCCCAGTACACCCTGGGTGAGGTCTTCTGACTCCACACTGAGCTCCTCACCAAGCCCACGTGCTTCTCTTGGAAGTCCAAGAAGACTTTGCAAGTTCACACAGATGGGTGATGCTTTGTGTGTCACTATTAAAACTCTCTGGGGCCCAAGGGGCCCCCGGGGAGGGGCTGCAGACTTGGTACAAATTCATCTCCCAGGGCCCTGTGTGGCCTTCTCCAGCTCATTCAGTGTGCCCAGGGTCACACCTGGAAATGGGCTAAAAGTTCCATGTTCAGGTTGGCAAGTGAGTCATCCTCTCGTGGGTTTGTGCATCACTCGGAGTAAAGGGGCAATTTAAGTGAGCACAGAAATAATTTGTAGGAATTCAGCTTTCCCTGCTGTTTCTTGGATTAGTTTGGTGTTGCAGAAGGGAGCAAGCATTGCCTTTAAGCTGTGTTTGTTCCTTTGCATCTCTTATCCCCCTTAAGTCTTTCCTTCACCTTTACCAATGTCTGCAGGAGCTCTGTAGAATCCCAGAACAGTTTGGGCTGGAAGGAAACTTAAAGCTCATCCAGTCACACCCCCTGCCATGGGCAGAGACACCTTCCACTAGACCAGGCTGCTCCAAGCCCTGTCCAACCTGGCCCTGAAGCCCAAAGCCACTCTCCTGACCCTCCCATGACACTGGGATGTTTGGCTGGCGTTGCTAATTCAGGACTATTGTCCCCTCTTGCACTGTTTAATGAAAGGTGTGTGCTGGGGACCCGAAGTTATTAACAAACCCCGAGCTCTGGTAACAGCACGAACACAAACCCACGCCAGCGACGCTGAGCTCTAAATAGTCTAATAAATGTGAACATCTTGGGTAATGTGATTTATTATTGACAGCATGAATAGGAAAATAATAAAACAATATAATGATTCTGCAAGAAAAGTGAGGGGGATTTATTATTATTCATACTTGGAAGGGTGTTTACAAGGCAGGAATGAGGTCAGACTTTAAAAGAGAGCCACGGATGCCAGATCTCAACCTCATGCATGTGAGGAGATGTAATCCCCTTCCCGCAAGTTCATTTGCGTGGGGAATTGGGCTCCCCAGTTTCATTAGCACTAATAGACCCTGCCTGTCTCCGAGTGGCTCCGTGAATATTGGAGTGCTGGGCGTGATGGGGAGCTGAAGCTGCACAGCTCGACAGGGAAGTGGCTTTTCCACGCCTGGCAAAGGGAGCGATGGGGGTTGGGAGTGGGGTTTGTTGGTTTAACTCAGGCTAGGAGATGGGACCTGGGGGGGCTGTGGGTGGAAAAGAGGGGTATCCAGAATGCTGCAGGGGTTTTGGTGAGAGGGAAACTGAGGCACAAAGGGTGATGCAGCCAATCTGGGATGGGGCTGTTGGCAGGACCTCAGACTCCATCCAGGGATGGTCCATCAGGACACAGCCTGGCATGGGTGTTAGCAGGGCACTGCTGTTGGCACTGGCACCCCAATACCCCCTTTTCCTTCCCTACCAGTTACCCCTACCAGTTTCTGAGGATCCTGCTGTTTTCCCAGGGATAACGGAACCCGTCATCTTCCCTCTGTAGTGCCTGGTGCATCCAGAAACTGAGGGAACAGCTGGAGCTGTGCCAGGGAGGTTTAGGTTGGAGATCAGGGAAAGGTTCTTCCCCCAGAGGGTGCTGGGCACTGCCCAGGCTCCCCAGGGAATGGGCACGGCCCCGAGGCTGCCAGAGCTCCAGGAGCGTTTGGACAGCGCTGCCAGGGATGCCCAGGGTGGGATTGTTGGGGGGTCTGTGCAGGGCCAGGGGCTGCACTGGGAGATCTTTGGGGATCCCTTTCCATCTCAGGATATTCATAAATTCTGTGATTCCCAACAAATGTTCCATCTGTGGTTTTATTTAGCATTCTGTTTCTTGCCCCACACAGCAGCACTTCCTGCAGGCAGGACTAAACATCCCTCATTTTCCTCTTTATTTTACATCAGCCCAGCTCCACTCCAAGCCCAATTGGATTTTTCATTATTGTGGCAGGTTACGATCCTTTGGTTACTTTTCCTGTAATTTTCATGTTTTCCTTTTAATATTTCTCATGAGACTGAAAGCTCAGGATAAGAGGTGGGAAGCTTTTGCTCAGCACGTTAGAGAGGAACCTCTGGAATTTGAATGAGGTGAGAAATGCCGGGCTGGTGGCTGTGGAGATGAGGAGAGTTGATGGAGCCGAGCTGGGGAAGCTGCAGCGCACGAGGAGCATCCACAAAAACAGCATTTCTTAAGGCCCAGCAGTGCTAAATCTCTGCGCCTCTCTGACAGCTTCTACTGCCATCAACATCTCCCATGTTTTTCAGCGAAGTAATTCTTTTAGATGCTTCAAATACAGATAGATTTTTGTGTACAGAGGGGGTTTTTTTTTATTTATATAAATATATATATATACACTGTCAGCTGGTATTACAAAGAGCATAAAGCACATCTCCAGCTCCTGCATGTTCAGCTTGGTTGGGATCACATCGTGGGAATGACAGGAGAAAGGAGCCAAACTCCAACATTTCCCCTCAGCGGGGGACACCTGGGGGGTCCTGCTGTTTGAATGGCTGTGGGATGCTGCTGGTAGCTGTGGGATTTCAGGTGATCCGGGATGCTTTGGCAGGGAATATGTGTAACTGAGCATTTGTGGCCCCTTATTTCCCTCTGCATGGGGAAAAAAAAGCACTGTGGGCTTTTTTCTCGAATTACTTTGCCTGGAGACTGCCAGCTTCTCTGCCTGTACGCCTCTGGGAAGCAGGGGCTTGTGGAACTCCTTTTTATCAGCAAATTAGATAATGGCAATTATCTTGATGATCTTTAAGGTCCCAGCCCAGCCCATTCTACGGTTCTACGATCTTACTTTTGTGTCATTAAATGCTGGCAATGACTCTCAGCTTCCCCCACCTCCCGTGGCAGAGAACATCATTTCACTTGGCTGCAGAGCCCGAGCCACAGAGGGATACGGTGTCGGTCCGCAGGAAATCTCAGCCATGGGACCCAGATATTGCATTTAGATGTAGTTGCTTTCATTAACTCCCTATTTTATAGCACTCATCAGTCTTTCTCCCCTGCCAGAAAGTCTCAAATGTACTGAGGAATATTCAGGCCTCTTTTGGCAAGCGTCAGAGATAAGTGGATAATAAAACACACCTTGAAAATATTCTCCATCCTATTATTAGCCACTTTCTTATTACACTTGCAAAGAAAAAATTCCAGTTATAAAGCAGTGCACTCCTCTATATTGTCAGTCCATCGTGCTCAGACACTCGAAAGGAAAGTCTTCCAATAATATTCTCACTATTGTTTGTTGATTGGCTCCATTAATCACTTTTCACAGCCTCAGCTACACATTTCCATGAGCGTGCACAGTTTAAACCCCCCTCCCTCCTCGCAGCCTCCTTTTATGCTCCCATGAAACTTTGAGGATGCCTAAACCCCTGCTTCAGCAGGAATGAGAGGAGACAGATCTGCAAAGCTGCCTGCTCTCCTTTTAGTGAGAACAAAAGCTCCCTGGAATAGCAACTGTTATTTACTCATCTCTCATCAGCAGATTTGACCTAATTTTGCTCTTCCCATGCCTTTGTTTCAAACACCTGGTTGCGGCATCGCCAGCGGATCCGGCTCTTCTACAGCGGCTGGATTTACTTGGTGGGGGAGGCCAGCATCTCCTGAAAAAGCTGAGCCTGGTGGCCTGGATGAGCCTTGCAGAACAGCCCCCAGCATTTCGCTTTCGGGGAGCCCACGAGAGCCTTTCCTTAGCACCCGGAGGTGCCCACGGTGGGTGCTGTACCTGGTGGGTGCCGGGCAGCGGTGACCGCTCAGCCTCTGGCACGGCTCTTCAAGCCCAGTTTGTCTCAGGTGAGGGCACCTGGCTGCCCATCCGCTCCTAAAAATACACCCAGACCACAACTTGTAGTGATCCTAGCTCAGGTAAGGGCTCAGTGCCCGCTGGTGGGCACCCAGCAGGTCGTGTTTGCAGCAGCCCCTGGGGCAGGAGCTCTGACTTCACCTCGGAAGCTGCCCGGAGGAGCTCAGCCACAGATTTGTCCTGGCTTTCCATTTAAAATAGCCTCCAGCCCTCCTGTGCCAGCGAGGAGGCAGCGGGAAGGGAGATGCACAGATGAGAAATGCGGGGGCCCGAAATTCATTTTTCAAAGATGGCAGCAAAGCCAGTGATTTATCTGCTGTCACCGCGGTCCGAGCAAACCTTCCCCACCAGGTGAGCGATGCAGGAAAGGTAACTCAGCAAACACAAAATACAACGAAGCCCTGTCAGGCTTCGTCACCTAGAGATGACTTTTATTTTGAGCCCTGAGTGTAATTAACAACACTGACTTGAGAAAAGTAATGAACTCTCTCCCACGTGGTCTCTTAGCCAACTTCCCGTGCTCTTTGCCTTGTGCATTCCCCATTAGTTTTCCCTCTGTCATCTCTGATTTATTACCTTCAGAGCAGGATCTTCATCCCCAGGGCTCAGCAGCTCTGAACTGGCTAAGAAAGACCTTCGGTGTCATTGGGACGGACCCACTACCTCAGACAGCGTTACAGTTTTTGGAAGTTTTGTGTCCCTTGAGGCCCTCATCCATCCTTTAGGCAGCCTTCTCCACGGCTAGCTGGCTACAAACCTGTCCAGCAGTTGTTCTGGCTCTTTTAGAAAAGCTGTGTGCTGTGGAAGCCACCTCTCCCTCCTTTCATGCATTTGGGAACCACGGGACATTCCAGCTGGCACCGCCAGCAATACCCACACTTCACCTCCTGTGCAGCCAGGGACACGGGAGAGGCTTCCCAGGAGCCTGGGAAAGCAGCACAGCCAGGGTGCAGAGAGGAGACACTGTCCTTTCAAACCACAGGGGTTTAGGTGCTTGTGAAGCTGAGGCTTAAAAAGGAGCTGTACAGGCAGGAAGGGGGATGCTCATGGAGGTTGGAGACGGACCCGGCTCCACAGTTTGTGTGTGCACGTAAATCTTGTGGCGCAGAGAGGTCCAGCCTTGTGGGAGGCATAATTCTGCCTCGGTGTTTTTGGATCTGCAGGGTTTGTGCTAATGGCAGGCTCAGCACAGGCTTTGTCCTCTCTCCCCACGGTCCTCCCAGCAGCACGAAAGCTTTTTGCAAGGCATTCCCGGGAATGGCGTGTCCAGGAGGTGAGGGAGATGAGCCCAGCTGGGCCCAGCTGGGAGGAGGTTGGCACATCTAATGCACAGCCCTGGCCAGAAGGGAAGTCTGAGGTGTGACTGTGCTCTTGTCGAGTTGTAGGAGCTATGGAGAAATCCAGGGTGTTTGGAGGTCATGGCCAGTGTAAAGGGTTTTAGTATTAAAGGTCTTTCTCAGTTGGTCCCTCATGCTGGAATTAGGGTCTGACACTCAGAAATCCAGGTTAGTGTCTCCTGTTGGCTCCATCTTCTGTGCCCAGGGAGGTCGTGGAGCCTCTGCCTCTGGAGATATTTGACACCCACCTGGATGTGTTCCTGTGTCACCTGCTCTCTGTGGCTCTGCCTTAGCAGGGAGGTTGGGCTGGATGATGTCCAGAGATGCCTTCCAACCCCAACTGTTCTGGGATTCCGTGATTCCCAGAGCAAGGCAGATAGACCAGCTGAAAGTCTCGCTGGAAAATAAATTATTTAGTGCACCCTCAAATAAAACCAGGGGTCTTTGCTCTCATATCGTTACTGTTTTCTAATAAAGGTGCCAAGAAACTGTTCTGCCTGCGGGGTCACTGCTGGTGCACGGAGATCACTCACTCTCCAGGCAGATTGGGAGGGAGCTGCACAAGCCGGGGCTGCCATCCTCGCTGGGTCATCCCTGGTCAACAGCTTAGCTGGGAAATCAATCAGAAAGCTCAAGATGCTGTCAAATAAGGCTGGTAATTCTCTCCATTGTACCCAGCAAATATTGGGAGTTTTTATACATCTATGTTGGGCTTTTTCAACCAAAATTGAGAAAGTAATCACCTGCCCGTGTATGGCTTGAAGGAAAGTTCCAGAAGTGTGAAGGTGCTGGCCATGGGCTCTGCTCAAATTTTAGATTATTTTAACTACAGTGCTTTTGTCTTAATCCCTTTTTATTTATTTTGGGCGGTTTTGGATGGCTGAGTCGTTCTTGACCTCCTGCCTGGAATTCTCATGGTTTGTTACTGCTCGTCGTTAAAGAGCCGCTGTGCTCCACACCAGGATCGATGCAGTTCAGGCCCAGGGAAATGAATCCTGTAGCCAGTCAATTCTAATCACTTTGGGACCCTTCTGAGTGCAAAGAAGTTCTGTAAATGCAAGCAGGACAGTGAGATGCATGGGCTCTTTCCAAGTGCCCAACAGGCGTGGATAGTGATTGCTATTGAAAACCTTCCACCTGAGGCTTGGCTTCATTATCAAAATTATTTCAGAAGTTCCCCAAGACCTCCCTTCTTCCTCCTCAGTGGCAGCACAACCTGGGATTGGGCTGGGCTGTTCTAATGCCACAAATCTGGTTATTCCATTTAATTACACCTGCTAAGAGGTGCCTGCGGAAGAAACAGGTCCATGTACACCCTATTTACCTGGATTTAATGGAAACTATAGTTTTGAGGCCTGATTCTCTCTGTTTTCCTCTTTTCTCACTGTGGTGGGTGCAAAGCCTGCACTGAAGTTTGGGTTCCCAAAGCTGATTTTGGGTCTTTATTGCCCTACTCAGTCAAAAATCTGGAACAACCCTGCAGTTCCCCATTACCTTTGACATGAAGAGCCTGGAGTGACAGGACAAGAGGGAATGGCTTTAAGATGAAAGAGGGATAGTTGGGATTTTGGGAGGAAATTCTTCCCTGTGAGGGTGATGAGGCCCTGGCACAGGTTTCCCAGAGAAGCTGTGGCTGCCCCTGGATTCCTGGAAGTGTCCGAGGCCAGCTTGGAGGGGGTTGGAGCAAGCTGGGGTAGTGGGAGGTGTCCCTGCCCATGGCAGGCGTGTGGAATGAGATGTTCTGTAAGGTCCCTTCCCACCCAAACCATTCTGGGATTCTGTGCTGAAGTTTGTGAGGTACCTGCTAATTTATTGACGCTCCACTCACTTTTATTAATGCTCCTAATGTGCCACTGACAGAGGCAGGACTTTGGGAGAGGGGATTGTTTTTATCTAAAGGAAAGGCGATATTTTACTCTGAAAAGCAACACAAACCAGCGCGAGACTCGCGATAAATCATGTGCTCAACATCACCCAGCTGCGACGGAAATTAATGGGAGTTGCAAGGCAAAATTCCCCATCATCTCTTGCAAATCTCGACTGGAGTTTGTGTTCTCAGCCTCATTGCTGTGTGCAGCCCATGCTCCCACACTCTTTCTTCACAGAAAAAGGGCCCTCCAGCAGCCTGTAAAGTTTATGACATGACGGAACCAACCGGAGCTAAACTGTGAGCTTTTTGTCACCGCCAAACGCGGCCACTCCGGGGCACGGCGGGGACCGTCGGCTGCGAGAGGGAAGCAGAGAAAAAGCAGCAGAGTCTTCAGTCACTCACAAAATATGCAGAGCTGGTTCGGAGCGAGGCAATAACCTTGGAGTTGCTCTCCCGACTCTAATAACCCAAATGTTCAAGGCACTGAGTTGTAGCTCATCAGGAACGGAGCTCCTCCAGCTCAGCGTGCTCAGCACCGTGCCAGAGCACCGGAGCTGGCAAAGGTCCTTAATGAAGCATTAATTCATCCAGCACCGCCTGCCGGGCCTGCTGCTCACAGAGGAGGCCGCACGGCGTGTCTCTGCTGGAGGAACTTCTCTTGCTTTTCCTTTTCCTTCTCTTTTTTCGCTTTCAGGAAGGTACCGTCTTTGCAGCTAACAAATGCAGCGCAGGTGGCAAATCACCAGATCCTGCCATGCCCATGGCTGCTGTAAAAAATTTAAGACGTCAGGTTCTGTGAAACTGCCTGTAATGAACCATCCTCTTGTTACCTGCAAGGAACACGATGTGGGAGGCTTCTCTCCCTGGCACACACGTGCACTCCCTCTTCTGGAGTTATCCCAAAGCGGCGTTGGGGCTTTTAAAACCTCTTCGATTTCTTCTCTCAGAACACAGCTTCTGCTCAGATTTCTTAGAACTTGAAGAGGACATAAGGGATCTTACCGCCAGAAGCACCACATCTCAAATGCCATGGAGATATTTTCCTATTTATCATATTTTCCTGTGGGCTTTTTGAACCCTAGTGGTACAGCAGGCAAAGAAAAGGCCAAGCAAAAATGCCTAGAAATACAGTGAGGAGAAGAAGTCATAGAATCATGGAATCCTGGAATGATTTGGGTCAGAAAGGAACTTAAAGCTCATCCAGTGCCACCCCCAGCCATGGGCAGAGACGCCTTCCACTACACCAGGCTGCTCCAAGCCCCATCCAACCTGGCCTTGGACACTGCCAGGGATCCAGGGGCAGCCACAGCTCCTCTGGGAAACCTGTGCCAGGGCCTTCACACCCTCCTAGCCAAGAATTTCTTTTCAATATCCCATCTATCCCTGTGGCAGTGGGAAGCTATTCCCTGTGTCCTGGCACTCCAGTCCTTGTCCACAGTCTCTCTCCATCTTTCTAGCCAGTTCCATCAGGCACTGGAAGGCCACAGTTTACTCACCCCAAAGCTTCTCTTCTCCAGGTGAACACCCCTAGCTCTCGCAGCCTTTCCTCCCAGCAGGGCTG